>VWZD01013630.1:375253-744674 GCA_013396695.1 Sakesphorus luctuosus | reverse complement strand
GGCGTGGGCCCCGCCCCTTCCTCGGCCCGGCTGGAGACGTGGCTGTTCCTGCGCGGGGGGCGTGGCCAGCGGCGCGAACCACCCGCGCGGGGGGGAGGGAGGGGAATAGAGTTGCCCCCCCCCACCCTGGAGCGGGGTGGACTCGTCGCGCGGGAGCGGAGCCCGCGGAGCTTTTGGGAATGGGATGCGCAGGGAATTGGGGGAGTGACCGCTCCCGGCGGGGTGTGCGGAAAGGCTGGACGGGGCACTCGGTTATCTCACAGATATTTTTCAATCTCATTTGTTCTGTGGTTCCGTGGTGCTCCCCAGAGTGGTCCAGGGCAGGACAGGTGACCTCACACCTGTGCATGCCCCAGGTGACCACACACCTGTAGCCACCCAGGTAACCCCAGTCCTGTGCATGTCCCAAGTGGCCCCACTCCTGCATCAATCCCAGGTGACCCTGCACCTGTGTCCATTCCAGGTGACCCCACACCCACGTGTGCACACCCCCCGCCCCCGGCACACACAGCCATGTCACTGGCAGCCCCACCATGTTGGCCAAGTGTCGTGGCAGCCTCACAAGCCGCCTGTCCTACATTAAACTTCTACTCCCTCCATGTGTTCAATGTCAATGCCCCATTCCAAGCTCAGGTTGGTTGGTGCTCTGAGTAACCTGGTCTAGTGGAAGGTGTCCCTGCCTATGGCAGGAGGTTGGAACTGGATGGTCTTTAAAGTCTCTTCCAACTCAAACCATTTGGAGATTCTGTGATTCTGTGATCCTTCAGGGGCTGTTTTCTGCCCTTCCAGCAGTTCTATTTCCTTGGCTCCAGGGAGCTGGAGGAGCTGCTCCTGCAGTTCCCACCACCAAAGCTGGCTGGTGCCCACTACATGCCTACAACCTGCAGTGGATCATTCCACATCTTGCTGTGCTGCTCCCATCAGTCTTTTTGTGCCCATATTCATCCTTGTAGGGGCAGTTTATCAAATCACATCTTTATCCTCTTTGTGGCAAACCAAGTTAGTTACAAACTCTATAATTCTCATTGTAAGGCGTCTCCTGCAGCCCTTGAATTACAGTTTCCTGTCTCTTTTTCATCACAGCATTTCAGAATACGGAGAGTTAGGATGTTATGCATCCGAGCTGTAGTGCATCCCCAGGTGTGCCTCCCTTCGCACAGGGCTCGAAGATGGCTGTAGCCCATAGAGAGCACACAATAAGTTTCTCTCCTTCCTCTGTGTACCTGTGCACACCTGAGATGTGTGGCTTGGTGTCTGGCTGCTTTATGAGCCAGCCCCTTTATCCAGACCCAGGTTACCATGTTCTGAGCAATGGCCCTACCATCCTGATGGTACCACCCAGCTGCTGTGGGTGTCATCTGCAAATTGGATTAGGACTGATTTTGTATTTACTTCCAAATGACTAATGAAAATATTGATTGAGGTACATGTGTATTACAGCACACACGATCGTGGAGGGTCCCATTAGAAATAGCCTTATTCACTAATAATTTATAACCACTTCTAAAAAAGATAATCTCCATGGCCACTTTTCAACGTATTCTTAACTGATGCTTTATTACTCTGTTTAATTAAAATATTGCTCATTTCCAAGTAGAAATCCTTTAAAAAGTTTATTGTACCTTCCAGGGGAAATTAAATGATTTGTTGTCTTTTTGAAGCATGAAATGAGATTTCTATTAGACCTCTGACCAGCATTACTAATTCTTTAATGAGTCATATTACACCTTTTTTGGTATGTATCCAGAACATTATCCATAGATCTCATGTTATTGGATCTACATTTGCTACATAACATTCAACTGCCTTTCCTGGAGACAGTCACCAACTTGGCACGTTTTTAGCTTTCTAGAATTGCCCTAATAAATCAAGGTTTACTAAAGAGGAATGTCAACAGACCTGGGGTCTCTGCAGTCAGCTGTTTCCAACCTTCTGGGCCACAGCCATCCCTAAAAGACAAGAGCTACTAATGGACTGAGATCTATTAAATCACTGTTAAGTAATCTCCCCACATATCTTCCTGTTTCTTTACAGACATAGATCATAAACGTTCAATGAACACTCCTGCATTGTTATTGACATTTTAATCATGTCCATCTAGTAACGAGCCTGTACCATTACTAGGGTTTTCTGTGATTTAGCCTTGACAGGTATAGATTTGCTTTGATGTGCTTCACTTCCAATAAGTACTCTGCTTCTCATAACTTCTCATTTGTACCAACACTTTTTTATTTCCTTCTTTCTCCATTTTGGCTATTATTTTTTTGTTTTTATTCAATCTCTCCAGTCCACTAATAAAACAAGAATTGTCAATGTATTTTCCTTCTTAATTTTGAAGTTGTGGCTCTTTGATCATCCAATGAATTCTTTAAAAAGAGCTTGTACTTGCCATTTTTAGACTTCTACCTAATTTTTTCTTCTTGCTTGCACTCTTACTTTTTGATGAGTTGGAAATACATCTCTTTTAAAGCACCAGATGTATGCAAAGTCAGGTCATGAGCACTGCTCCCCAGCCAACCACTGAACTGCAATCCAGAGGTTTTTGTTTGGGTTTTTTTACTTCCTTAATTATAACAAAGTCAAAAGAATTTACATTGTGTCACATGCCATATGGCTCATGTCATTTTTAGTAACTTAAATGACATTTTATTACTTTACCCATATGGTCTTGTGCTACTATTTTCTTTATTTAGATAACTCCTCTCTCTTGAGTGTCTCCCTGTTCATATCTTTATAAAGAGTAATCAAATTCCTTGTTCTGCTAGGCAAACCAAGCCAAAGGCTTTTATTCTTCTCTTACACTTTTGGCTTTCTGCTCTCACTTGCCCTCCCCTGCACCTGCCTCCATTTAAATTAATTTTTCTTGCATAGTGATGTTTTGAACAGTCACATTGAAGGGTAACTATTTACATTTTAAACTCCTTTATATTTTTAGGGCACGAGGAAAAGCAAGTTATGTGCCACACTATTTACAGTAACTTATCTCTTGCCCCACCAGTTATTGGATGGACTTAGACACAAGTTCCAGAATGCTGGAATGCATCACAAGGAGACTTGCACTCATACCTTTGTGCTGATTCATGAAGGTTTATTATGCTTAATGCAAAACAATAACAATCTTGAGCAAATGACTCTCTCTCACACCCATTAGCATGACCTCATTTTCTTGTGTTACCTCCTGCCCCACATCAACTGTCTTCCAGTTGCAGCCTTTCGTTGTAGAGAGGCTCTAACAGTTTTCACCAAGTTCAGTTTTCTTCTTCTAGACTCCTCCTAGATTCCACAGCACCGAGGAATAAGGAATATCAATCGTAACATAAAAGCTCTTATTTTTCTGGTTTGAAAACATTTCTCCAAGGGATGGACAACGTTATGCTCGAATCCTTATGACAAACATGGCAACAGAGCCATATAATTTTCTCTCTGTATTAAAAATTTGTGCCAATAAAACCAAACTTCCTGCTTTTTGCAAAGCATGACTCACATCCTCCATTCTGTTTTGACTGACTGACATAAGACATCTATTTCAGTCATATGACAATAACTTTGAATCTAACTAGCCATTTATGTGGAAATCAAAGCCTGCTCTTGCAGGATGGATGGATGTTAACAGGAATGGTGTTTTACATAACTCCGCTGAAGATCTGCCTGCTTTTCCCGAATGACTTGCTCTGGGAACAGGAAGGCACAGCAGTGAAAGCCCAGTGTGCCACCTCGTGGCTGCCCTGTGCCCAGGGCCATTCGTAGTGCCCTGGAACAGGATAATTTATAGCCTCCCTTTTCCAAGAGAATTCAGACCATCAAGAAGCTGCATATGTTGTAATTAACATACCAGCATCCCTGCTGGAGTCTTTTCACAAGCAGAATAAACCCAAGTAATTCTTCATCCAACAGATCAAACCAGAGACAGGCAGCGAGGCAGGTGTTATTCAGAGGAATTGTCACTGAACTGGAGTTCTCAGGATAAAAAATTAGATTGCAGGAATGTAAATTGCTGGGATGTGACAGGCTTGGAGTGGTGCTGCTAACCAGAAAGAGAGTTTATCTGGGAAGATGAGTTAAAAATCTCAATCTTCCACTTGGTTTCTCCAGTGTGTTGTTGAAGCTTAACTTTCATAGGTCTTGGACTTTAGCTGCTTCATGCCTAATCAAGTGAGAGAAACATAAGCTAATTGGATCAACACATCTGACACCCAGAGGGGCTGTGCCCTTTCTAGGATTTCACTACACTTTCCAACAGGTTTAAGCTGGGCTAAGTCTACAACAGAAGATGGTCCTGCAGCTTTCTCACTCCTAACTGATTCATCTTGTTGCCTTCCTCAGGAAAGGTCAGGGAAAACTGACCTTGATTTTTCTGGTTGCTTTGCCTTTCACAAAAAAATAACTTTCTTCCAATGCATGGAAGTAGCAGAAACACTTGGCAAGTGATGGACCACAGGGTGGGAATGCTGCTTTTTGGAGACAGTGCTGTTTTAGGACAGGGTAGCTTAAGCCGGTTATAGAACTTCCCTTCAGAGATATATATTAAATTTGGCTGACCCAGTTCAACCTCACTTACCTGGCAAGAAGAAACCGATTTTTTTTTCCTGTGTGGTAAGGTGAGTCAGCACAGGGTCATAGGAATTCCAGAGCCAGCATAAACTCTGTACCCAGGCTGAGAGTGACGGTGGCTGAAGGGAGTGAAGAGCAGGATCTTCCCTTTTTGTCAACAGCAAGCTGTTATCTCAGCTACCATGTAATTTTCTACCATGTAATTTCAGCTTCAGATGCAGAATTCAGTACCAAGAATCACACAGTCACCCTCACAGCCTGATGGGCTGAGCTGCTCGTTCATCAGAGTGCAGTTTTCTCAGGGATATCACCTCACAGGTACCATCCTGTTTGACAAGCAGAATGTCTGTTCAAACAGAGCAGGTTCAAACAGCTCCTCCTACTGAACCAGGGAGGGTGAGAGTTGGCTCCCAGAGAGACTTTGACATGGGATAAACACAGGCTTTACAAAAGGACTTGAGGTATTTTCCAACAGAGATGATTGTCACTGGAATACACAAAAAATCCATTTCTAAAAGGTCCAGTGCCACATTTTTGTGAATAGGCAAGGCTCAGCACACCATAAATGAAATATTTTCTGCCTTCCTTGGAGCTGTAACTCACCATTAGATTCAGATAAATTGCTAACAGAAAGCCCATTATCTAGAAATGGAAATGTTTGTGTTTCTCCAGGCAGAGGTACTGCAAGATATGTTTCAAGCCAAAATCATCAGCAGTTGCTGTGGGGATACCAGCAGGTTTATGACCTTACACTTCTGGGCTAACAGTCCCTACTCTAGTGGGATTTCGGGATGTAAGGATGAGCTTCCTGAACCAGTGTAAAACCCCGATGACTGTTCTTCATTTTGGGTAGCAATCAAATATTTAGGATACTGAATGGAGTAATCATAGAATCATACGATGGCATGCGTTGGAAGGAATGTTAAAGACCATCTAGTTCTAAAGCCTCTGCCATGGACAGGGACACCTTGCACAAGACTGGATTGCTCAGAGCTCCATCCAACCTGGCTTTAAAGAAATCCAGGGATGGGGCAGCCACAGCTTCTCTGGGCCACCTGTGCCAGTGACTCACCACCCTCACAGTAATTTTTTTTCCTAGTATCTAATCTAAACCTACTCTTTCAGTTTGAAGCCATTCTTTCTGGTCTGGTCACTACATGCCCTCCCAAAATCATACATCCTCTCTCCCCAAATCCATCTGCTCCTTCACTTTTACCCTTATTGCACCATGGAAGAACACAGTGCTTCAGTCAGATTCTGAATATACATCTGAATATACATCCCACTAGAAGTGCATATTTACACTTTAAAATGGGTAAGTTGCAGGAAAGATCGTTGCCAGATAACAGAAAACACCGAGCCACCGAGCCACCGTATAGAACCACGTGCTGCACTTAATAGCAAGTCACCTGCTCTGTACAGAAAGGTAAGGCCTCACTACACTGAGATAAGCCTGGGTAATGATAATAGAGTCTTTGTTGAAATCCCACCCTATTGTTCAAGGACTGACGTGTTGGCCCAGGGAAAACAAAAGGAAACGTTTCTAGTCCTTGAAAATCGCAGCAGAATTGCAGAGGTTGGCAATGGAATGAGCCAGTCATGCACAGAATTTATAAAGAGAAGTCAACAGCAGCTTTTCTGTTGTGCAAATAAAAAGATTATTCTATACACATTGTGGCCTGACCTTGGAGTGAGTAATAAGGGGTAAATACCTGCAATTCTCATTCACCTTGGTGCAGTTGCAGCATGGAAACTGAGGTGTCTGGGCATGGTCCTAATGTGGCTCCCAGGACTGAAAATGCTGGTGTAGAAAGACTTTAAGATTGAACTGCCTCTCCAATATATTTCAGAAACAATTCCAACAGATGACAACCCAGGATAGAGTGGAAAAAATATGGCAAATAAAAAAAGGCTCTATGTGCTTCAGAACAGGAGAGCTCCATAGGGTTTTATCCTGTACCTCCTGCAGGGTGGGAGAAGGACTAGTGAGTGTTAGTTACCAACTACAATCAACAGTGTGCTGCTCAGAGGACTGGTGAAATTTTTCATTTCACAGAATATGCTGAGTTGGAAGGGACCCACAATGATCATCACATCCAACTTTTAAGTGAATCATACAGGGATCAAACCACCGAACCTTGGTGGTTTTAGCACCATGCTCTAACCAGCCGAGCTGATCTCAGTTTTCATGACCATGTTGCAACTTTCGAGCAAGATCGTACGGCAAAGTTTGAGTAAAAGTTCAAGGAAGGCTCTTCCTCAACTTCTCAACACCTGTGAAGCTGGATCAGAGCTACAATAACCACCGGGGGCTCAGTGCATCCCCTGGGCCGTGCAGGGCTACCCCCGCCATCCTCTCACCACGTGGGACACCCCGCATCCCTCCGCGCTTTGCGGGAAAGCCTCAACCCCTCCCGCCCTGGCAAACCCGATCTATACGTCCTTATATATGTATATACATCGATGCAACAAGTTGCTCCGGGGACTGTCGGGCATTGTGGGAGCTGTAGTTCGCAGCGGCTCGCAGCACTACAAGTCCCATCCTCCCAGCAGAGGAGAAGGAGGTAGGCGGTGGCGGAGGAGTAGGAGGAGGAGAGGAGCCNCCATGGCAGAGGAGGCCAAGAGACGGGCCGCCTGCGCCGCCGTGGACAAGCACGTCCAGGTGAGGCAGCCCCGGGGGATGCTGAGGGGCACGGGGCGCTCGGAGTGCGCGGAGCGGCTGCGGGTTCGCTGAGCCTCCCGGGGCGCACGGACGGACCCCGGAGTGCGGGGACCCCGCAAAGCACAGAGAGGCTGCGGGGTGGAGGGACCCCACAAAGCACAGGGAGGCTGCGGGGTGCAGGGATCCTCCAAAGCACAGGGAGGCTGCGGGGTGCAGGGATCCTCCAAAGCACAGAGAGGCTGCGGGGTTCAGGGACCCCCAGAACACAGAGAGGCTGCGGGGTGCAGGGACCCCCAGAACACAGAGAGGCTGCGGGGTTCAGGGACCCCCAGAACACAGAGAGGCTGCGGGGTGCAGGGATCCCCAAAGCACAGAAAGGCTGGATGGTGCTGGGGGACTCCTCAGTGCACGCAGTGGCCACGGAATGCCACGGAGATTTCTTGTGCACGGAGCTGCTCTGAGATACCGGGACAGGCTCCGGGGTGCCGGGACAGTCTCCGGAGTGCCGGGACTCCCCCCGCCGATGCACGGAGCGGCGCTGGGGTGCCCGTAGTCCCCACTACACAGAGTGTCCCCGTGATGCATGGACGGGCTCTGGAGTGCCGGGACCCTCAATGCACGGAGCGGCCATGGGGGTGGCACGGAGCTTCCGAAGTGCACGGAGCGGCTGTGGCGTGCCGGGACCCACCTCTGACTCCAGTATACGGAGCCTTCCAGTCCATGGACGGGCTCTGCGATGTGTGGGTCCCCCGGTACACAGAGTGGTCTCGGGGTGCAGGGTCAGGCTCTGGGGTGCCAGGACTCCGCAGTGGACGGAGGTTCCAAGTGCACGGAGCGGCTCGGCTGTGCCGGGACAGGCTCTGGGATGCCGGGACTCCCCAGTGCGCGGAGCGGCCGCGGGGTGCGTGGAGTCCCCGGAGCGCGGGCGGACTCCGGGTGCACGAAGGGACTCCGGGCTGCAGGGACCCCGTAGTGCACGGAGCGGCCACAGGGTGCACAGACCTTCCCGGGGCACTGTCGGACCCTGGGGTGCGTGGAGCGGCTCCGGGCGCAGGGAGAGGTTCTGTGGTACCGGACCCCGCAATGGCACGGACGGACCCCAGGATGCAGGGAGCGACTCGGAGGTGCGGAAACCCCAAAAGCACAGAGTGGCCACGGTGTGCAGGGACCCCCTAATGCACGCAGTGGCCACGGGGTGCACGGAGCTTCCCGGGGCACTGACGGACCCCGGTGTGCGTGAAGTGGCTTCAAGTGCCAGGACAGACTGTGGGGTGCCAGAATCCCTCAATGCACAGAGGGACCACGGGGTGCACAGAACCTTCCTGTGCATGAAGTGGCTGTGGGTTGCAGGGACAGGCTTTGGGGTGCCTGGACCCACCAGTATATGGAGTGGCTGTAGGGTGCGTGGAGCTTCGCAGTGAATGGAAGGGCTCTGGTATGCACAGAACCCCCAGCACGGAGAGTACCTCCCTCTGGGGTGCAGGGATGAGCTCCGGGCTGCCGGGACTCCCCAGTACTTGAAGCAGCCGTGGAGTGCACGGAGTTTCCCAGTGCCTGAATGGGCTTCAGATTGCATGGACCCCTCCAGTCCATGGAGCAGCCCCAAGCTGCAGGGATAGGTTGTGGGGTGCATGAACGACTCACCCCTCATTTGGAACATGGACAGTGCCGGAGTGCAAGGAGGGACCCTGGCACGTATGGATGAGCCCCTCCGAACCTCTTCCTCCTTTGCTTTGGACTGTGCTCCTTTAGTTGGAGAGAAAGGAGAAGACTGCTTTTCCCTTCCACAGTGCACACCTACCCGGCAGCAGCTCCACGTCTTGCCCTGCTCAGCACAGTGCACACTGAATTTGGGTAACCTCCTTCACCTCCAGACTTTCAGCGTGCACTCTCCTGCGAGCTGGGCTGCAGTTGGAGTCCAGGCTAATGCCATGCCCTACTCCTTTCTCCAAGTCCAGGGTGCTCCACTAGTGCACCCCATTTCTGAGCACCCAAGCAAGGAGCAACAGCCCCAAACCAGGGAGTCGTGTCCTGTCCTCTGCAGAGAGGGAAGTGCAGCAGGGGGCTTGAATCAACCCTTTGAATGTCAAATAGCGTTGGAACTGCTTTAGGTTTGGAATAGCCTGTGAATGCTTGCAAGATCAACGGTTGAAGTCACGTGGGGGGTTTATCGACTGTTTTTCTGTGCAAGCCCTTTCGCAACATCGGTGATGAAATGGGTGAAGAGTTGCTGCCAAGGACTGAGATATTAGCAGTTAGGCGGGAAAAAAATTCCCTTTCCCATCCTGCTCCCCCCACTTGTTAGTGTTTTGAGGTTCAGTTGCTGATGGCTTCCCTTATATCCCATTAAAATTTGGCTTGTTTTGCAGCCTTGTTCCTCTGAGCAGTCTGTCCCAGCCTGAGAAAGCACAGCACCACATTGCTACCTGAGACCTGCCCCCTGCCAGGCCAACACACTCAAAAAGCGGTTTGTGGGGTGGGGGAACCCGAGGGTTCTGGCATTTGCATACAAATCCTCTTTCTTACCCAAGGCAACCAGAAACTGTCCTTTGAGGAGTTGTGGGAGGAAGCTGTGTCAAGGGAGGTTTAGGTTAGATATTAGAAAAAAGGGTGCTTGTGTACCGGAACAGGCTCCCCAAGGAAATGGTCACAGCACTAAGCCTGAGTTCAAGAAGCTTTTGGATGATACTCTCACGCACATGGTATGACTTGGGGATGGTCCTGTGCAGAACCAGGAATTGGACTTGATCATCTTTGTGGGTCTTTTCCAACTCGGCATATTCTGTGATTATGTTGCAAGGCGTGGAGCCAAGGCAGGACAGCTGCTGTGAGTTATCCTGAGCTGGGCGGACATTTGATTTGGGGTAAAAGCAGGACTTTTGGATGTTTCCTAGTGAAACAGCTGCCCTTTGCACTGTTTTATGGTCGAGCAAACTTAGGAGAATGTTTCTGGCTGTGTCCCAGCTGATTAAAGTTCAGTACCCAGCTAATAATGCTGATTAAGTAAATTAGGCAGTGTCTGGGGTAATACCCCAGTGCTTGTGCAAGTTGGCCTGAAGCAGTGGTGGAGAAGCCAGTTAGAGTCACTGCCAAAGAGTTGGATGGTCTTGGCTGTCAGTTTGCTCTGTTAGGGTGCAGCTGCTGTTTGTAATGGATAACTTTGTGTTTGGTTGTTAGAGTTATCACTGTTAATGGAGGGAGCAACCTTATCTCTGAAAACAAAGTTACAGTATCCCTTCTTTGCACAGCAGGGACGTGTGGGAGTAGCCACTGACTTCAGGGTTTGGTTCTGCTGGACAAATCTCTTCTGCTTAACTGTACTGTAAAACCGTGACACCAGGAGCTTGGTATTGTACTGGGTGAGGCTCCTCTCTTGGCATGTTCCTTCACACCCATCCCTGCCTGTGCCAGCACAGCAGCTCCTTGTGCGCCCTCTGGCAGGTGTAAACCTGAGGGTGAGTGGGGGGATTAGGAGAACAGAACTTGTTTCTCTTTAGTTTTTTTAAATTAAAGCCAGGTTGTGGACCCACAGCACTAGTCCACAGACAGCAGGAGGAGCAGAGTTTCTGAGTCCTGGAGCTGACACAGAGATGAGCACCCTCAGAAGCCGTGGGCTGTGAGGCCATGACAGCTCAGAGGAGCAGGGCTGCCACAGCTTGGGGCTTTAGGGCTGTAAGCTGCTTGAGGAGAGCTGGCTTTGCGTTTATACAACACCTCTGAAGGCCCTGTGAGTGCCCCTGTTAGAAATGAAAATATAGGCAAGAACCCGAGTCCCTGCTGCCCCAGAGAGGACTGAGCAAGCTTTGGGCTTTGCTCTGTATTTATCTCCTGTGTTTAGCAGCAGCTCTTTGCTCTCTAATCTTGGAAACTAGCACTGGACCAGCCTGCCCCTGTGGTACTGGTGATACCTCTGGATGTGTGTTGCCTTGTCAGCTTCCATCATGCTGGGCAGTGTCTTTAGGCCCTTGGGTTAGCTGAGAAAATGCTGTGGTGGCTGCTGACCTCCCCCATACGAGGGTCCTCAACTGTGTTGTGCCTCAGTGCCTTGGTTTTGTTTGCTGGGGTTTTGGTAAACAACCTGAAAGCTAATTTTTTTTGCATGAAGTGATGCTCCTTCAGTGCTCTGCTTCTTGTCAGTATTTGCCCTGCCTGTTTTTAAAAGTGGATGTTTTTCGGTTGGTTTTGTCCCTGCTTTGGCTGGGTGGGAGCTGAGGAGGGAGAGCTGGGAGCTGCAGGAAGGCAGGGGTTGTGACAGCACCAGTTTAGACTGACTTAGAACTGTTTTTCTGGGAAACCCACTGAGCCCAAGCACATACAACCACCTAAGGGAGGGTTCTTCACCTAAAGGAGGGTTCTTCATCGCTGATAAATGGATGAGCTGGGACCCTTGTGAACTCTTCCCATTTCATTACAGTGGAGTGGCTGATACTGAGGCTTTCCCCGTCCCTTTAGGGCATCCAGCTGCTCCAAGAAGCCATCCCACCCTATAGAAATGAGGGCAAAGAGAAGAAACTGCCTCTTTCCAGGTTGAAACGATTCTCATGGGGACACACTGGTACTGCCCATGTCCTGCCAGCCTTTGTGCAGCTTTGCTTGCCCCTTGGCTGGCCATGCTTGGCTCTGCCTGATGGGCTGGTGGAACTGAGAAACCCTGGGAGCTATTGGGTTTCTGCTGGCAGTGCTGCAGGTGTGCAGCTGTGATCTGTTGCTTTCCCCATCTTTTGCAGAGTCACGGTGATTAGTGAAGGCTGGAGTGTAGAGTCTCTGGTTTTGGAGATGATCTGCTTTCTTTGAGCTTTTAACATGCAGAAGCAAGAGAAATGAGTAATCCTAGTAATCCTGCCATACCTATCTTGAGCTCCACCTTTCCAGGCAAACTTGAATGCCCGCAAGACTTTAGCTGGTTGAGGTGCTGCAGGGGTGGCTTTTTCCACAGCTGCCATACTCTGGGTTTGCTGCACATGGGGAAAGAGCTCCAGATCTGCACAATGTCTAAGAGATAATGTACAACAGCTCTGTGGCTGAATCTCTGGCAGGCTTCAAGTCTTTCTCATCTGAAGTCTCTGTAGTGATACTGGGCCTCTTGAAGTCAATTTGAGCTTTGGATCCCATCCAAAGAAAGGAAATTACACTGAAAATGGGAAGAGTGCAATAGGCTACAGGGGGTGGGCGACTGAGCTGATAATAAACAGAGATTTATGTGGCAGAGAAGATGTTTTGCAAAAGTAACACAAGTGCACCCATCCACTCTGTGCCTGTAGCACCCTTTAGGAGTGTACCTGTGTTATGAATGAGATGGTAATGACCCCTCTTAAACCAGACCATAAGCAGAGAAAGGCCAGGATGAAGCTGTGTTTAAAATTTGATCCTCTTTAGCACACGTTGCCAGGCTCACCCACCTAATAAGTGTTAGTGCACTGTCATAGAGGCAGTTTTACACTTTGTTTTGGGGAAGGGTTTTTATTATCCACAGGAACAGCTGCTGTGCTCTCTGCTTTGGCTGCTGGTGATTCTGTGCTGTGTACTAACAATACGGTTGGCAGCAGACCCAGGCTTTTGCTGTGTGGCTTCCTTGGGAGATGTTATCTTGAGGTTGTTTCTGCTTCTTCCTCTGTGGTGTTGTTTGAAACTCCCAGCTTTCCGGCAGGAGAGGATGGATGGAGTGCCAGCAACTAGCCATGAGTGTGCATTGAACACCCTGAGACCAGGCCATGATGGTAATTAGCAAGCACATGTTTTTTAATGAGAGGGCAAGTTGCTTAAAATCCCTTGGCTGCAGCCCATGGTCGTGCCCTCGCTGGCACAGTCTGTTCCCTTCCTTGCCTGCAGTGTTGTGTATCGTCTTTCATCTCTGGGCAAGGCTCCCCTTGCATGTGTTTGTAATATCAATTTTACCAGGAAAAGTGGACAGCCTATGTGTAAAGCCCACAGTAACCACTCTCCTCTGTCTCTCTTTGATTTGCAGAACAATCAAGTTCTTGGGATCGGAAGTGGTTCTACGATTGTACATGCGGTGCATCGATTAGGTAGGGTGCTCCCCTTCCTGGCACTCCCACCACTAAAAGTCCTCTTGTCCATCTGTCCCAACGGCTTGAAAACCACACAGAATCATCTGGATGCTGACTTAAAGCTGATGCTTAGGGTCATTGTTTGGGATGTCCTTTGCCCCTCGTTTGGGATTGCTGTGTTCTCCTTGAAGGTTAAAACAGGGCTCCAAATATATTGCACAGAGAGTCCTGAGGAGGTAATGATTTGCCACCTGCTCTCCCCATACAGCCAGGAAAAGCGCTCTGCTGGCACCCACCACAAACTGGAGCTAAACTCCTCGGTCTTGTTCCAGCTCTGCCCAGCTCTGCCCAGTGCTGACTTGCTATGTGGCTTTGGGCCATGCAGCTGCTCTGCTTCCTTTAACCCATTCATGTGCAGCTCATGATGCTTCCCACATCCTCCTGATTCACACTGAGGATCCTGCTGAGGTGTAATGAAAATGAGGAATATGAAATCCCCTTGCATTTTATTTGTGTATCCCACAGCAAGGTTGGTCTGCTCACTCCAGGGGCAGATTTTCTTGGGGCGTGATTCAGGAAAATTCAGCAAAATATTCATGTGAGGCAAGTGGAATTTTGCAAAATGAATGTGAGGGTTAATTATCCTCATGCCTCATTACAGAGGGTGCAGAGGTTTAAAGTTCCTTTGCAGGGCACTCTCAGCCCTAGGGCAGATGTGCTTGTGGGGTGCTGAACCTTGGATGTCCTTGGATGCAGAACAGAGCAGCTGTGAGTGCCATGGCAGGCCAGGAGTGTAGAATCATCCCTGTTGTTCTTGGGGGTCTTGCTCGGACACAGAGTAGGAATAAATAGAATCATAAAGGTTGGAAAAGACCTCCAGAATCATCGAATCCAACTGTTTACCCAGCACCACTGTGTTCATCACTAAACTGTATCCTACACCCACATGTATTTGGAACACTTACAGGTATGAAGATTCCACCACTTCCCTGGGCAGCAGCATTCAATGTGTCCAACCTGGATGGCTCCCTGTGGCTGAGGAGTCCACTGCTGACCTCCAGCTGCCTTGGGCAGAGCCATCCCACAGTCCATGCTGTGCTGAGGTCTGAGCATGGGGCATCTCTTCACTTTGCAGGGACACAGCAGGGCTGGTGCTATGCCTGTCCCTTGGCACCCACCTGACCCCACACTGTGTGTGTGTGATACCCTTTAATTGTCTGGGAGCTGTGGTTCAGCCTTCTGGGCTTGGCTCAGTATTGCAACCACTCCCGCACTGAACACAGAATCAGCCTCTAAATAAATGGGTATTGTATTTGAAGAGGAGTGCCTGTTCCAGGCTGCAGATTTTGGCTTTTCATGTTTCCTGACTGTGTTAGCAGTGGGATGTGGCTTGTAACAACATACAGCCTCGTGTATTGCATCTTCAGTCCTTCCAGCAGCAGTGTTACAGCGTTACCTTGGCTTGCTCTGGTGCGAGAGCTCTTGCTGACTGTCGAGCTGTTGGCTTATGCCTAAGTATTGTAATTTCTAAAATAACATTTTGTCCATGATAATATCTTAGTAATAGATTTTAGTCATTTGAGGTTAGCCTCAGGGAGGAAATATGTCCTTCCATTTAATGGAATATTGTAGTTTATTAGTCCTTTCCCTGCCATATATTTAAATGTTCTATCATAAATTAATGTGATGTTCCCAGGGCAACAAGCCAGCAAACCTTTCAGACAGCTGCTGGAGCGCTCTGTTTACATGAAGAGCAGCAAAAACCTGTCTGATGGAGTGGTAGAGGGGAGTGGGACTAATTTCCCAGGTGAGGATTTGCTGATGAGGCTCCTCTGCTGCTGGAGACATAAAGGTTAATGGTTCATAGTGGCTTGGGCTGAGCCAGGGTGAGGGAGTGAACATTTCTGACTGTTGAAACTGAGCCTCAGCTTAGGCAGGGTGGCACCTGTTTGCATTTTGAGCGTGACTGAGTTATTTGCAAGCCAAGCAAGTAATTGCAATGAATCAGAGGGGCTGCTCCGAACAGAGATTTCTTAAAGTGAAAGATGGTGTGGTTTTTTTCTTTCTATAACAAACAAACCAAACTTCTGCTTTTTTTCCTACAGCTGAGCGGGTTAAGGAGGAGAACCTTACAATTGTTTGCATTCCTACATCCTTTCAGGTGAGCACTTTCCTCCTTTGCTTTCTGCTATTCCACTCATACAGGGGATCTTCACCTTGGTGAGTTAACCAAAAGCACTGGTGAAAGCAGTCGTGATGCAGCCTGCCGAGAGATCACCTGGAGGTGATGGTGCTGTGTTACCCTGACTTGAACTCAGGGATGCTGTAGGGCTAGTAGGTGTGTTTTGAACCAGTGTGGTAAGGCTGGTTGTGTCAGAGTTGATGTGTGGCTTCCTCTTGCAGAAAAATGCCATTTAGTGGTGAACCAGACTCATAATGCAAAGCTCAGTGGAGACACTTCATCTCCTTTGAGTCTCTATCAAGCACTGAAAGCTGTCAAGAGTAATAGCGAGCACATGTGTTTTCAGGAGAAACTTAAATGCATCAACTGGGTTTTATAAGAAATTGCAGAAGAGAAATTGGTTTAACCTTTCCTTTGCTGTGTAGCTGTTGCAGGAGTTGGTTCATACTAAGCCAGATGTTGAGAAGTTTGCAGGGAGAGGGGGAAGCTGGCTTGGTGGTGAAATGCAGAACTGCTGAGGAAACTTCTGAGCTGTTTCTATGCCTTGGGTCTCTGCCTTAGGTCCCTGAGGCAGAAAACTCCCTTGGGAAGGGAAAGGTGACATGATGGGGACCATCTGGGGTTTTTTCGAGGCTGGGTGGCAATACCCCCATCAAGGAATTGGGTATGTCCTTCTCATAGTCCTGGTGTGGACCTGGGATTGTACTTTTTGTCACAATGGTGTCACTGTGAGGACAGTCCAGCAGTGCAGCAGGAGGTGCAGAGCATGTCCTGTGATGTTTTCAGGAACTGAGTGAGTAAAGTCCTGAGCAACCTGGTAGTTGACCCTGCTTTTACCTGGAGGTTGGATAGAGAAAAACCTGAATTATTCTTGAGAAAACTTAACATCCTTTTACCCTGCAGATATTTAAATGTGAATATGGGGTGACAGGGCTCTCTGTTTTTCTAGCTGTTGCAAACAGCCAGTGGCAAACTGGAGTATAATGCAAGGTGCTGCAAAGGGCAAAAAGGGAAAAAACTATTGTTTTTTTAGTCCATATCAGTACTTCTGTTGCATATACAGAACATAGTGAGAGTCTGTATTTAAACTGTGTAAAATGATCCCCATCCTGTTATACCATGTCTCCTTTGAACCCAGAAGTGCTCTGAGTTCAGTTATTAGGTCTTAAATGTTGATAAAGCTCTGTTGGCTGGAGCCTGTCCTGCTTTGAAATGTTGGCATAGTTAATTTAACAGTACAGAGTTTCTAGAAGGGTGGTGTTAAAGGGAAGAGATAGATCATACACCTAACAGAGCCAAAACCCCCAACACTGGGCTGCCTCATATCTTGTGCAGTCTCTTAGACCTCAACCAATTCCTACCGAAGCGTTCCCAGGTCAGCAAAACAGCATTTTATTTTCACTACGTACAGGTGTAAATGGCTGCCTTGAGGTCACTGGCAAGGAAGAATTGGTTTCAGTGGGCTTTTATTCTCCTCCCTTCCCTGTTGTCAGGTTGGGTTATTCCATCACCACCAGTAAAGCTAGAGCCGGGGTAAGTATCTGTCCCTTGGCTTTTGCGTGGTTTCTTTTCACCTGGACGTGTGCCCAGAGCACGGAGTGGGACTGTTCCTGGCAAGTGCCATGCACTTACCACCACTTCTCCCCCAGCTGTGGGAGCTCTGCTTTTGATTCCCACTGGTCTGCTCCCATTGCCTTGCAAGCAGAGCCCGAGGAAAGCCAAGACACCTCGTTTCCACACTGCTGACTCTGAGCCTGTTCAGGATCTGGCCTGCATGTGCAGCACAGTGTTTTTCAATGCTTTCAGATTCCCAGATCCCTGAAATCTCTTTATGTGGACACCATGTAATGAATGTCAACCCACTGATTTTTATTCCTCCTATTTTGTGAGTCCTTTGGGCCCTGTGGCCCATGGGTGTTAAAGCTGCATGCTATGAAATGCCATGATAAACTATTCAAGTCATATCTCTTTGCCAGGAGTATCACCTGCTAATTCTAACGTTTCTGGGATGCCAATACATGTGACTGATGCACTTTGTTAGTGTTAGTAGGTAAAATCAAGGGAATCAGTTGATCCAGGCTATTGCACGGGGGTTTCTTGGTCCAGCTACAGCCTGGTAGGAAGTTTGGGCTCAAGCAGAGTCTGTGCAAAGAGGAACTCTCACTTGGATCATGATTTGTTACACAGAATATTCAACCAATTCAAGATTCTGCAGATGACACCAAGATGGGTGGGAGTGTTGTTCTGCCAAAGTGCAGGAAGGCTCTTCAGAGGGATCTGGACAGGCTGGAGAGATGGGCTGAGGCCAGTGGAATGAGGTTCAACAAGGCCAAGTGCTGGGTCCTGCCCTTGGATCACAACAACTCCCTGCAGTGCCATAGGCTGGGGACAGAGTGGCTGGAAAGCTGCCTGGTGGGAAAGGACCTGGAGATGCTGGTTGACAGTGGCTGAACATGAGCCAGTGTGTGCTCTGGTGGCCAAGAAGGCAGATGGCATCCTGGCCTGTACCAGAAATAGTGTGGACAGCAGGATTAGGGCAGTGATTCTTCCCTGGTCCTGGGTACTGGTGAAACCACACCTCCAGTGCTGTGTCCACTTCTGGGTCCCTCAGGGCAAGAAGGACATTGAGGGGCTGGAGCAGGTCCAGAGAAGGGCAGCAGAGCTGGGGAAAGGTCTGGAGCACAAGCCTTATAAGGAGCAGCTGGAGGAGCTGGGAGTGTTTAATCTGGAGAAAAGGAGGCTCAAGGGGGACCTTCTTTCTACAACTCCATGAGAAGAGGTTGTAGCCTGGTGGGGGTCAGTCTCTTCTCCCAAGTAACAAGTGACAGGACAAAGTTATGCCAAGGAAGGTTTAGATTGGATATTAGGAAAAATTTCTTCACAGAAAGGTTGGCCAAGCACTGGAACAGGGTGCCCAGGGCACTAGTGGAGTCCCCATCCCTGGAGGCATTTAAGAGACATGTAGATGTGCTTGGGGACATGGTTTAGTGGTAGCTGTGGCAGTTCTGGGTTAATGGTTGAACTTGATGGTGTTGTGAGTCTTTTACAACCAAAATGATTCCCTGTTTGAACGGAGGGACTGAGCAGAGGGCAGCTGTGGGTGCTCTGTGATGTGTTGCCACTAGAGGGAATACACGACTACTCCAGGAAAAGCAGATCAGACCCACCAAGTAGTTGTTTCAGGAGCTTCCCACACTTTTTCCACAAGTTGTGCTTTTCTCTCTTTTTTTTTTATTTCCATGTGACAAATATTTTCATTGTTAGTTCCACATTGCTGTGGTGTAAATATTTAATTTCCTTTTTCCCATTTTTCACCTGAAGGAGATCAGAGGGGCTGGATGGGTGCAAGAAAGAATAATTTCCAAACTGAAATAACACAGGGCTCAAAAATTCCTTATCTGCTTTAGTGCTCAGATACAAGTGATTCCTACCAAGCTAGTGGGGCCTCCTGCTATTTAGTATGGAGATACATGAACTCAGGAGTTCTGTTGCACCATCTGAGCATTTTAACTCAAACCAGCAGCAGGGTTTTATTTTGATTCAATTACGCTTGTCTGGAAGCATCACTTTCTCCTTGCTGTGTGTTCCTGCTGCTGGCTGCAGCCTCTCCACCAGCTCAGGCTGGAGCTCTCCCGGAGAGACTCCATCCTTACTACACCCAGGGAATGACACCACAAGTGTGTTTTCCTTTCCTGCCCCCAGTAAATGGTGTTTGGTGTCTTCTTGGTGCACAGGCTCGTCAGCTGATCCTGCAGAATGGCTTAACACTAAGTGACTTGGACCGACATCCAGAGGTAAGTGGGACTGCAGAGGTGAGACCTCACCTGACCTTCTTCTCACCTGCTCCTTCATAAGCTATCAGGCTCCTTTGTCCTCCCCTGAGGATGAATTTGGGCAGCCACACTGCAGAACATGACTGAGAACTCTTGAGTTAGGACAAGAGGAAATGTCCTCAAGTTGCACCAGGGGAGTTTTAGATTGGATATTGGGAAAAATTTGTTTGCTGAAAGGGTGGTCAAGCATTGGAACAGGTTGCCCAGGGATGTAGTGGAATCACCATCTCTGGAAGTGTACAAAAACCATGTAGATATGATGGTTAGGGACATGGTTTAGTGTGCACCTGGCAGTGTTAGTTTAATCGTTGGGCTCAGTGATCTTAAAGGTCTTGTCCAACTTTAAGGATTCTGTGATTCTAACTGCCTTAGTTTACTTTTTCCCTCAAGCCTTAGATTGATCCTAGTTCTTGTCCCTTTAGATGGCAAGTAGGCTGCTGGGTTGTGTTTCTTCCAGGTGTTTGGCATCTCATCCAGGCTGAGGATTTCTGGCCTGAGGCACGGGTATTGTGCTGCTGAACTGGCAGCAAGATTTTCCTTGGGAAAGTCTTGCATGCTGGTCTTTAAATGACACTAGAGCCTGAAGTGATGTACCTTGCAGGCCAGCAGTTGCTTGTGGTTTCTGTTCCTTCTACTCTCACATGCCTGTGGTTTTGAGGGGCTGGTATCATTTGGTGGCCTGTCAGACACTCATCTCTGATCAGGTTGGCATCAGGGTGGTCCCAGCTCTTGTGACATTCCTGGCTGCTGCTTGGGATCCCCCAAGCTGCCTCATGAGCAATGTCTGGATGCTGCACAGGAAGAGTTTCCACACTAACCTTCTCCTCTTCCTACAGCTTGACGTTGCCATTGATGGAGCCGATGAAGTGGACTCTGACCTCAACCTTATCAAAGGTGGCGGGTGAGCCCTGCTGTCCGTCTGTCTGTGCACAGTGCTGGTGGTGGTGGGTCTCTGAGCATCCCTGTCTGGCTGTGGATGTCTCTGGTGTGGGCTGGAGAGGCCGAGGGGATCCTGTGCAGGGCTGTGTGTGCATCCACTGTGTGAGATGGCTCCTGACCAAGGGTGTGTGCACGGGACAAGGGGATAAAGTGATGAGTGAGGATAAGGAGAATAAGGTGTGGGGCAATGGCAGCACCAAAAGCAGCAGGCATGTGATGGAGGGGACTGGACTTCAAGGCCATAATGCACAATGAGGAGCAGTCTGATGTTTCCTAGTTTTATTTTTTTTCCCTCTTGCAGTGGCTGCTTGACACAGGAGAAGATAGTTGCAGGATATGCAAAATGCTTCATCGTTATTGCTGATTACAGGTGAAAACATTTATTATTCATTATACCTCTCTGTCCTATGGGAGGATTTGCATGGTCCTGTGTTAGACCATTATTGTCCTTTCTTTGGGTCAGGGGAGCAGAAATAAATGGAAATGAGCCTGACTCAAAGTGCTTCAGCAATTCAATTTATCTTTTTTCTTAATTTTCAACTCAGCAGGCCTGCTTGGAAGTCAGCAGAGCTTGTGGGCAAATGGCTGCTCTGCACTCTGAGCTCAGTGATTGTCAGCATGGGATAAATTTCCTTTGTGCACGTACATCTATGGGGCCATGGAAAAAACAACTCCTGTCCTGCTTGTCCAAAACATGCCAAAACAGGGCTTGTGAGTGAATAGAGCATTGTGCATTAAACTGGCTCTTCCTGCACATGGGCCTTGTGCCTGACGGGTTTGCAAGAGGGACTGGGGTGATGTTAACATAATGTCCAACACTAATCCCACCTCAAACTGTGTCCTCAGGAAAAAATCAGAGAACCTTGGAGAGCAGTGGAAGAAGGGAATTCCGATTGAAGTCATCCCCATGGCTTACGTCCCTGTCACCAAAGCCCTGACCAAAAAATTTGGAGGTGTCGTGGAGCTGCGTATGGCTGTCAGCAAAGCAGTGAGTGTCCCTGTCAGCCCTGCTGCCCCAGAGGAACAACCTTAATGTGGACAAATGAAGGACCAGAGGCCTGGCCTTTCATCTGATGAAATCTGGGCTTTCACTCCTGTGAGAGGCATCTTGTATTATTTCTCCCAGTTATACTTTGGTTAGTGAACCGTGTGTTTAGGTGTTCAGGCTGCTCACCGAAAGCCTCCCTGGTTCATGTCTCACAAAGAAGCATCTCAGAGCGGGGAGCAGAGGGACTGTCAGTCTGGGTCTGACCTGCTGCTCTGTGGGGATGTTGTGGGGCTGGAGTGCAGTATGTGCTGCCAAAGAGGATCTTGAGTTGTGGGGCAGCCCTGATTTACTTGAATGATGACTCTAAACTATTGCAACAGGGATGGGTGGTCCCGGTGAGGGCTGTGACAGTCCCTGGCTGGGCTCAGGAGACAAGGAGCTCATGTCATGACAACTGGGTTTGTTTCCCAGGGCCCTGTGGTGACAGACAACGGAAATTTCATCCTGGACTGGAAGTTTGACAAGGTTCACCAATGGAGTGAAGTGAACACCGCTATAAAGATGATACCAGGTAGTGTCTGTGACTTTTTAAAAACCAGAGGCTGGCTAAGATTTGGTCTGTGTTAGCTAATCTGGGCTATGGGAGCTTTCCCCTGGGTAAAAGGAAATGTGTGTATGTGTGTTCACTGCCCTGCTATGTGTCCCTACATCTGTTTCTACTTGAGAGATCTATAAGCTGAATTGGCACAACTGTACCCACATGGCTTTTTCATATGGTAGTGAAAACCTGGGGTGATGCTGGTTGGTGTTGACACTGTTTCCCACGAGGCACAATAGTCCTGTGCTCTTCCTTGGTCTCCTTGTACCCATGTAGAGAGTCACTTTTAGTGGAAAAGCTCGTGGACTCTGGAGGAGGGTTTGCACTGTGTTACGGTATTTTCGAGCTCTGCATCCTATTTCCATTGGGAAGCCCTATGGACTTACCTTGCTGTGAGGGTGCAACGTATCCAAGTTCTTGCTGTGCAAGAGCAGAAGTGGCTGATCACTGTAAACAAAACAGCACCTCTGCAAGGACTCCTGCCTTGCATGAGACCTGCTGCCCAGGCCAGAGCTGCTTCTGGACCAGCCAGGTCTGCCCGGGAGCACTGGCACACACTGAACTTCAGGGAAATAGTGATTATTTTGCCAGCCTGCTCTTCATCCAGTCTGCTTTTGAATACATGTACCTTTGGAGTTTATCCCAGGCCTTCCTGCCCCAAAGTCTATAACAAAACTGCCTTCAGTGACTGCTCATGTGTTGTCAGAACATGCAGGAACAGGTTGGGATCCCGTTGCACAAACCCAAACAGCCACACAAAGCAGCAATGTATTGTCCTGGCACCACAATTAAACACAGGAGCAGGCAGAGGCCATGAATATAGGCTGGGTGAAGAGTCACCAGTAACTTCTAGTTGCTTTTGCTCCATAGGTTTGCTTCCCTCAATGCTGGTTATAAGCTGATTTACTGAAAAGACACCCATTTTCTTCTTTTCTGCTCTGGGAGCAAACTGCTAGGATGCTGCCTCTGCCTTGGCTTGTCCCAATGCTTTTGCTGTTGGAATAATTACAAGGCACTTGCTGGCAGCCAGCAGTAAATGGCAGGTTTAGACCTTTGGCAGAAGCAGATCTACCCAAACTAGTGACTGATCCAAATGCACTGGTGGCTACTGCTGGTCTGGACTGTCCCTGGTGCAGTGCTCCATATCATAATCCAGTTGCTGCCCAAGGCTGTACAAATTTCTGTGCAAGAGGCAAACAGTGGTTGGTTATGCTGTTTGCAAACAAAACAGCAGAGACTTCTTCCTTGCATTTCTTTTTTGGTTGAAAAAGGAATGATAAATAATGGGACCTATTCCATCATTTTGGTATGGAGATGGTCTCTGCGCTGTTTGCTGCTCAGAAATGGACCTGCTGAGGGGAGAAGAGCATCTTTCCTATGCAGAAGTGCATGAGCTTAAATATGAGGCTTTTAAAGCCTAAATACAGTGGTGGTAGCAAGACTCTGGCCACCTTGTGCTTGTGGTAGCCCTTGTCCTCCCATTTTATCCACCTTCCTGGCTTCTGGCTATGTCTCAGTGATCACTGCGAGGTTCTAGTTCACCCCATAATTAAATACAACCACAAGTATATTTGCAAATGGGCTACAAATTGCAGAGGTAGCATCAGACCTGCTGCGTGTTAACATTTGAACAGGTGTTATACAGCTGTTCACTCACAGGATAGTCTTTTAGATGTGTTCAAAGGCAAAGGGAGTAATCCTGTGGGTGCATGTGTAGCTTCCTCTTGCCCTTGTGGGTCACCACGGGGCTGAAAATGCCTCACTCATGATTGTGTTGGTGTAATGGGGGTAGCTGGGGTGGTGTGAATGTTGGGGGGAGGTTTGGGAGTTGTTTCTGGAGAGTTTCTGCTGGGGGTGGCTGCATAGAAAAGACTTCCCGGAGGCTCCCTGTGTGGCTGATACAACATCCCCCAGGTTAGACACTTCTCCAAACCTGTGATGGTGGCACTGGTGCCCTTTTAATGAACAAATCCATGGGCAGAGCAGAGGATACAAGCGAAGGGGTGACTCTGGCACTAACTGGCACATGAATTCTTGTTCCCCAGGTGTGGTGGAGACAGGACTGTTCATCGACATGGCCGAGGTGGTGTATTTTGGGATGGAGGATGGCTCTGTCAGTGTGAGGGAGAAGCAGCCCCACTGACAGGGCTCTGCTGGCTCTGCTTTGCCTTCAGCCGGTTGGATTCAGCTGTTGTAAAGGTGCCAACCTGATGTTTTGCCTTAATGAGCAGCGGTTATCGCAGGAGACCGATGGGAAGCTGATCAGAATCCGCTGACGTGATGCTGAATGTCTTTTTTTACAAAAAAAAGAAGAAATGAAAAAAAAATAGATTCTATTTCTATATATATATATTTTTACTTTACAGGAATGTTGTCTTTTTTTAATGAATCATTTAAACAAATTGCTTTAATGTTTTTATTTTCTAAGAAATACTTACCAAAAAGAATACTCCCTGTTTTTGTGTTTGGGGTTGATTTTTTTCTTTTTTTTTGAAGAGAACTTGAACCCTTCTGGTTGCTCGTACAGCTTAATGATTGAGGTCAGAAATACAATCCTAATGCATCATTCCTAACCACCCTGGCTGGGAGGGTGACATAGGTAACAGGAGCACATCCAGTTGGGACCTGCTGATGCCTTATTTGGAACCTTTTTGGTTCGGTATTTTATGCCTCTTATTTTTCTATACCACTGTTTTTTAATAGTTCGGGATGTCTAGTTGTCCTCTGTGCACATGACAATTCTCTGAGCCTAGGGGTGGTTTCTACGTCCCCCTCTCTGGGACACTAAAAACGGCCTTTTCCTGGCCTCTGTATGGAGGAGACATTCATCTTTTGAGCCAAATTCTGCTCTTATTAATTCAGTACCTCTGATCCAAGTCTGTCCTTTAGCCGGAGATGTTTGGGACTTTGTCCTTGTAAACAGAGAGCAGAACTGGGTCCTTGATGAAGTTTACAGGAGCATATTTTAAGAGCTTAGGGGCAGTGTGGAATACTGTTCAGTGGCAAATGATTTGGTTTGGAATGAAGGTTAATTATCACCCCTCACAGCTGGTTGATTTGTGGAAGGATATAGCAGAACGCACAGGAAAACAGAGTCTTCCTGCCTAAATTTTCCACATGTAGCAGGAGAGAGACACTCGTTAAATATCTCTTTTTTCGTGTATAGGTGCTTTGCATGGTTCTGATGTTGAAATGCAAGCCCTCTTTTTGTGTTTTAGACACTGAAATAAAAGAGCTCTTATATCAGACCTGGTGGTAATTGTTTCTTATTTTGTGGACAATGGGGCAGATCATGGGCAGAGTAACTTCTGCTGTAATTTCCCCCTTCCAAGAGCCCCTCACCCAGGCCAGATTCACCCTTTTGCACACATTATTTACAGTTTACCAGATTATCTGGTCAACACTTATCTGCAGTGCTTGCCTCAGTAGAGACTGTCTGAAATTTGCTCGTCTAAAACCTAAATGCAGATTTTTAATTTTTTTTCAAAAAGGAGCTATTTTTACATCTTTAGGTCTTCCCTTCCTGCACACAGTCTCTTGATTCTGAAGCACTAGTACTGAGCAAACAGGCTGCCAACAACTTGCTGAAATCACTGGAATATCTCTTCCCATAAGCCTGGTGCTCTGGGAGCCATTTGCAAAGCCCTAGTTCTTCCCATGGGCTGTTTCCAGTTGCTCCTGGGCTCCTAATGTAACCCTGGATAAACACAGAGCAATTGAGTACAGCTTTGTGTCCAAGTGCCTTCTCACTCAGTGCTGCTGGAAACGAGATTAGCAGGAGCAAACGCTGCTGTTGACTCTCTTCTTTCTGAAATCAAACAGCTCCTTCTCAAAAAGCCAATAAAACCATTACTGCACCATTACTTTCTGGCCCTGCACCAGCTGTGATCTCATTCAACTTTGTGCTTAGAAGGGTCTCCTTAGATCTAAGGCTGAAGATGACAGGTATGATTGTTGAGCTGCTCTAGGTGCTTGGGGTGTAGGTAGCACCTGTGGGTGCTTTTGCAACAGATTCCCCTGCTGGGCTGGGAGTTTGAGTGGATCATGGGCTGTGGGTTATGGTTACAGTGTGCAGTGTACCACACAGATGGAATTAAAGGGTCTGTGTGGAGTTAAATTGCTTTAATGCTGGAGAAAATTTGGTGCCTGAGCCAGTTCTGGAGGCTTTGTGCAGATTTCCTTTCGGCAAACTGCCCCAGCCTGCACTTGCAGAGCCAGCAGATGGTTTTGGAGTTAGAGGGCTCTAAAGAATGGCCTTATCCTTTCCCTTTAGAGGCTGCCAAACTCCCTGACCTGTCACGACCATCCACATCTTCATCTGTCAGCACGTGGGGGAACATTTACATGTGGTGCAGCGGGTCCATCCCCTCCTGGGGTGGGTTTGGCATGCCCTGGCTCTGCCCTGTCACTGACTCAGCCCACTTATGCTGATGTTTAACTACCTAGCCATGAGCATGTTTGATGAAAATTAAATATACAGGCAGCAGAGGTATTTCTAGTCCCTAGTTTTTGCTTTTCTAGACTATTACCATTATAACATATGCTTTTTGGAGAGGTAACAGTTTATAGAAGAGCATGCCATGGTAGATCTCCAGATAGGGGCAGGCACCACAGGAACCTGTGACTTCCTTGGGTAGGAGCAGCTCAGCTATGCCTACAGCTGCTCTCAGGAGCTCCTGGGCTCGAGTTTGTTGAATTTGGTTTTATCACCTTGGCTGTTTTCACTGTGGCATTTGCTTTGGACTTTCTTTTTTTCCAAGGTTCTCCTCAAAAGAGTCTTCAGGAGCCTTTCGAAACGGGGCTACCAGTTCTATCCCACCCTACCCCCCTGCACCTTGGGAAGAAAAGTAGGGATATATTTTTAGAAGATGGCATTGGGAAAAAGTAATATCAAAAGCAGGTGGAAGGAGATGTCCTTTTAAAGCTCAAGGCAGGCTGGTTGTGGCTATTTAGGGTGCATTCCTGCAGAGGTTCCTGTTACCTGATGTGATCCAGCCCCTGTATGTTGCCTTTCAGGTTGTGCACAGTGGGTAATGCACAGCTGACTTACCATTAGCACTGAATTATGGATTAACTTGGCCCTGGAGGAAACAAACATTTCAAGAAAGAGCAACAGCAGCACTAAAATTAATGAGCAAGAGAGGTAATGAAACACTAGACCCGTTCAAAAAAAAAAAGGAATATAAATACAGTAAGAGGGTGCACCAGATTCAATTTAATTAACCTGTGGTTTATAGGTTAAATAATTTAGATGAACTAATTAAACTAACTAGAAAGAAATTATGTTCTTAGTTAAACCAAATCACCTTGTTCCACATTACAGAGCAAGTATTACTGCCTGTGAAATTTTATTATTGTCAGTGTAGGATGGGATTTATGATCTGACATAATTATTGTTCTGAGAAGTGTGACATAAAAAGAGGTGCAAATAATTAAGCAGGCAGCATAGAGGATGTGTGCTTTGGGTGTTAAACCAAGTGATTAGAGCTAAAGTCCTAAGGAGAAAATAAGCATAGCATAACTAGTGATAAAAATTAGTATTAGTAAAATGTAACAAGTATTAATATCTTTTAAACACAATGCCAGATCCAATTTTCAGCCACGTGGATTTAACAAAAATTTGTGTGTTGACTGTGGCTTTGGCCCAGTTGCACCAGAAAAAAAGGAGGAAAAGGAAAGATGTCTTCATTTTCAAAGTGATTGTTCAAATTTATCAAGCCTTGTGAGTCCTCCAAAACGTTTTTGCAGTTTTATTTCACTCAGTACATCCACAAAAAGGTGATGCATTTCAGATTGAAGATGAACTTAAAGACTTATAAAGTGCCAGGTTTTAGTACTGAAAACTTCTAAAGTTTATTCATTTCCCCTTCCAGTAACTTTAGTGTTTCCTGTGACTCCATAACCCTGATAACCAGGTTCCTATTGTTTTCAGAACATCAGACTTCTCTGTTTGTATTTTTACAGCTACTGACACAAACATCTTTTAAACTTCCTTAATTACACTTACAGCCTTGTGAAAATCATGTCCGATCATCGAGGTAAATGTAGTGAGCAAAACATTAAAGGATCAGTGACTCCGGTTTGACTACAAGAAGTTACTTTTTTAGTGAAAACGGAAGACTGTACAAGAATCTCTAAGTGTAAGATAAAGTAATCAATCATGTTGGAAAGTACAACGTGCTGCTGATTTATATTGTTTCTAGAAGTCAGTAACAACAGGATGAAATTCAGCAGAAGGGAAAAAAGTGACTATTAAGCCATATATCTCAGATCTGTAAACCTCCTGACATTTTAATATCCAAGTTGACTTCAGGCATTGAATTAGAAATATTCTTAATCATGCCAAATTCGAAATTCATATCATGCCATATTGTTAAAAATACCCGCACATTTACTGGATCATGCAAAAAAAAAAAAAATCACAGAAGCTGAAGTTCCTGCTGACTAGGATGATCCTTGTATTGTACACCAAACTCTAAAATCCCTCCTGGTGGTCTTCCAGTGGAGGATTAATTAAAGAAAACACTGCATGAAGTATCCCTTCTACTTACAAATGTCTCTCAGGTTTGTGTAATTTCTTACTGAGGCTGTTACTGGAATGCCTTATAGATCAAAATCACTAATTAAACATTAATTCGCTCGAAACATTTTCAAAGCCTTGATTTCAGTAACTTGCAAGTTATTTGCCTGCCACAGTACATTGTCTTCTTGTAATCAGTATTTAATAACCCGTACAGTTTAATCCCAAAGTAATGTATTTAGCAATGACAAATTAAATTGAAAAGCCCCTCTGTAAATCTAGATGGTACACTGGGATGCTTTTCTTACTATCTTAATTTCTTGCTGGAAAAAAGTAAGACAGTCCTGCCTTCCTCTAACGCTTAAATGAGTGTTATTACTTGAGCGGGAGATGATCATTCTCTCTTTTACTTTTGTATGTAGCTTAGTGAGGGCTGGACCAGATCAGTGAAGAGTCAAATCCAATAGCTCATAGCTAATGTACAAAAATCCTGTGTGGTAGAAGAGTGAGCAGATATTCATAGTTTCACTTTACTGAGATGGTCATGTGGCTTCGGGGTACCATCCACAATATGAGCATCTTGGGAAAGCTCAGTCGCTTTGCTGCAGACCACCACTTTTTTGACAGGTTACTTGCAGGTTTCTCTGCAGGTCAGCTGGAAGCAGAAGGCTCTTGTGGTTTATCATTTATTAAAATGTTCTTTCATCTTGGTTTGAGAGTTCAAGCAACATGTGCTGACATGTGTGTTTGCTTAGGCTCTATGTTTTCCCTGTGGATTTGCTAATGTGACCAGCCCTGGCCATCTACACCCTTTGCATGTGTTCCCTCACTCCAGCCTCCCACCTGGGCTCTCCTGGGCAGGAGGCTCCCCAGCAGCCCAAGGCCACTATCACCCCCCTATCTGATCTTTGGGAGCTGCTTGAGGAGCTGCCCTGCTGTAATTTGTACTCCATGAGGCTGTGATTGTAGGGAAGCTCCTGCAGCAGGATTTTCATCCTTTATAACAGAACTGGGATGCCACGAAAAGTCTCTTCCATCCCCCACCCCCTCACAGCAGCCCTTTCCTCCAGGATGGAAGAACTGCTGAAGACTGTTAAAAAATTGATGTTTAATCCATAGGTTTGTTGTATAGGGGATGTGTTCTCCATCCTGGTTATCCAGGAGAGCAGGCAGCTGCACACTCCCCAGCTTGGCTGCTTCACCCTCTCAGCAGGGACAGCATCCCATGGGACAGGTTTGGTTGGTGTGTTGGTGTATCAGATGCCCACAGTGCCTGACAGGCTTCATTTCCACTTCTGGGATGATGCTCTGCCTGACCAACACTGTTGCCTCAGCAACAAAGCTGTCCAAGAGCTTTTTACTGCTTTTAAAGCAAGTCAGCAAGAAACTTTTAGCAGAGTGATCACCCTCAGTTGTAGAAAAATCTTCTCTGCTCCCAAGATAGTGTAGTTGGAGGTGTCAGCAGGGTTTTGCCACGTGCGTTAGTCACAATCACATCAAAACATTACTCACAGGTCTGGTATTTTTAAATCTATGCTGCCTGGGCAATTTATTCCCTTTTGCTGTTCTTCAATTAAATCAGTTTTGGGTCCAGTAAAAAAGATAGAATAGGTAGGATGTTTCTTTTCTGAAAGTCTGATGGATATGTTTTTAAGCTCCCAGGCAGGATTGTCCTGAGCTTCCTTAAAGAATAACTTGTCAGTGTCATGTCCTGGCTGGTTGGCCAATTACTGTCACCCATGATGCCAAGGAATAATATTCTCTGACTGGTATCCAGGATTCTGGGCACTTTAGGTAAAGAAATGTCAAATAAAAGAAGTTGGGTGTGATATTCCCTGCTGACCTGGCATATGGGAGATGTTTATCTTCATCATCTCTAAAACATCCGTGATTTTTAAGGCTCAGATATTAGATTTACTCCAGGAAAAAATCCTAAGTAACCAGGTGGGTTTTCCTCTTCCTAACTTGACACAGGCCCAGCTAAGCTGTAGAGAGGGCCAATGACAGTTTTCCAGAGGTCTTTGCAAATATATTTGTTAACAACAAATAAGCCGACTTGAATTTGAGACTGGCAGCAGGTACTAATCCTCTGACTGTGCTGCTATACAGGAGCACCAGCACAGCCTGCACAGGGTCTGCAGAGCTTGCCTGGAGCGGGAGGGCTGGAACCTGTGGAGATTCTGCTGCTCACTGAGGGTCTGGGATGACAGCAGGGCAGACAAGCAACTGGACGAGGTACTGGAACAGGAGCAGGAGCTGTGTAGTGTAGACACCTGGCTCTGTGACCTTGCTGCTGGCACCTGCTCGCACGAGGCAGAAGGAGCTGTTGGCTCTACCCTGTCCTGGGAAACTGTGTGGAAGTTCCGGAAGAGCTCCGCGTACTGGGGGTTGACCCAGATAGTGTGGATGGTGACGCGATACCAGCTCACATTTGATGGCCTTCGGTTGCTGTTCTCTTCCCCCGGGGGCAGCTCTTGGTGTCCATTGAGTTCCCCCTCGGAAAGCTCTTGCTCACTGTGGGCTTCCCCGGGGCGCAGCTCTTCGATTCTGTGGAGTTCCCTCTCTCCCTCCTCCTTGGCCAAGGCCCCCTTCTTGGTCTCTGGCCCTGCCAGCACTGCCTCTGCCTGCTGCCTGCCGAGGGCATCGGCTGCCAGTGGGATGGGTGAGGGGCTGGGGGGGCAGCAGGGGCTGGGGGGGGCAGAGACCCAGCTCTGTGCCCCTGCTGCTGGCACCTGCTCGCATGAGAAGGGATCAGGTCTTCCCTTTGCCACCTCTTGTACCTTGGGAGGATGAGCTGGGCAGTGCTGATCTTCCTTTGGCTCCCTGAGGTCCATCTGTGGAAAAGAGAAGGAGGCAGGGGCTGGAGGCAGCTGCCTTGGCCCCATCCCACCACCAGCCTCTCCCTCCTGCCCCATCCCTCACACTTTGCCTCCTCCACAGTCTCGGCAGCCTCTTGGTAGTCTGGGATTTGGGGTTTGTCTTCTCCTTCTTGGGCATCTCTCTTGTCCTCTGCCACAGATGCCCTTGGGAGCTGCTGCCTCCTGAAAGAGGGACTCTCCTGGGAGTGGGTGTCCCAGGGCTCTGTGCCCCTGAAAACTCCCTGGGGTCATAATAACCACTGGGCACAGCATGGCCCCCGTGTCACAAAGCACCCTGAAAAACACCTTTATCACAAAGGGGCACCCTGGCACTCCCAACAACCATGGAAACATCTGGAACCATCTGGAAACAGTTAGGTCTGGCATGAGGTCTTGCTCTCCCTTCCCGGTGAGAGGGAGAGAGCCCTGGTGCCCACAGCCCCATGGAGTCCCTCACTCTGGATTTCTGGCTGCCAGTGGATCCCTCTGACTTGGCCTCGGGCCTTTATTTTATTCTCAGCCTTGATGGGAGCATCTCACATGGGGGCTCATATGCCATTTCTATGGCATATGTCTTAACACAGCTGTTACACTCAGCCTCACAAAAGTGGTGGATTCAGTAACTGTTTAATGTAAGCTCTTGGAGCTTATTTCAATCATCCAGTTTGGGAACGTTTTGGTTATAAAGGAACAAATAAGCTTTGTGTGGTCAATGCATGCTTAGAAAACTTGAACATTTCTGGATTAAATAATACTGAAAGTTCCAAAATGATATTCAGTAAATGAGACAAGTTAGACACCTTTCTAGTCTTCATTTGACCAATTTAAGAGAAATATATAGGATACAATCAGTGTGAAAGAGAAGGTCCACATGATGCTGTTACTCTGTGGTGGGTGGCTGCCTTTCCCAAGAAAAATTCAGTGGAGAAATTCATGCCCTAAGGTCTGTATTTACTGCTTGAGGAGTAAGTTAGGTATTTTAGGGATGTCATTGTTTACAGGATCAATATTGCTATTTAGCCAGATGGCTGAGCAAGCATGGACAAATATTGTCTGCTATAACACATTTATTTCTCTATTGATCCATCTCTGCACCCATTTTGCTTTTCAAACAGATGGCGAGAGCAGGACCAGGAGCAACTTATTCCTAGTTTTACCACATCAGTAATAGGATTTGTCTAATGTAACTTCTCCCTCAAAAGCCACATGAGCTTGAGCAAACATGGAGCCCTATGGCAAGAGCCAAATGGGTTACCCCATGTATTTTAGGCAGGACTCATCACCTCCTGGGAGTGCCTAACCCCAGATAAAAACAACGCACATCCCTGCCTGCCTACCAGACTATCAGCATCAGAGAAATATAATAACATTTTAGCCAAGTGTTGCATTACTTAAAGCAGAAAATGCAATTTTAGGAGAGATGGGTTGAAGTGAAAAGGATGAATATAAAATTTTCCTGAATTTTGAATATTCAGTGAAGGATGTAGAGAGTTTTTTTAGATCTAGTCAAGTATACAGAGTACTTCATGTTGGTACAAGCTGTTGCTTATTTGCTAGGAAAGTGCAATCTAGTGAAAGGCTTCTACTGATCAGAGGGTGACAATCCACATTTCCTCACCTCCACTTGAGGCAGGAACTCCTCCAGTAAGGCAGGTGAAACTTGTGAACTAGAAATCAGTGTCAGCTGCAGATGGATCCAAAGACATAGAAGGAAGATGTTTTGAAATTTTGAATGAAATGCAGTTATAAAAGTATAGGTGAAATATAGAAAAATCCCTGATGTGACACCTTTATTGGTCTTGTTCTACACTGAGGTGCACTCAGGAGGAGGATATGGAGGTTCATGTGCTGAAAAGTTCCATGAAACCTGTGTGGGAGCGGGGGATGCTTTCTAGGAAGCAGCCAGGGCATGGGAGAAACATGACAGCTGGTTTTTGCGGAGTGAGATGAAGGGCAACACACTCAAATTTATGTTGTTTATCTCCCCATCAGATGGGTGGTGAGACATGACTGTACAGGAGATGGGCAGGCAGCCAGTCACCCCTGCATCCAGTGCTTGCCACCGTATCAGCCCTGTCCTTGCCTTCATCACCCACAAAGGTCTGATTTAATGCACTCAGGTGCCAGCAGCCAGGTTGCTAGAGTATTTTTGGGTTGTGGCCAAGCCTGGCCAGCCATGGGGTTCTTTTTTTTTTTGCAATACCATTCCAAGAATACAAAAGAGATGAGGGCTCTCAGTTTTCACCTGGCAGTATTAGTTGTCACCCCTGCTGATAAACAGATGGTTTGAAACCATCCTGTTTTTCTGGAAATAGACAATGGCTCTCCAGACAAACATATGCAATGCTGGGGGAGGTCAGTCCACTCAGCGGAGGCAAAATACACAACAAGCCTTTGGTGTCTTGAAGATGATCACCTGGGGTATCTCTGGTGCAGCTCCATCTCTCCTTACCCTGAGGATGGACTGGTCCAATTGGCACAGCTTGGGCAGTACAACGAAAGGAGGAAGCCTCTCTGGGTCTCACACTGTGCTTCTCCAGGCTGACATGAGGCAGGAGAGGGGCTAAATCTATAGCTATGATTATTAATATTTCTTCTAGGATTTGCTAGATTGGCTTAAGAAAGGTTGGGCTACATATTGAGGATAGGGGCAGGAAAAAAATGTTCGGAAAAAAAATGTTCCCTTTCCCCCTTCCTTTCTCTTCTGGGGTAAATTATGGGCTGAGTTTCTCTTCCCTCCAGTCACAAAGGGCAGTTGGCACCAGGCTTGGGTGAGCTGTGATTTGGTATTTTCTCAAAAAAAAGTGTCATTGAGTCTAACAGTGATGGTCATTTAGCAAAGCAGGTCAGCATGCATAGACTTACTGGCTTCAGTTGGTTTTAGGCTGCATATGAAGTCAGAATGACAAAGCATTGCTTTAAAGTGCAGAAGAGGAATTTGACTAAAATCCCTCTACTAAATAGTCTTGTGACAGGTAAGTTGAGCAAATCAGGGGAGTGGAGACAAACGGAGTGCGAACCATCTGTCCAGGCTTGAGATGGGTGATGGCTTGATGATGAACCAAGGCAGTTCAGACACTTTTGTGACACTCTGGGTTCACATTACAGTCCATCAGTGGAGAGCCACTTACTCCCCAGGAGATGGACTATAAGGGCATTTTTCCAGGGAATAGAGGCGTTGGATGGGCATCCAGTGAGCAGATGACTTGGCCCCTGCAGGTAGGACAGTTGGTGGCTCTGCCCTCCTGCACTCTCACATGATGCATTCCAGGTCTCCTTTGTGGCTCCATATGCCTTTTCACATGTTAGAATTTACTTGTCATCTTTAACTCATTAAGATTTTAAGATAACTATGTGAGATCAGATTACAACCCTAGTTCTCCTTTATACAATATTTCCCTAATTTGTTTGGTTATAAGGATAATGTAAATGATTGAGAAATCAGCCTTTTAAAAACTTATCTTCCAAAGGTCTTTGTGTATATCACCATACAAGGTATGATTTTCTTATAACTGCACAAGTAAATCCAATCAAAATAATATTTTGTCACCCACATGTGTATGATGAGTGGTGTCTCACTGTGGTCTCCTTCAGGACTTGGGCTTGTCTCATTCTAAACCTGTGAATAATCCCAGTGAATTTCAATGCTGCAAATATTTCTGTTTGTGGGTAGATGTCGCTGTGTGTTTCAGTGGAGTGTGAGCAGACAGCTGATGATCCTCTGCAGTGCCCACTGAAGTGGTGTAACCCAGCAGAAACTCACTGAGCCGAAAAATGCCCCTTGCTCAGGAGAAGCAGTCTCTGCCTGTGTGCTTCTGATGCCCTGAGGTGGGACATCTCTCAAGGAGGAGAGAGAGCCAAGGATGGGAGAGTGTCCAGTGGGTTTCTTCTGGTAGCCACCACAGTTCTGATCCAAAGCTCATTCAAGGTAAAAGTGCGATTTATTTTCCCAGGATTTTCAATCTGTTTTCCTGTTAAAGGCACTCAGCTTTTAGAAAAGGACAGTTGGCACATGAATGAATGTAGCTGAAGAATTTAAGTTCCTGGACTGTCCCATTTCATCTCCATTTTGGAGATGAAGTTAAACCAGGTTTTTCCTTTGTTTAATCCTTGCCCTGGATGCAGAATAGAAGCAGCCAGAGGAGTCAAGCCTGAAGAACTATGTTGGTATGTACACCAGGCTAGATGGCATGTGAGGAGTGATGTGGACAACTTACAGAAGATGTATATGGGTGGCAGTGTTGTCTGGGCCATGGTCTGAGCTGTGTACCTCTGGTGTGCATGAAAATTCACCAGCACTGATCTAGGAAAAAGATGCCTGGAAGTTTTGTCCTAGTGGACATGAAGGAACTTCCCTGCTCTGTGTGGAGACAGCAGTGGGAATGAATCTCCTCAGGCCTGGGTTCTCTAAAAGTAAAAATCTCTCTCTCAGTAAAAAGCAGCCCAGAGGTCACTGCTGTCAGGTGGCACGGGCAATGGCTCTGGGCAGGGATGCAGATGTGATGCTGCAGAAATCATGGAAAGTAGAAGCTGTGCAAGGCTGATGTCTGATGTGCTAATTCAGCACTGTGAGAACATCCCATCAACATAGCCACTGCTATCTGTAAGGTGCTGTTGTTTTGACAATCAATCACTTTTGCCTTCTTTTTTTTTTAACTTTTTATATTTGTTTTGTTTTGTATTTTTTTGTTAGTTTGTTTTTGTTTTTAACCCTCGGGGAATGCTTTAATGGCAATTTCACAGGAATTCATTTTTAGTTTTGTTTGTAATGATTGTTGTCATTGGAGTGAAAAAGGAATCCACAGGAGCAATTACTGGTCATGAGAGAGTGAAGAAATGAATTAATTATCTTCAGCTTTGCTATTATTTTCATGTGCATAATGATGGCACAGACTGGTGCACTGACTACAGTGTGTTTAAGGGAGAAAGAAAAACTCTCTGTGAAAGCGTGTGGGAGATAATTATTTTGAACCTCCCTCCAAAAACGGTGTATTTTTCTTTTGTGATGATCTCAGTGCTATAGGTCCTGAGGTTTAACAGATTCCTACAGGTGACACCATGGCAGACAGAAATCATATCATGCTGGGAACAGAGGAAGAATGTTTTTCCCTGGCCTTCAAATGGGCTGAAGTGACTGTGCTTGCTCCTTCACCTTCCAATCCTTCGCATCTCTGCCACAAGCTGCTAAAATAGGGCAAAGATGCAGCAGCCTCTGTAGCACATTGGCACTATAATTAGCTTCTTCAACAGAAAACACCCCAAGTTTGGCCTAATTGTGTTCAGTTGATTTTATTGCTATTTCTTCACTATTTCAGTAGGAAGGTGGATGGGTGTTCATGTGTTCCAGGACCAGCAAGCATCAAAAACCACAGTGACAACATAAATACCATATATTATAACTAGGGAGAGTACAGAAAACTTACTTACAGCACTGAAATTATCAGAATAAAGGCAAAAGTAATATCCTGTGGTCACTTTGCTTTCCTGCCTTCAGCACAGCTTTTTGTGTCCCACTTCAAACCATTTCTCCCCAGTTTACTGTACCTTCAAAGAGTCAGGGAGGTCCTGAACAATAATTTCCTTCATGTTGAACAAACTGCAGAGTCTTTTTGTGCCCAAACCCAGAAGATTTAAGAAACATATGACTTTTTTGCTCGAGAAAGATCTATCCCAAAGCACCTTGCACTTCCTGAGGACAAAATCTTGGTTTTGGCTAGTTGCATGGCCTTTGTATTTTGCTCCTCAGTTAAACCTGCAAAAGTCCTTTTCGAGCCAAGGCTGCTCAGGCAACAGCTCTGTGAGAGCAGTCAAACAGCAAAGCAATTGTGACATCTAGTGGTGTTTGTGGCTGTTACAACGCAGGGGAACATCACGGAATCATGGAATGATTTGGGTTGGAAGGGAACTTAACGACCATTCAGTTCCAACTCCCCGCCATGGGCAGGGACACTTGTCACTAGACCAGGTTGGTCCAAGCCCCATCCGACACTTCCAGGGATAGGGCAGCCACAGCTTCTCTGGGCAACGAAAAATATCTACAAAATAATGTTAGGAATGCACAAATAGGTATATTTACTGAAAGGTGATTTGGTGCTTTTAAGAATCTCTCACAGAGATCCCAAGGTCTCAAGTGCTGCAATTGCAGTGTCTTCACTGCCATTCCAAATTTAAGTATGTGAAATGAGGATTAGCACCTGTGGATTTAGTTTAGACATTTGTCTACATTTTGTAGACATTCATGAACTAATCCTGAAGTAAAGACTTTCAGTAGAACATTAACCTGGTCCTGCAGAACTTTGCACAGTCACATTGCTGGTTCAGCAAGATTTCAGCAAAATTAGAAACCTTTGACAAAACTCTTCACTTTAAAAAGAATCTGGATACTTTTTTTGTTGTCAGTTATTTTTGCAAGGACAAAGGTGATTTCACAATAAAAACAGTCCAATTTGAGCAAAATCCTTTTTTTTCTTTAGGAGAAGGACAAATCCTGCTATGGGATAATTCTATATTTATATTTTATTGTGGGGTTGTTAAGCCTCCAGAGAAACAGTGGACAGAACTTCTGCTCCTCATCAATCCCACAGTACTTGAAAAGTAGAGCAATTTTAGTACAAAGAAGTTGAAGAGATGTGTTTGTAAAACTGCTGTAGCCAACACTGGGATTTCCAGACTACAGTCTGTCCAACTACTGCAGACAACCAGATGGCATCCAATAAGAGAGAGTAAAAAGATGACATTCAGCAGATTCAGGTTGGATGGGGCTCTGAATAATCTGGTGTAGTGGAAAGTCTTCCTGCTCATGGCAGGGAGATTGGAGTAGATGACCTTTAAAGGTTCCTTCCAACTCAAACTATTTTATGACTTTATGATTCAGAATTAAATAAGAATTGCAACTAAGCTTCATTTTGTGCTTTTGTACATGCGTCCCCAGAGGAGGTAGGTGAAACTAGGGGAATAGCCCCAGAAGACTGCTAGAGGGAGAAGGTTGTGAGCTGGGGCTAATGAAAGTCACCAGTTCCTGCTCCAGGACCACAGAGCTCAGGGCAGCCCAGCCCAGTGGTCCTGTGGTTGTCCAAATGATCTCCCCATGAAGTAGCTGATGACGAAAATGATGGGGGACAAAGAGAAGATGGAAACAGCTGGATCTACTGCTTTCAGTGATGAAGGAGCTTTTCCCATGTGTTTTTGACCTCTGTGGAGACACTGGACCAGACCTGATCTGTTGTAGGCTGAACTAGATTTAACCAGGTTGAGACTTTCCTCTTGGATGTGGCTTTTGAGTGCTCCCACTCTGAACAACTCTTTTGTTTTCTGATGCACATACTCAGAATTATGGCTTTCTTAAACCCTACAGGGATTAAAAAAAATAAAATTGCTCCATGCCTAATTGTGCAGAGATAGAGGAACCAAAGTGTTTCAGGGATGCTGGGGTCAAAGGGAAGGTGCCTATTTCCACCACTGCATCTCTGGCCCTTAGACATCAGCATTACATCAGCTTTCAGCTTAACTCATGTTGAGCTGTACCCCACAATTCTGCAACCTTAAAAACCACCTTGACCTCCAGGGAAGGAGACTTGAGTTTATTTTTCACACAGGGATTCACTGTTATTCAGAGGAATCTCTTTCAGGGCAAAGAATTCAGATTGGAACTAGATGATCTTTAAGGTCTCTCCCAACCCAAAGCATTCCATGATTCTGTGAAAGAATTAACAGCCAAACTCAATTCCTTCCAGCAGGGGCACAAGCCACAACGAAAGGCTTCTCTGGCATATAGATTTCAAGGAACTTACAGAATCACAGACTATTCTGAGTTGAAAGGGACCCACAAGGATCATCGAGTCCAACTCAAGTCAATGGCCCACATAAGGGATTGAACCCATGACCTTGGCATTATTACAACCAAGTTTTAACCATCCCATTTTGCTCCCTCTTCTTCTCGGGTGGCAAAGGCTCTGCAGGATCCTGTATCCTGCTGCAACACCAGGAAAACCCTGTGCAGGGCCTCTGAGGGCAGAATTTTCCCCAAACCGTTGTTTTCCTTCTGTGAGCCCCTCCCTTCCACACGTCTGCTCCATTCCTTGTGACCAGCAGTGCAACCTGATCATCTGGAAGAGCAGGTCTCCAGGACGTGACATTTCCCAGCACTGTGGGGCAGTCCCAGGTCTGACACCTGTGTTTCCAACAAACGGGATCGCTGTGCTCGGCTGCCCCTGTCTCCAGGAGGGAGAAAGGCAGTGGGACTTGTGTGGCTGCAGCCCAGTGAACTGCTACAAAACCCCGTCAAATGTCAAGCTTTTCTCTAAGACCTGGAGTTGCTGAAGCATTTCTGTCAACATTCACTGAATAAAATGAGTTAACTCCAATAAGCCCCTGATGTGTAACAGAGCCAGGCTTGCTTCAGATCACACAGCAAAGGAAAAACCCCCAGTATTTAGATGAAGATGACCACAGGACTTCAGCAGCATCTCCCTTCCTGAAGAAATCCAATCCATGATGGATCTGAAAGGGTCAGCCTTAGGCTGGCAGTCTGTGGGTACCATTTCAGTGTCCACCCTTGGGACTTCACACTAAAGGGCTTCCAATGCTGATACTGTGACTCCAGTTGTGCCAAGGTGAAATCTGACCCCGTGTTTATGAAGCACCATAGAAATGTCAGGCTATTCAGAAATACCAAGCCATGGAACTGCTGAGGGAAGAAGGGGACAGTGTTTGTGTTCTTCTTTATTTTCATTCAGCACTACTAATACTGAAAAGAAAACCCAACAAAAACCAAACCATACTAATAGAAATACCATAAAAGTTTGCATGATGTTTCAGAAGCAGAATATAAAATTTGTTTGATGAAAGCAGAATGGAGATAACACAGAAGAAGAGCAAGTGAGATGCTCCTTTTTTGGTCCCACCTACATTTGCTTTTCTCTCCCTGCTGCAACTCTCCTCTGGTCCTTATCTGTGTTGTCTGGAATTACACCAGAAGTCTCAGAAAGCCCATTTCTAACTAATTCCTTAGCAGATGCTCTCAGCCATAGCTCGGTTACTGAAAACTCACAGGGTGTAGGGAAAAAGTAAAGCAGGATAAAGCACAAGTGTGGTTAATCCCTCCAGAGGGAACCCTCAGCTCTGAATTTCTCTCTGCTCTTAACAAAGGAAAGAACAGCAGTGGTTCAAGTCCTCCTCGTGCCTCTCCCAGAGCTGAGGTGCTGGGTCTGTTTTTACTTATAGCCTATACGTTATAGAAAACCACAAACTAGTCTGTTTTCAGAAGGGTCAGCACCCTTAGCTGCTGAAAGCTGGATAGAGGTAAGGTCAGGGTTTAGCTTCACCCTTGGGTCCCTGCCTTGATTCCAGGGAGATGGCAGGAAATGACCAATTTGTTTGCAAATCCTGAAGTTCCAATGATAGGAGGTGATGATTCCACTAGAGCTAAAGAGATGCATGAGGATTTCAAACTGCAGAGTGGTTTTATTGAGGATAAGATTGGTGGACAGTGATCAGACATCAGCTGATGGCAGGAATGTGGGTCCAGAGTCATCAGTGATATAAGTAAGGGCTAAACCAGCTGAAGAACTTGTCCCTGGTTTAATAATTCCATACACACAGGCTTTCCCTCCAAGGATGGCCTTCCTGCTGAACCCTGCCTGTTGGAACCTGGATTTGTCAAAGGGATGTCTTTTAGCTCTGGCCAGCACCAGGAGGCAAACCTGGTTCTGACTCTGAGTAGGAAGTCTGGAGTATATTTTATGCAATTAAATATCTGCCCACAAAGTCCATTTTGTGGCTCTGCCAACTGTGCTGTTTGTACAGCTGCCAGGCTGAATACAACCATGAATTTTTTAATATGTATGAGTTTACTGTATGGATCAAGTATGTGACTCCTGCTATAGAATCACAGAATGGTTTGGTTTGGAAGCGACATTAAAGGCCATCTATTCCAACCCCTCTGCCATGGTCAAGGACACCTTCCAGGTTGCTCAGAGCCCCATCAAACCTGGTCTTGAGCACCTCAGGGGATGTGGAGTCCACAACTTGTCTGGGCAAAAAGATTTTCCCAAAGGATTTCTGCCTGGCATGAAGTTCACCACAATGTTTGTGGTATAAGGGGCTGCAGTCCTAGGGCAATGAGCAGCTTGTAGGGAAAGGATGGAGCAGGTCTCTTGCTGGCACCAAAACATCCTTGAAGTGAGCTCTGAAGAGACCTTTTATCCTTGCTACACAGGTGGGAAATACCACTTCTTTTTCACTATTTAATATAGAACCACTATTTGGAAAACTTTGAGGTTTGCCCTTTTTATGCCATGATCAGGTACATGTTCTGTTAAGGAGAGGACTGAGCAGCATGACATTCCTGAGCAGCATTTCCTTCAGCTCAGAGGGAAGTGCTGACAGTTCAAGCATCTCATATTCCTGGGAAGTTGTGCTGTAGTAAGTGCTGAAAAACTTGGAGTGAAGAAGCTTGTTTCAGTTTTGAGCTTCCATTTTGGGAAGTGGCAAGAGATCGATGGAATCCTACAAATGCACCAAACAGTGTTACTGAAAAGGCAAGAGGACCTGCTGAATCAGAACAAAGAAGGCATCCTGCTTTGTACCACTCTTTTATGATAACATTTACAGAGACATGAATGTATTGATGGGCCAGCTGTGGAAACAGCATTTACTGAAGCTGTCAGTCAAGTGCAAGGCTCAAATTCCTAGGAAACCTGGTGCAGCATTTAACCTCTGGCTGTGCAGATGTAAACAGCAAATGTAAACATGAACTGTGATCCGTGGTGGCAGCAGGACTCCTATGGTGATCCCTGTACATTGTCACTCTCTGGCAAAGCATTGACAGGGCTCCGAGTCATTTGTCATGACTGTGGGGTAGAAAAAAGTGTTAAAGGCTCTATTCAAGAAAAGCAACTGTACTTCTAGTTTCATGCTATAACAACCCACTCTGTGTGGTCAGCAGGCCCCATCATTTCACAAGCTTGGAACTGAACTTTTTCCCAGCCACAGCATTAACCTGCCTGTCCCTGCCTCTGTTATTTAGCAACACATTTCACTGAGTCCAAACTTCTGGGTGGGAGTCAGGTCCAGCTTCAAACACCTCCTGCAGACACACGCACCGTGGGCTGCTGCCATAGGTGAGTTTCTAAGCTCTTGTTGTAACCAGCAGAGATTGTCCAGTACTGGGAGAGCTCCAAGAGAGCAATTCAACCCTCTCCTTGCAGCAGACACCTAGAGACAGCAAGGGAACTGCTCTCATGTCTCTGCTGACTGGGTGGACCAGGTTTGCAGTGACACAGTAAGAGCTGGGACGGACACACAGATACACCTGCCATGCAGACGCCTTCAGGTGCTTGAACCTGGACCTGAATTGCAGCCTTAGCTGCATGTTGTTCAGACCACAAGGACTCCTGTCAGGTGTCTAAATATAGGTGTCTAATGCCATGTGGGGTGCTCTGGGTGTCTGAGGACTCTGTGGAGGGCTGGCTGATGGGATACAGGACTTAAGGGAAACACAGGCTTTCCTGGAGAGGCAGGAGGAAGTGGGACAGGATGCTGCAGGGTGGCTTATGCTGCATGAGATGCCAGTCCACAAACCACAGGAATGAGCTGCAGTTCAGACCTCTCCTGGGTTATCTGCAGCAAGGTCAAGGTCAGCATGAAACCCAGAAGTGGAGACACATGGACTCATACATGGAAATGTGCACATGAAAAAGAAGGTGCTGTGTGAGTAAGGGGATGAGTTCCTCATGTGAATGAAGAAGACTGAGACTGGCAAGCACTTGCTGTATCCATCAAGGCCTCATGGGGAAGAGAGGCACAGGGGTTTGGTGCAGATGAGAGCTATTTTGGTGTTTCTATGTGCCAGTGCCTCAAGCACAGTTGTTTTTTCATTCCGTGGGATAATATCAAACCTGAACTCTGGGGTGCAAACAGAGCACCCTGAAAAACCTGGATATCTATAGTGCTTTTGCTGATCTTAGTCATTAGGTAAATGTAGACATTTGAGGGGGTTGGTGATTTATTTGCACTGCACATTTTGGCTGAAGTAAACAAAGCATTAGCAATAACACCTCAGAAACATCAACAGAGTGGTTTTTGTCTTCTGCTGTGGCTGAAACTCCTGTGCAGGTAAATATTAACATGATGTTCCTTTGAGCTTTTTACTAGCAGAAGATCAAGTACTCTGTGAGGGATACTAAGCAGAAAGTCCTGTGTTTAATATCAGAGGATTTGCTTCCAAACAGGATTAAAGCCCAACTATGAGTAAGGAAGCAAGAAAAATGTCTTCACTGGAATGGAGTTTGTCACTGGGTGTATGGTTTTCATCAGGTTCAGCTCCAGGATCTGTGCTGCTCTTAGAATGAAGTCCCTTATAAAAATGCATCAGGGAGTGTCCCCACCAATTATCTGAGCTTTGGCCTTGCTACAAAGGTTGAAAATTATTGTTTTTAGATTAAATCCCCAAATCTTTCTTAATCCTTTGGCTACACCACTAGAACTAAGCCTGTTCTGAACTTGGTAAGGCAGCCCCTGTCACTGCTACCTGAGCGTTGCTAATTGCTGTATTGTTTCTCTCTGGGCTGAATGGTTTCTTTCTAGGCAGTTGATTAAATCAGCAAAATTAATGTTGGTGGAACAGAGTGTTCTCTGACAGGAACCAAACCACTGCATTAAAACAATTGAAAATAGGTTTGGTTTTCCTCAATTCTGTGTATGTCTGGCCAGTTCTATATTATACAGATAGTTTCCATACCCTGAAACTTCAACAGAGTGAAGGTAACTTGCATTGATATTAATAACTGAGTCAAAATACACAGTTAAAAGACTCTTATGCATTCAGGCTTTGAGTGCAAAGGACTGAAGAGATGTTTCTGCTACTGAGATTTAAAAAGAACCCCAACATATCCACCAAACTGACAATCCAAACACTCATCTTATGTGATTCTATTAAAAACACTAAAAAACTACAGTTATTCTTATTTTGTCGTATTGTTTGACTTCAGGCCTGAATTAATTTAAGTGCATTTGGAATCCAACAGATGGACTTCTGATACTACATAGCTCAACATAAAAAGGAGAGCAAGAATAACTCACTGTATAATTTAGTTGGGGCCAAAAGCTCCAGATCTTCCTGTTGACAGGACTGGGACTCAGAATTCTCTGACCCTTGGCAGTGGGACAATCCTGCCTGTCACTGCCACCTGTGATCCACAGTGAGGGGATCTCTTAGGAATAGTTGGGGTTCTAATTGTTCTCTTTGGGTTTCTGATACTGTCTCCCCAAATTCTTTTGTGTTATTCTGCTAGATCAGCTTCTCTTCCTTCCCATCCTGAAAATAAGAGTTTTGTTGAGAAACTGCTAAAAGAAAAATATTCTTGTATACAGAATGACAATACAGTGGCATCTATCTCAAATTCTGGAATCCCCACAAGAGTCTTAGTGAAAGCCTCGAGGGAAAATTGATTTGGAAATGGAGCCAGGTATAAATTTTTTAGTAGAGGGTGAGTCCCTTATACAATCAGTATGTGTGTCCTCCTAAGGGGATCATAAGAAGCTGGACATTTGGATGCTTCATTTATTTATTACAGCCTCCTTCTGGCCTCAGTTTTAGGGACACAAAATGGATTAATTAATCATGAAAAAAAATCAGAGTATGACCATTTTTGTCCTGAAGGAATACTGTGCCTCTTCTTGCCCACCTCCCACAGCATCCCCCCCACTTCCCCCGTGGATACACAAATATTTGTACTGGATACATGTACAGGACATGTTTCTGGTGGCAGCTGATGGCACAGGAGATGAGCTCACCTGTGTCTGAAGGTCATTTGTAGAAGTTAAAGTATTTAAAACTCCCTTATGTAAAGACTCATCATAGAGTTCAGTGGCTTCTTGTGACACTGACCTGAGGTCAGTTTGCTCGTGGCTGCAAGAATTGCACATTTTTTAATAAATGAGCTGAATTCACAGCTTTCCCTGATTTTTCTAACTTGGCTTTAAGTCCCAGGTACATACATATCCTCTATTTGCTCTGGAGAAACCTCTCCCATCATCATTGTCTCTGACACATGGTCTTCTCAGGAATGTTTGCATTATCAAAAAAATGGAGCTGGGTCTTTCTTGTGGTTCATTAACCACTTTCTCTTTCAGGACAAAAAGTTTAAACTCTGAAGTTTAACAGAAAGAAAACCATCCTGTTAAGAATCTCTGTATGGAGAAAACCCTAATTATTGTTCCAGAATGGTGTTGTTTAATTTATTCAAATACTCTCTTTTCCTTCCCCAGCATCAGTCAGGTTCATAAACTCTCCATGGTGAATAAGAGAGAGGATTGTCAGTTCTTTTTAATATTTTAAACCCCAACTTATTCTCAAACAATTTAGTGGCAATAAAGCAGTGGGTGCCCAGGACAGCTGTTTATCAGACTAATCATCTTGGTACCATCACCTGTGTCCTCCTTGTGTCATCCTTGTGTCTTGGAACATTTTCTTGGTGCTCACTTGGCATGGTTGGATAAGGATTTCACTCCCTTTCTACAGTGGTTCAAGCAGGTTTCTAACAAACCATGTCAGGTGTCATAGAGTGAGAATGGTTTGGGTTGGAAGGGACCTTGGTGATCATTCAGTTCCAACCTCCCCTGCCATGGGAGGTTCCACCAGCACAAGTTGCCCCAAGCCCCATCCAACCTGGCTTTGGACATTTCCAGGGATGGGGCAGCCACAGCTTCTCTGCCCAACCTGTGCCAGGGCCTGCCCACCCTCATGGTAAAAAACATCAGCAATTTATCTAGTCTGAATCTCCCCTCTTTAAGAGAGGCAATTTATGTCATGTGACAACCAAGTAACTTGCATGTGGGATTATATAATGTAACCATAAATTGGCAATAAGAAACCCCTAAAATTCAATTTGTGAGCATTAGTGGGCAGGCATTCTTTTGCATCAGCACTGGACACACAGGAGGATTGCTCCTCTAACCATGTGTGTGCCCATAGCTAATATTTACTTATCATTTTACACATTCAGCAAACATCTCGCATATTCACTGCTTCTCTTATGAAGTTCATACATATATTATTTAGTCCTAAGAAAGTCTTCAGAAGCCCTTATTTTGTCACTAGAGGTGTTCTGGTGGTCTCTTGGGGGTCTCTGGTGGTTGTTAGGACCTTGAACTTTATTTGAATTTGTCCATTGAGCTTGTCCATGTTTGATCTTGTCCATACTTAAACTTCTCCATTGAGCTTGTCCATATTCAAACTTGTCCATATATGAACTTGTCCATACTTGAACTTCTCCATTGAGATTGTCCATATTCAAACTTGTCCATATATGAACTTGTCCATATTTTAACTTGTCCATACTTGAACTTATCCATTGAGATTGTCCACAGTTGAACTTGTCCATATTTTAACTTCTGCATTGAGCTTGTCCATATTCCAACCTGTCCATATTTACAACTGGTTACATATTTATTATATTTATAGCCAGTTCAGCGCCTCTTGTCAAAACCTGGATACTTATATTACCCCTATTTAACTAAACCATTCAGAATCTTTGCTTATCCCTCAACCGCCTTAACAGAAACTTATACTGTAAACACCAACAGAAAACTACTGGGCAGTGGAGAATTATTCCTCTTATTTTCACATTGTAAAGACCATTGGAAAACTACCGAACAGTGGAGAACTATTGCTCTCAACACCAGGACGTGACCTTATGTTTTTTGGCTGCCTCTTTGCATTTCCCACCCCGCAATCGGGACTACAACTCCCAGAAGGCTCCGCGGCGCCGCTTCCGCCGCCGGGGCGCGCCGCGCTGGGGCCGCCGCCGTCATTGCGGACGGGACGATGTCTCGCTGCGGCCCCTCCGCCGCCCGCCTGCTCTGCCGCCTGCTCCGCCGTGAGTACCGAGCCGAGCCCTGCCCGGGCCCGGGGGCACTGCTGGAGCCCCGCCGGGGGTGGGGAGGGCAGCGGGGAAGGGCTGGGCAAGGTCACGGCGGAGGGCCCGGGGCGGTCCGGGGGGTGTCCCCACCGGGGCCGGCGCTGGGGCGGCACCTCCAGCGGCTCGATTGTAAAATATAGAAAATTTTGGCGTGCAGGGCGGGCGGCCGCAGGGATGGGCAGCAGGGAAGGTTGTTCTGTCCCCGGAAGGGCTAAGAAGGTCAAGGGCCAGAGGAAGGTGTGGAGCCGGGTCTGGGCGGTGAGGAGAGGCCTTGAGGGCCCCGAATTATCCTCTGGTTTCAGCACAAGGTTTGGTTAAGTGTGTGTTGCCTCTGTTTGTGTAGAGCACAACCTGTCCCACACCAATATTTCACCTTGAAACATTTAATACTTGTTGTTCTGAACATCACAATAAAAAATAAAGTGCTGCTTTTTTTTTGTTTGTTTCTTTTCACTGTTCTTTTTTTGCTCAGTTAATGCTGCATTGTCTACTTAAGAGGAGATTTTACAAGGGCCTGCAGTGAGGGGACAAAGGGTAATGGCTTTAAACTGAAAGAGACTAAGTTTAGATTAGATATTAGGAAGAAATTCTGGACTCTGAGGGTGGGCAGGCACTGGAACAGGTTGCCCAGAGAAGTTGTGGCTGCCTCATCCCTGGAAGTGTTCAAGTCCAGGTTGGATGGGGCTTGGAGCAACCTGGGCTGGTGAAAGGTGTCCCTGTCCATGGCAGAGGGTGGAACTGGATGGTCTTTAAAATCCCTTCCAACCCAAACCATTCTGTGATTCTGTGGATCAGTGTGGCTATGCCTGGTTAGAGGATTCGCTTCTTGGAATCTAAACTTTGGAATTTGTGCATTAATTTGTTTCTCACAGCTGAGAGCGAATGGACAAACTTAAATTTACCTCACTTCACTGCACACAAAGTGTTTTTGTCCCAGTGGGATGGACTCGCAGGTCAGGGTCTCGTAATGTGATCTCACATCCCTAAGCTGCTCTGAGTAGTTCCTGTGGCACATCTGCTGTCCAGTTGGGTATCCATTGCTGCCTCTTGTTCTCCATGAGCAGGAGTTGAAAACTGTTTTCTTTCTATACTATTAATTTCTGCCACTTCAGCTTTTCGAGTTGGCTCCGCTGAGCCTGATGAAAATTGGATCTTATGGAGGGGAACAGATGGGAGTGTTGCACCTTCCAATTTAGTTTAATTTATACTCCCAGCAAAGCTACCCTTGGGTGCAGTTTTATGTGTTAAAACCTCACTTTGTTCCCTTACAAATACCAGTAAGAGATTTAGGAAATAGTTCTTAAAATTATTTTCAGGGGTAGAGGGGAAGAAGAGATCTAAGCCATTCAAGAGGTGTCTTACTGAAATTCCTGCAAGATGAAATAGTCCTTCATTGGAAACTTTTGTTTGGTTTGATAGTCTTTAAAAATGTTAAAAAACTGTTGAAACTTGAAACTTGGACTTTGTACATACGTTTTTGCTGACAAATAATTAATATCTGCTTCTCTTAGTGATTTAAAACCCTGAGTTTCTGGTGTGTTCTGTTGCAAAAGGGTTGTAAACTCTATTTATGTTGGTGCGTTGCTGAAGGAGTTTAAGTTGAATATCAGAAAAAAGTTCTTTGCAGAGAGAGTGCTCAGGCATTGGAATGGGCTGCCCAGAGAGGGGGTGGATTCACCATCCCTGCAGGTTTTTCAAGTGAGCTTGGCCGTGGCACTGAGTGCCATGATCTGGTAAAGGGACTGGAGTTGGACCAAGGGTTGGACTTGATGATCTCAGAGGTCTTTTCCAACCCAATCCATTCTGTGATTCTATGAAACGTGTAGGATGTGTATCCCTAAGGTGTGGATCAGGAAGCTGGGAAAAGGGAATATGGAGTATGTCAATGGCTGGTAAATGCTGCTCAAAGGTCAGCTCAGAGCACTGACTGTGTATGGACAGAGCCAGGAGAGTCCTGTGCTGGTCTGTACCAAACTTAGAGGAGTCCTTGTAGGCATCTGAACTGATTGGAGAGTCAGGATTAGGGATTTCATGTCCTGGGCCTGTTAGAAGGCTTTGGAGAGCTCTTAGATTAAAAGATTACAGTAATTATGTGACTAACCCTGGCAAAGGATTGCTGCAGAAATAACAGCCCAAACTGAAATATTCCTTAATTGTTTTTATGTCAACAGTGTGGAGGGAGGAAAGCTCACAAACCTTTCCCTGCATGTTGTTAGTGGAGGATACACCAGGAAAAGCAGCTTGTTGGCTTACAAGACATAGATGTTTTGTGCTGAGAAGGGACTTCTTGGTTACAAAAAAAATGTGTTGAAAGGGCTGAAATTTTTCTGAATGTCCTTTCCCATTAGTCCCAGTTTTGTTTTAGTGTGGTAGATGTAGTATAGTCATTGCATCTGCCCTTTACAGCCTGATTAATTTCGTTAATTCCTCAGCTCCTATTTCATGATCATAGATTGGGGTTTCTTTAACTAACAGGAATTTGGCAAGGGAAGGGTGAGAGAAGAGAGGCTGGGGACTGATAACTAGAAATCCTCTGAGAGCACAATCCTCTTAAACAAAGGAGTAAGATATTTTCAACAATCCCTCAAGAGCATGAAAACTTCTTTGTCAATAAGGATCATCTTCTACTAATGTAATTGATACCCTCAAGGATGAATTCTAGAGATGGTTTTATGCTCCTCTGTGCTGTCAGAAGCTCCTCAGGACTGTTCCTGCTCTGTCCTCACATTTATAGGCAGGGGAAGGAGAAAGGAGATGATCATAAAAGTGCAAATTAAACATGTCCAAAATATCAAAAGGATTTCTCAGAAACAAACTGAAGGTCCGTAACTGATGAAAGTAAAGAGGGAGGTGGGATGTGTGAGTGGAGAAAAGGACTTCTGACCATTTTAGGTTGTGCTCCCTGTACCTCAGTCCTTCCCTGAGTTTCCCCTGCAGTGGCCTCTGTCCTAGTTCAGCAGGTGGGACCAGTTGTCACTGTGTGGGGGTGATCAAAGCTGGGTATTCTACCCCCTCTATTCATTCCCAAGGTCAATCTACGCCTCCTCAGGCTGGGAGTGGAGGTGCTAACGACTCCCTGGGCAGCTGCTGCAAATGGGCCATTGACCTTGGGCATGAATAGAGGGGGTAGAATACACAGCTTTGATCACCCCCACACAGTGACAACTGGTCCCACCTGCTGAACTAGGACAGCCTCCATTTCCCCTGTTTGGTTGGAGCCCATATAATTTGTTGTAAGGCTTTTTTCTTTCTTTGCTTAGTTAATAGAAAAGGAATATCTTCCCCCATCTCCAAGTTCTGTAGTTATTTCAAGGAGAAATAGGGAAAGAATTTCACTTTTAACTTTTCAATCTCCTGGCCATGTAGGTGTCAGCTCAGGTCCTTTGAGAAAGAAATCTGTTTCACCTTGCTTTTATACTGTGCTCCTTTTATGAGCACCCTCAGGTGCTGCCTCAGCTTCCAAATTTCACTTTTTTGTGGGCTGAGTTAAATGAGGGTGATGAGGAAGCACTTTGATTGGATTGCTGTCCATAGGGAATCATACAGGAAGACCTGAAAATAACAAGTTTTCAGCTTTATGTGGTTTGAGTGAGGAGGAGATTTAGCTCTTGGTATCTGTGCTGTCACCTGGCTTGCACAACCCAAATAAACGGGGGGTTGGACTGGATGACCTTTGAAGGTCTCTTCCAACCCAATGTATTCCCTCATTCTATGAAATGTAGCATGGGTTGCATCATTTTAAATGAGATCTGTGCCTGTGAGGTATTGCTGCTCAAGGAGTGCCTGAAAGCTCGGTGTGAACACTATCTAAATTCCAAGTGTGCTTTAAAATGCCTTGTAAATGGGTCAGTTTTCTTTTTAATGTGTAATTTCATGTTTGGACTTCATGATAAATAACAGGGTATTTTTCTAGAAAGGCTTGTTAAGTGTAATACACAAGTGAGCTTAAAGCCCTGCTGTAGCCCATGGATTGTGAGCTTTTTTCCTGAGGTAAATGTAGGTGGATTTTTCTGCTTTGTGAACTTCGGTGAGTTCTGGGCTTGGCTGGGAGTGAGTTCCCTGAAGTGCCACAGTAACTCCCAGCAGTGTGTGTGTTGGAGTAACTCTGCCCCTTAGTTTTTAATAAGGTTTCTTTACTGTAAAACAATTAGTGTTCCATATACAGGCTTATACCCTTTTGCTAAATTTAGGTCTTGCTCTGGATCTCCCCTGAGACAGCAGGGGTTTGGTATTTGAGCACTTTCCCTAACTGCCTGGTTATCCTGTTCAATGGCCAAAGCAGGTTCCTGACACAGCACATCTCACTTTTTAGCTTTGTAGAAGTTAAAGTACTGGGAAGCCAAAATAAATGTATCTTGTTGTTTGTATAACTTTATTTTTAAACCACAAACTACGCACAAGAGAACAGGGGTGTGGCAGAAATGAAAAGTTTGCCTGGGAAAGATTATCCAGTCCCTTATTTTTAATACTCTTGAGATTCTAAAGGTCTGTTACAGGCCTTCACTGAACATGGTAATGTTATCTTAGAACTCTGGTTTGACAAAATAGAACATTTCCCCTGTGCTTTTGGTAAGATTTGGATTTGATAAGACTTGTCCTTATGCTCTGGGACTTCATCTGGAGCCTTCACCTTTGCAACTTGGCCTGGAATTTAGACTTGTGCATTAAAATAACATCACCCAGAGGGCTGGCTTTTCTTCCTTCACAGTTGAAGAGCAAACTGTTTTTCTTTTCTTCCAGTCTTCATGAAGCAACATGGATTTACACTCAAGGACTCAAATTTGTTCTAGTAAAGGAATTGTCTGAAGGGGTTTGGAAGTTGTGAGGCAGGTCCTGGGTGGAAGCTGAGACTTGGTTTCTATTTCTGACTCGTACCTGCTGTGAACTTAGGCGTGCCATTCCCACTTTCCACCTGCTTCCTTCTCATCTTGTGTCTGTCTGAACTGTGTAAATTGCCAGCTGCTTGCACCCAGGGGTTGCTGTTTGTGCCACGTGGAGCAGAACTTCATCCTACCCCATGCCCCTGCTGCTCCTACTGAGCTGATAACTGGGACAAACCTTTCTGCTGCAGGCAGGGCCAGGAACAGAGTAAAGAAGTGTATCATTCCACTTTAAAACCCCCCAAAACTCAGACTTAACCCAGCCCAGAAACTGCAAGGTGATTTTTAGTTTTTTTTTTTCCCTTAAATTTCTTTAAAAATGTCTTGTTCCCCAGACATGGGCCCCTGCTAAGCTGCCTCTCTTTGGAGAGAGCAGACAGCTCAAGCCTTTAGCCAGGCTTTTCTAAACCAGCTGTATTTTCTCTGAAGCAGGACCCTACAGTAATGCAAGAAGCAGGTAGGCTTTCAACAGTAAATCCATATGAAGCCCAAATTCTAAGCTGCCTTTTAGATACCAGTGCCTAAATTTTTTTTGATAGCTTGGAAAATGCTCAAAAGCTTTTTATCCTCGAAAAATATATTTATACAGTGTTCTGAAAAGTGGGACTCGACAAACTTAAGCTTTCAAAACCATTTTTTGTGAGGTTATAAATATCTAAAAATGGATCTGGAATGGACAGCTGAACTGGGAGTGTAGAATTGCTTTAAGGTATAGAGAAATGAGTGACTATTTGTTAGTTTGTCAAGCACAGAGAGGGTGTGGAGTCTCCCTCCCTGGAGATATTCAGGAACTGTCTGGATGCAATCCTGTGCATGACCCTGCTTGAGCAAGGAGGTTGGACCAGGTAACCCACTGTGTTCCCTTCCAACCTAACCCATTCTGTGATTTTGTGATTTTTTAAAAAATATTTTTCCACAATACTGAAATTACTGAGTGGCAAATGTGTGGCCAGCAATCATCCCTCTTATTTTGCTGGTGTGTTTGTCAGTGGTGCAGCACAGACACTGTAAAACTTGGATTTGAGTCAGTTTAATGTTATCTTTTTACTCTTTGCCCTTGCAGGCCCATTTCAAAACATTCATTCCCGTACTCATGGAAGCCCAGACTGTTCTCCCCAAGGTGGTAATGACTGTTAAAAGTTCTTTTCAAAGGGGATCATCCTTTGCTGTTCTCAGGGTTGGATTCCACCCTGTCACTCTTTCTGCCTATGAGGGATTGCCTGAATGGCTGGGATCAGGCTGACTGATGCCCTGCTCTCCTGACACCATTCCAGCTGTAGCTGTGCCTCTTTTGCCTCCCTTTGCTGGGGGCAGGCTGCTGTTTGCCAGCTGTGTGTTGGAGTTGGTGCTGCAGTGCATGTGCAGAGCCTTGCAGCCCTCCCTAGGAAGGCCAAGTGCCCTGCCAAGGATGGAGACTGTCCTGCGCTGTAGCTGTGGCTTCTCTCTTCCCTCTCACAGCCAACCTTGTAACCTCTACTCATTAAATCTCAGCCTCAGGCATATTTTTGTAGAATCACAGAATGGTTTTGATTGGAAGGGATCTTGAAGACCATCTCGTTCCAAACCCCCTGCCATGGGCAGGGGCACCTTGCACCAGCCCAGGTTGCTCCAAGCCCCATCCAACCTGACCTTGGACACTTCCAGGGGATGGGGCAGCCACAGCTTCTCTATGCAACCTGTGCCAGCGCCTCACCACCCTCAGAGTAAAGAATTTTTTCCTAATATTTAATCTAAACCTGCTCTCTTTCAGTTTGAACCCATTCTCCCTTGTTCTGACACTACATGCCCTTTTCTTGCCCCATCTTTCCTGTAACTTTCCTTCAGGTACTGGAAGGCCACAATTAGGTTCCTCCAAAGCTTCTCTTTTCCAGGCTGAATAATCCCAATTCTCTCAGCATTTCCTTATAGGAGTGGTGCTCCATGCCTCTTAATCATCCTGATGCTTTCTCTGGACTTGCTCCAACAGGTCCATCCATGTCTTTCTGGTGCTGAGGGCCCCAGGGCTGGAGGCAGCTCTGCAGGGGAGGGATCTCACCTAAATGGGGCAGAATCTCTTTCCTCAACCTGCTGCCCACACTGCTTTGGATGCAGCCCAGGATATGATTTGCTTTCATATGGCTTTTTGTAAGGATTTCCTATGAATTGTGTCCATTACTGCCTTGTATTTCCTGGCATAACAAGTTCTGTAACAGTATTTGTAGGTAACATTGTGATTTAGGTTAAAAACCCTGCAGGTCAGCTAAAGTGCACTTTTACCTCTCTGCTTACAAGTTTGCTGCATGGAGGTCTCTGTCCTTCTCAACTGAGCTTTACTTTGTGCTGGTCTGAAGTTGGGGATCTGTTGCAGCTTCTAAAAAACTGCAGGAGGTTGTTGGGAGTCAAGTCGTGGGATTGCCAGCACGTTCTGAGAACAGAGTAAGGATTTTAGATTTAACAGTGGCACTGATGTCTGTAGGCTGCTTCTGGCATGGTTTGGTTTTTCTTCTCACATTTTTTTGAACAGAAGTAAAGCATAAAAGCAGCATAGCACTACAGTTTAGTTTGGCAAAAGGTACTTGTGGAAGAGTTCCATGTAGTTCTGTCATAAAAATGTGTATGTACATGAATCATAAACTTTCTGCACTTTTTTACTGCACCATATAAATTGTTATAATTCATTTTAGTGAATTCTGTGCATCAACAGTTTCTGTTGAAAAATACCTTCTTCCTTTTTTTCCCACTTAACAGCTTTTATTTCCTTTCTAAAAATAAAAAATAAATAACCTTCTCTTGTGCAGGCATGCCTGAGTAAGGGTATGGAACAGTCCAGGAACCATGATTGCGAATTCTTTATTTTGATTTCAGCTTCACTTTTTACTTCCTCAGATCTTAGTTGATGAAGTTTTAAAAGAGCTAAAGGGATATATAGTAACATACAGGTGTTGGTTTCTGTATTAGGCTCGTGCCTTCCCAGGTTCACTCTATGCATAAATTAAGGTTTTTAGGTAAAAGACTTGCACGGAGTAAATCGATTCCAATCCCCTCAAAACTCTGGTGTTTGAAAAAGCAATGACAATAAATACAGCAATAAATATAGGTGTGCATCCTTTTAATACCAGACTTCCTCCTCATCTCAAGGTTTCTCATGTGGTAACATTCTATGCATTTCTTTTTTAATCATTTAATGTCAACATACCTTTCCCTTCAGCACAGATGCTGTCATTCTTTTGAGATTTTTGATACGAGCACACACTGTGCTCTTTTTCTGCAATTGTGTTGTGTTATTTTCTTTGGTCAAGTTGTGAGAACTAAATTGAAAACCCTTCCAGTGGAATATCTGGAGAGCTGTGTTTCCTCACGAGCCCAAGTGCCTTTCCAGCAGTGATGTCTAGGTGCCTGCAGCTGGGAATCTGTTGGAAAAAGATCTCTTGCTGTCTTGTTGTACTTTGCACAAAGTTTTACCTGGGCTTAGGGACCCTTGAGGTCTTCAGTTCTCTCTCGTTGTCTGGTCTGAACTGTGCTCTGTTCACAGGAGGTGTAACATAGTCCTTGTGTTGTAACAGCCTCTGGATTAGCAGGATTTTAGTTCTGCTTTGCCACTTTGCAGAATTTCTGAGAGGACAGAGTCATGTTCATTTGCAAATGAAAATAGTGGTTAAGAAGTTGTTTCTGTCATTTGTTGAGGTATCCTGATACTGAATACTTGATATGAGAAATACCTCCCCTGATTTCCAGTAAACTGGGTAATCCCATGAGCGGGTGAACTACAGGTATTTAATATCTTAGAATGACAGGCACTGAATGCATTTTCAGAGCAGAAAACATGAGCTGCTCATGGTATTTTGATACAAGCATTAATCGATACACACTTACTTGATAGGACATCTTTTGAGAGTCTGACAAAGCAGCGGATTAATGGTTTGTGCTCTCTTCTCTTTTTTCTCTAGTTCAACAGAATGGAGTCCGACACTGCTCCTACACGGCATCCAGGAAAAATCTGTATGTCAACAAGAACACAAAGGTGATCTGTCAGGGTTTTACAGGCAAACAGGTATGTTTATGAATTGTTTCTTCTATCACCCTTTCAGTTCAGAAAGTTAATTGCCTGAAAAATGTAATAATATACAAAAGGGATTATATTACTGGCTTTGTCCATCTCGATAGGAAGTTGGACTTCCTTCACCATCAGGAAGGTCCTTCAGCACTGTAGTTTCCCTTTTTGTCCAAGTACTTGTACACAAGCTCAAAAATTGATTTGGGTCATCTTTATTATAGTACTTTTCATTTTTGTTCTTCATTTTGATCTTAAGACTATTTATTGTATACAGCTGAAAGTGTTTCTTTGTAAAAGATTTGAAAAAAAAACTTGCAAAAACCTCCCCATTTTAGAAGCTTCTCTTTCACAAATGCATTTGAGTATCAATGCCTATGAATTAAATTTCAGTTTTTATTTCAGGATGTTTAATAATTTCCTCAGTTTCACTCTTAGACAATTGCAAGGAGATAAAGTTGCTTTTGTAAAACTGTCAGCTAGTCATGGATAAGAATGCTAGTTTCTTCTATTTCACTATAGTGTTTGTCATCTGCCAGACTTGATGTGGACAGTAAAATGTGGCTGCTGTGTCTGCAGGTTTATCAGCAACACACAACAAAATATCCTTCACCATGCAACCACAATGCCCTGATATAAAAGGAAAAGCAGAACATATGAGCATATTCTGAACTCATTTAAAACATGTCAGTGCACTCTTTTAAATATCTGTATATATGAAGTGAAAACTTCCCTTCTCATTGTAAATTTAGGTGCCATAAATTTCCTTCAGAATTAGAGACAATATAAAAATTTTTGGTTATTTTTATTTGCTACTACATGCCTTTTAACTTCAATTTTTCTCTCCCTCACAGGGCACGTTTCACAGCCAGCAGGCGTTGGACTATGGCACCAATCTAGTTGGAGGAATTTCTCCAGGGAAAGGGGGAAAAACTCATCTAGGTCTGCCTGTGTTTAATTCTGTGAAGGAGGTAATTTGCAGCAGTGACTGGAGGGCACACAATTTAATGCTGCTGAAGGGCTCCTTGTTTCATTGCTCATGCTGAAGAGACAAATATTTGAGCCATGGATGTCACTGGGCAAGGAGTGAAATAGAAGCTTTGTGAAAGAGGGAGCACTCAGTGTGGTCAAGTACAAGTTTGGCTTCCACTGTGAAGTTCACAGAGTCTGGATACACTTGCTTTATGCATGCAACTAGTTTCTGGTTGATTCTGGTGTGTATGATGAATTTTTAGCAAACTTATTTTCTAAGAGTATTTATGATGGTGATCACAGGGCAGATCCTTTCCAGACAGTGGTCAGTTCTCTGTTCCCTACTTGCATTCTGTGTGTCCTATCTTCAGGGAATTTAACTCTTACCTTGATCATGGTAAATTAATATATATCCATTAACTTAATTGATGCCTGAGAATGGATGTATTTTAAATGACTTGTTGTCAGATATTCTCTCCAGCCCCACTACATACTTGATGTGTTTTTTGTTGTGTCCACTGTAGGCCAAAGAACAAACAGGTGCCTCTGCCACTGTGATATATGTCCCTCCCCCGTTTGCTGCTGCTGCCATCAATGAAGCAATCGATGCAGAGATGCCCTTGGTTGTGTGCATCACCGAGGGGATCCCCCAGCAGGACATGGTGCGGGTGAAACACAAGCTGGTCAGGCAGAACAAGACGCGGCTGGTGGGCCCAAACTGCCCTGGAGTCATCAATGTAAGTGACTTCTGTGTTTGGCCCAAGGCTGAACCATTCTTAGTGGTGGCTTGAATGTTCCATCTGACTTCTCCCACTTTTTCCTTAGCCTGGAGAATGTAAAATTGGTATCATGCCTGGTCACATTCACAAGAAAGGAAGAATTGGTGAGTTTTTGAATATTTATGCATCATCTAAAACTAAAGTTTGTTACTCTAGTGTTCTTCCTCACGAAGCTGGGCACATCCTGCCCTGAAGACAGTTAGTACACTGTAACAGCTTGTCTGCCCTCAGTTTGTAAGTGAATTTTGGCATTATCAATCCTGAAGACCAAAATCAGGAAGTCTTTCATAACAGGCAGTACTGATGGTAGAGGCAAAGCAATTGGAAGTTTCCTTAGGTTCTGTTGGTGACTTGGTGTCCTCAAAGGAGAGCCTTAAGGACACTTCCATTTATCTTGGGATTTGAGAGGACTAAGCTTCTCAGTGCTATTCCAACAGCTTGGCTCCTTAGGATAAGATCCTATACCTATTCTGAGCTCAGTATTACAGCAAAGAGGAGATTACAGACAAGTTTATAACATGATAGTTTAGAATATTAAACCATCACAAGGGGAAGTTGCAGATACACCAAGTTCTCAGGCAGGGTAGTTAAGGGCAGAAAGGCAATGACTTGTTCATGTTAGTTACACACAGGGTGTGGAATCAGTTGCACACCCTGTTACATGTAAGTCTCTTGTCCTGCCTTTTGTCAGCTACTTGTTGTAAACTATAGAAATAGCAACTTGATATTTTTAAAACTGATGCCGTTTCAAGAGCTATGGAGAAAATTCTGCCCAAATGCAAATTTCTACTTAAACAGAGCTTCAGAAACACTGTTGTAGACAGCATATGCTGTATATGTCAGAAGGTAACCATTTTAACTTAAACACAAGAAGTACCCTTTGCAGCAATACTTTTTTGAATGAAAAGTGTGGGGGTTTTTTTGTGGAAAAGCCTGTTCGGTGCTGTTGAACTACAGGGACTCTGCAATTTTTCTAGCATGAGAAACTATCTCTACCACTTAACTACTTCTGACTTGAGAATAGACTGCCCCTAGGGGAGTGCTGGAACGTGTGTTAACACTCATGTTACACCACCAGCTTTTAGAAGTGCCTATAAACCTGGAATTGAAAAACCACATGGCTGCAATTATGCCCTTTGTAGAAACCATGGAGACATTGCTCTCTGACTGTAAAAGGCAACATCAACCAATGTTGCCCTGAGCTCTCTTCTGAATCAAGGTTCTGTTCAGATTTTCTAAATGTCTACAATAAATGTCTTGTAGACACAAGTTATTTGAATCTGAATGCAAGGCATGTCAAGTGCCAAAGAATATTTAAAATCCTGAATCCAGTAGCTGTGACATTGCTGGAAATGTTTTCAATGGTCTTCGAAGGATCAAGGAATAAAAATGTAGCTTTGCCATCCTCCCAGCTTCGTCTAACACTGTGACCTTTGGTGATGTGCTTCCCAGCTTTCTGTTACTGTGAGGCATCCAAGAATCATCTGAATATACTGTGATGCAGGCTGTAAAAATAGCCACAGTCTTTGGACTCTTATCTGTAACTTCTCTGGGGCAATCTGATCTTGATGGTAAACAGGAGGCCGTTTGCAAGTGTAGCAAGAAAAGCCTTTGCTAGTACACATCTCAGCTGTCCAACAGTATAAATAGTTGATAAAACTAAGGTTAGTCTAGTGGTGTATTTGATCTTCTGTTCATGCAATGTACTTACTATATTCCTTGTTAGATGGCTCAAAATACATGGAAGATGATGTCTGTTTTTCCTGGAAGCCTCTCCTTTTGTACCATTAGCAGAAGTCTTGACTTGGAAAAATTAACAGAAAGCCATGCAAATATTTTGCCCCTGATCTAGGCTCTGTGATACATTCCACCCTGAATTTAACACTGGAGCTGTGGTGTCTTGTAATATTGTCATGTAAATGCCAAATATATTTTGTAGAGCAGCAACAAATAACCTTTTGTTCAGCATATTTCTGTTCTGGAGGATCTCTTGTGTGCCTGACCGTACTGGGGATGTGATTAATACAGAATTCTTTTGTCAGCTGCTGAGTTGCAACTCTGCCTCAAGTTCAGTGCATCAGCAACTTGCATACAAGATAAGAACTATGTTCTTCTATTCTTTTTCCAGTTTTCTTTCCTGGTGAGGCTGCAGCATAACAAATTCTGTCTCAGCCAGTATTACTGACTTCCTTAGTCTGTTGACAATTAAGCATCAAAAAGTGACAACCAAGAAATAGTACAGATAAAGTCTTAATAGAGAGTTTTCATGTTTTGGCAAGGACAGCTGGAAAACCTGGCATCTGGTGTTGTTTATTGAAGTGATTTTCATGAATATAAGAACAGCTACCTCCAGTCATGTGCTTGACTGTTAATACTAAGTTTAGCTTCTTTTCTTTCCTCAAGGTATTGTGTCAAGGTCTGGAACCCTGACATACGAAGCTGTTCATCAGACAACGCAAGTTGGATTGGGGCAGTCTTTCTGTGTTGGTAGGTTTCCTTAGAAACAGCCTGTTGGACCTAGACTAATCTGCTTTTTCTTTATGAGAATAAATCAAAAATAATTCCTTTTTGTGAGTGTAGAAATTGATGAATGGCAATTGTGTTGAGAAATGAGATCCCTGTATGCTGTGAAGAGTATAGCCCTTCTTTGTTATCATTTCCAGATCAGGTTAATAAAAGCCTGAAAACCAGTTTTGAACAGAGAACTGCCAGCAAATATGATATCAAGTTGGAAACAGATTTTCCCAAGAAGTTTAATATTATAAACGGATGGGCATTTAGTTGAGTATGTTAATTAAATTCAGTTTTCTTACAGCAAGATTCTAGAGTTGGGATCTTGATCCCTCTGTTATACTTTATGGTTTGAAAGGTGAATGTTCAGGTATCAAAGTTTTCTGTAAATTATGGGGGAGATATTTGGAACAGAATTTTGACACAGTATGACTTGGGAAGAGCATTCAGAGCTGCCTCTCTTATGAGCCTTAGGGAATACTCCTCATGTTGAAATTTTTTTTGAAACTTTTATCATAATGCAGTATCATTATCTTGAGTTAATCTTTTTCCTGTGGTTTTAATTTTTTTTTCAGGGATTGGAGGTGATCCCTTCAATGGAACTAATTTTATTGACTGCCTTGATGTCTTCCTGAAGGATCCTCATACTGAGGGGATCATATTAATTGGGGAAATTGGAGGAAATGCTGAAGAAGATGCAGCAGCATTTTTGAAAGAAAATAATTCTGTAAGTCTTAAACATGTTGCTTCCAGACCCCTTTGTAGTTAACCAACTTCTTTTGCCACATCAAGGAAAACTCAGTTCAGTCTCTAATCTATACTTACAAAACCCCCTCAAACAGTCATACTTTTATTAAAGAGAAAGAGTTGAAAATAGGAGCTTTGTCCAGATTAAATCTAATAGTTGGACTTAATGATCTTAGAGTTCTTTCCAACCTTAACGATTCTATGGTTGTATGATTCTGTGAACTGGAGAGCAGTGTCAACTTTAGATTTTTATTCTTGTAACAATATTTGCAGTGAACTTTTATTTTTTTTTATAATATACATGGCTCTGTAGAGAGCTTCTGGTTTATGGTGATTATCAAGAGAGAAAGTGTTCCACAGTCTTTAAATCTCTTTGTTCATGTTATCTGGACAACGGTTGGAAACAACTGTTGTCTGATTGTTTAATATCTTTGCCTGGCGGGTTGATATTTAAATACAAAATAGAAAATCAAAAATATGCTATCTGGAATTGCTTTTCCTCTCACCCTGCCCCACATAACTGGAGATCTTCTGTTTCTTCCCAGGGCCCAAATGCCAAGCCAGTGGTGTCGTTCATTGCTGGCTTGACAGCTCCTCCGGGCAGGCGGATGGGCCACGCTGGAGCAATCATTGCTGGGGGAAAAGGGGGAGCTAAGGAGAAGATTGCAGCCCTTCAGAGTGCAGGTGTTGTGGTCAGCATGTCTCCTGCTCAGCTGGGCAGCACCATCTACAAGGTGTGTTTCTCAGAAATTGGTGCATTTGCTCATCCAGGGCAAGAAGCCACTTCTCAGGGAATACAAGTTGGGAGTGGATCTCTTACCCAGATACTCTGTTGCTCTGAGCTTGGTTAAACAAGAACATTCTTGTATGAATGAGCTGAAATTTACTACTTAAAACATGCATACATACAGTTTTGTGTGGTAGTGTTTTATTGAAAACTAAATATGGCAAAATAGAGAAGAGATTACATTTTACTTTCAAGTGTAGCAACTTATTGAAATTGTTTTCTGGATGCAAAGAACCCAAATTAATTTTAAATATGAAAACATTCTTTGTAAGTAGAGTATTTGAGGAAGGAGAGCCTTGGCATTTAAGTCTATTTTAAGTACTAATTCAGAGCTGTGGTTGAATGGATACAGCTGAAAACTGAGGCATGGAATGGAATTATTTGAATTTTCCTTAATTCATATCCAAAAGAAGGGAATGCTTCACAGCTAGAGGAAATGCATAATTCAGCTATGTTAGGTGTTTTTTATTTCCTGTGGTGACTGCATAGTACACCATCTCCACAGGTTGCTGTAGGCTTCTTTTCTTCTGTTGTATTTTTTCTTTACAAAAGTAAAAATCTTAACTTTTTTTTTTCTTCTTTGGCTTGAGTCCTTTACTGTAAGGATTCTGCTGCAGTTCTTACACAGAACTGAGGGGGTTTCAAGCCCATTATATTATGCCTGAGAGCAAATGGTTCCTTGCCAGTGTTGCAGTCTGAGAGGATGCACTGACTGCAGTCTGGCACTTCCATAGCTGGCTTGTTAATGTGAGGTGTGAGAATGCTTATTCCTCTTTCCCCTAACTTGCACACTTTATGCATTTTTTTATTTTAATTTTTAATTCCAGTTTTAATTCTTAAAATCAGATTTGCTAAAATAAACACAAAGTAATTAAAAATAAAAGAGTAATAAAAGCATTTTCTTTTGTTTTTTCCCACTGGTAACATCTGTGTGCTATTTGCAGGAGTTTGAGAAAAGGAAATTGCTGTAAGAGAAGACACTTTGGAATACTGTCTCCAAAACACCAGTGCAGCACCGAGGCCTCCGCTTACCTTTTGTCTGCTAATCTTCAGTTGCCCAAATGACTGATGCTGGTCCATGACATTGACTTGGAAGCCATAAACCTCCTGGCTAAACCTGTTCTGATGTCTCCCTTGTTTCAGATGTTATCACCTCCTTGTAAATCACAGCAAATAATAAATCTACTACTAAATCTGACCCATCTTTTGAATTCCTGAAGCAAAGCCATTTCTTCTGTTAGCATAAACAAAATCTTTTGTAACTTAAGCACTGCCCATTTTTAAGAAAAAGTTGCCTGTGGAAATGCCTTTAAGAATCAAGGCACTGACTTAATGCACATACTACTCATTTTTTTATTTTTAAAAAATCCAGTCCCACTCCTTTGTTGCTGACAAGTGTGTTTGAACAATAGGCCAAAGTTTCCGTCCATTAAACCAAAGCTGCTGGGTCTGAAGGGATTGATGTTGATCCACGTAGCTGGATATGCCTGAGGTCCAGACTTTCTCTTCAAGGCTGATTAGCCATGCACAGTGTAGTCCTCTACTGGCAAGGAATTTTGTTGGTTGTGTATAGAGATGCAGTTGTTATTCACAAAAATAATCTAATTTCACGTGCAAAATATATATTAAAAATTGTCTGTATCTGTGAAGGTGATCTGGTCTTCAGCTTTCATTATCTTAATTTCCACTTAACTAGGATGGCATTGCTTGTGTACTGAAATCCTAATAACAATGGGACATAGTGGAGGAGAAATATTATTCTCTAAAAAAAGAACATAAAAAAGTAACTTTCTGGTTAACCACTCCCAGCACTGTAATGGAAAGCCCTTTTTTTTTTAACCTGTGGAAATAGCCCCAGTATTGTGCCTATAAATAAGTGTTACAAGTTTTATCAGGATGGACTAAACCCCAGATTGCTTTATACAGAGGACTGAAAGTTCATGTAACCTGGCACTTGTCTAAAGCTAACCTTGTGTTCCATAAAGGTGCTGTTCTGAAAACTTGTGTCATTATTTATTATTTATTATAAAACTGTTGTTAGTTTTCTTCATTGAATCCCTGTGGAATTTCTCTTCCTAAAGCAAGCAATAGGCAGGTGTCTCAATGCTGATATTTACAGTTCCCAGAGTTAAGCCCTGATGAAATACATAAAAGGACAGGTCATATCTCTGCTGCACTGAATGTGTTTTAATGCACTTTATAGATGGTCAAGCACCAGTCACATGATCCAGGCCTTAGGACACAGAGACCAGGTACTGTGTTGTTCACCCTGGAATGATTTACTCAAATGAACCTGACACTGTCACTGGATGGCTTGAGGCAGGATTGAGTAGTAAATCATTCGATAAAGTCTATGACAACAAATAAGGGTTTTTTACTAGATCTGCTCAGTTTTCTGATGGTGCCTGATTTAATCTGGAGCAAAAAGATTGAAGGGTGCCCTTTAACTAGAGAAATACAGGTGCTAAAATATCTCAGTCTGTGCAAGAGGGCAATTCCTCACCAAGGAGTGTCAGGGTATTGCAGCTGGCTGTCTTCTGAGTGATGATGACAGTAACCCATCATGGTGCTGTGCTGCTTCAGAGCATGTCCTTTGGGATGGATGGGTGGTGCTTCCTGATGAACTGCCCAAATTTCATCCTTGCCACCACTGTCATAACAGATCATCTTCCAGGACAACTGAGGTGTAGTAAGTCTCCTGCTAGGGATTGCGCCTTCGAAGCGCCTGTAGAGGCACCAGCTGTTTTAGAAGGCAGCCATAAACTCCAATGATTGCTGCACTCTGAGAAAACATTTCCTTGTATCTTGAAATTTGAGGATGGGTTTAAAAATTCATCCTTGCTTCCAAGGTTTTACACCAGTGTCTGGTGCCTTGGCAGCTGCCTGGATCTGTTACAGCCTTGGGGAGCAGTTTGTACTAACCTGAAAATGAGTATCACCTGAGGATGGGGAAGTAACCTGACCTTGTCTGATAGAAAGGCTTAGTCTATGCATTTTTCTCTTGCTGCCTAAAGATGTGCACTTGAAAAAGATCAGCTAATTAATGACAGTGTCTCTTTGGAAAACATATTCACATCTGTTTAGTACCATATGTTCTTGTGAATAAATATTTTGGGTAATATTATCTGGAAAATCATTCATTTATTTATCTTTTTAAAGGCAAAATTTAAGTGAGTGTTGAGCCTTGAACCTGTTGCTACTTTATAACCTAGTAAGTAATTTTTATGGACAAAAGAAACAATGCTAATGTTACTGTTCTCAAAACTTTGTGAAATACTCCTTTTTTTCCCCCTTGATCTACACTTGACAAGGGCGTCTGTCCATAAATCACTTTCACTTTTGAGAGATCAATTCTACAAGTTCATTTTGGTCAGTGAAATTTATTTCCATGCTGGTTTTCTTGAACAAAGAGCAGTATGTAGACCCACTTTTTTTTAGTTTTTTCCTCTCACTGGACAGTATTTGTGTTTGGATGATCCCTAACACTCCTTGAGTTTGATGTTATTCATTTTGAAGTTGATTAGAGAGGTTGGTCACACTTAATGAATATTGTGCCTTTTGTGAGTCTTAGAATGTTTTCATGCCTCATTTTTTTTCTTCTGTGCTTATGCTGTTTTACAGGATGAATGTTTTCATATGTAATATTTTTGGGGAAGACAGTAGTATGTTACTGTCTTAGAATCATAGAATGGTTTGAGTTGGAATGAACCTTGAGGATCATCCTGTTCCAACTCCCTGCCATTGGCAGGGACACCTTCCACTATACCAGGATACTCAGAGCTGCTTCCAACCTGCCCTCTCTGTACCTTTGTCCTTTAAAACGATGCTCTGGTGTGAGATTCTAGCAAGGGGATTTCTAAAGATTCCCTCTAGTGTAGCACATGAATGAGAACAGAAGAAAACACTGATGGCAGTGCATTTGATCTCATAAGGTCTCCTTTCTGCACTGGAGGTGGAAAGAGGCTACTGAGAGATTGTCAGGTCTAGGTTGCCCATCCCTGGAAGTGTCCAAGGCCAGGATGGATGGGACTTTGAGCAACCTGGTCTAGTGGAAGGTGTCCCTGCCCACGGCAGGGGAGGTTGGAACTAGATTGTCTTTAAGGTCTATTCTATGATTCTTGTTTACCTGGGATTTTTTTGTGGTGGCTTGAAATTCTGTAGGGCCCCAGCACAGTTGCTCATTAAAGCCAGACAGCTGCTGTATGGAGAAGATCTGGGTGGTTTTAGCTGAATCAAAGATGCAACCCAATTTTGATATCAAACAATAGATTTCAAGCTTTAAGGTAAGGAGAGGAATTCTCATGGACCTCACTAGTGTGTCAGGTGGATTAGAGGCTGTGCTCTGGGATAAGGATGCTGATAAAGGAGACTCAAAAGTTTCCATAATGTCAGGTTGCCTGTCAGCCTGGGATGGTGACTGACCTCTGCTCAGATTCACACCTTGGTTCCTGACAAAGTCTAGTGATTGGATCCCCTGGTAGCAGCCAGGTGTCAGTGCAAATTGGGCCAGAAAATGCTGGGACCTGAGCCATGAGAGGCAGATCTTAAGAGGTTTCAAGAAGAACCTCAGACTGACTTCTGTGCTCATGGCTTCAAAGCAGTGGCCAACTTGTGATCCCCAAAGAATGAGGTTTTAATTTTGTTGAAACTGTGGAATTATGTCTCATGCACTCAGAATAATTTGCTCAGTTTACCATCTCAACCCTCCCTTTCTGGCTGCCTGTTGCTGGTCAGGATTATATTACAGTTTTTCCTAAGAAGGGCTGTCTGATGCCGTGGGCAGGAGCCTGCAGGTGATACTGAAGGTGGCAGTAGGAGTTGTGCTGCAGTGGATACTTGGCAGGCAGCAGGTTCTGGGTGTTTTACACAACAGGCTGTTCCTTCCAGAGCGTCTGTACAGGGCTGGGAGTGCTGAGACACTCTCCAGCTTTGGGATAACAAGAAATAGCTAGTGAAGAGGAAAGAGTCCAGGTTTGATGTTTTCCACAGATATTTTCACACCAAACCAAAAATCCCCCCAGTCTCTTGGACATCAACTTGCAGCAGTCCAGTAGAGATTAAATGAAGTTTATACTGCATGTCTTTGGCCATATTGCTAAATAATTGGGACTTTTTCTGAATTATTTAATGAGGGGTTAAGCTGTATTTCTGTATCAGAGATATATATCCCAGCACAAGGTGGTGCACTTGGTCTGTACTTAAGGCTGCAGATTACAGTTAAGGGAATTGCTGTTTGATTTGCATCCCACCTCTGCTCTGTGCAGCCCGAGGCACTGAGGATCCTTCACAAAGGGCTGATTGAGGTGAGTGGTGGGGGAAGATCAGTAAGGTGTTTCACAATTTGAAGTAAGTAATGTACTATCTCGAATTTATCTGCCTCTTCCTCCTTTTCTGCCTGCCCTGTATGATGAGCCATGTGACTGAATGTGGAATGGAGATGATTCTATGATAACAGAATTAAAACTGTTAAGTACTATTTTCAGGGACAGGTTATTTTGATATGTCCCCTGTCCTCGTATCTCTGGGAATTCAGTTGAGTTTTGAATTGACCTGAAATCAGCATCAACAATTTAGGAAAATTTCTTGCCTCAGAAATGCTGGAACACTTTCACTTTTCAAAAGGAACTTGTCACCTCATCCCATTTGAACTTGAGGCGCAAACAGGATATTTTTCTAGAAGTGGAAACCTGAGAGTTTTGCTTCAGTTAAAAATTTCAGGAAACTTTTCCAGTCTAGGTTTTCTGGCACCTCTTGTCTTCAGCCTGGTATCTGTTGGACCTGCTGAACATCCATAGCTCACTCTCTGGACTCAGACCCAGGCAGTTCACTGCCACTCAGAGCATCCAAAAACTCTCATTAAAACTGACTTGGCTTTCTGCAACAGTTACATGATCTCAAAAGAAAAGGAAAGAGAGTGCTCTCTGTTACACAAACCACATAAATTTATAGAACTGGGAGAAAACCTGTTTTTCTGTGCTGTAATGACTAACCACAGGCAGCAGTGTTTGTGCTGGGAGTAGGTTGCAGTAGCCTATAATGATGTCTGTGCTGTGCAGATACATAATTAAGGGTCTCTTAAAACCTGTTTTATTGCTGTAAAAGACAGCACAGCAAATTTATAGTTTTCAGCACATCTGTAATGTTACGAGATAGTTGCTTTGAAAAACCACACCAGCCTCCAAACCTATTCCTTTTCATTTGCCTTTTTGCTCTCTAGGTGGCAGGTTTTGACTCCAAAACATGGTTTTGGTTCCTGCTCTGAACTTGGACTCAAAATCTGCGAGAGAATAGAAGATGAAAACAAACCACTACTACTGTATTTTTTCTGGGGGTTAGATTGATTTATGATCATGTCCTTTTGTGTGAGTTGGAGAGAGGTATTAAAGAACATGCTTGGTTTCCTCCCAGTGTTCTCAGTACACCTGTGATGTTGAAATTTCTTGTTTCTCATGCTGGTGTATGTTGTCTGAACTGTGTGGGTTTGGCAGTCAAACGGTAGCTGCCTCAGAGAAATACCTGTCTTCATTTTGAAGCAGACAAGAAACGGTTTTTTCAAGGGCTTAGCAACTCTGACTTTCCTTTTTGCCTTTAATCTGGTTGCCCAAGGCTGGACAGGAGAAGAGGTGGGGCTATTGGAGAGCAGAGAAATGAATTTTAAGTCCTAAAAGGATTCTTTTTTTCATTTGCAACAGAGGAAACCAACCCAAACCCAACCATTGTGCAATAAATAAGCCCTACAAAATAGTCACTGACTGCTGACTCTAGAGAGAAACAGCAGGAGATTTTGCTCCTTGGAAGAAAAGCGTCTTCCATGGGGCTGTGTCCACCAGGCTCTATGCACTGAAGGTGCCTTGGGCAATGGGTGAGCTGTGCCAAAAGGGCTTGGACCAGTCCCACTCCTCTGAGTGCGAGCTGGGGGACAAAACTGATTTAGTTCAGTAGAACCAACCTGATCTAGTGGAAGGTGTCCCTGCCCAGGGCAGGGAGTTGGAACTAGATGGTCTTTTGAGGTCTCTTCTAAACGAAATGGTTCTATGATTCTATGACTCAGGGTCTTAAGTGTCAGCCCTTGCATGGAAGAGGCTGCAAGGGGTCTTGTGAGCTGGGAGTTGTGTTTGGAAGTTGCTGCCATGAATGTGGAGCCAGATGTGTGGATGCACCTGCACATAAAAATGTCTGATTTGCAGCCTGAAGGACTGTGTCTTGCCCAAGGTCACCCCCTCCTTTCTTGTTCTGCTTTCAGACTGCAAGTCTTATTATTAACCAGAGCAATAGCTGCAAGGAGAAGCAATAGGCAGGAGATTTAGTCTCCAATAATTTCAGTCATTTAACTGAATATATTTTATTTATCTTTCTGTAGGCAACTGTTATGTTTGTTCAAGACAGGCACTGAATTTTGTTTCTTTCCCAGAGTATAGATGACTTGGATGTAAATCCAGCCAAAGCTAACAGATGCCAGCCTAGACTGTGGTTCAGCCCTGTCCTGAGACATGGAATTTGAAGCAAGATCCATGTCCATCTCCTGAAGTTTAGACTCGTGACAGAAGTGAGTGCTTGGGGAACGTGAATGAGAAACAAGGCAAGGACAGCAGAACCTCTGAAATGGTCACATAGACACATTTGATTATTTGATTATAGCAGAAACTTAGACACCCAAGGCACACATGTTCACACCAGCATGGGGATGACTACACCAGCAGGACAACTTGGTTGGCTCTGTCTGGAGCTGCAATCATCCTCCCCTTGGCCAACTGACTTACCCAAAGTCATGTTGGAAGTTTCTGCCACTCCCACATTTCAAGTCACCTGAGCTTTCCTTCCAGGTTCAAGTTTACAGCATTTTACTCGGTATGTGCTGTGTTATCTTCATTTCTGATGCCCTGAAACACAGCAGAAAAAACGTATTTTTCAATTTGTCCTATTTATGGTACAGCCCATTTCCATTGCAAAAACACTGGTAATAGTTTATTTATTGTGTCTTTTATAAATCACTGAGAATGCCAACATTTGATTCTTGCAGGAGGAACGAAATCATTCAGCATTAATCCACTCTTTTGTGCAATGATGGAAAACAATATAATTAGAAGCCATTCTTTCAGCCCGGAAATTGTAATTGGATTGTGAATTTTATAGCAGCAGCCTTCAAAAAAATAAACAAGAATTAGTCAACTAAAGAAAATATGCTCAGCTTGCTTCCAGGAGGGGCTGTATTATGTGGTTAACTTCGGGGTTTATTGTTTTTTGTTCATTATTTTATTTGCTCCTGGCAAATAAGGCATCCTTAGAGGTCTCAAACATGGATTTTTTTCCCTAGGAAAACCTGCCGTGGTGCCAGTCCCTCAGCCTGAAGCAGGCACCTGCAGTCCTCCTGTCCTCTTTGCTTTCCACCTTGAAGTTTGCTTGGAGCACCTCTGGATGTATTAGTGCTCCTGTGGATCAGATTTTGTGATTTGGTGGAGAAGCCAGTGCACCCCTAAAAGGGGGTAATACAGCAAAGGGCAAAAATGAATGGAAAAAATGCAAAACCCCATAAAAAGGGGATGTTGGAGAGCACCAGAGGCACAAGAGGGAAGGCAGCAGGGGAATGGTGGAGTGGAGGGGAGTTGTCTGTGTTTACTGCTCACCTATTTAACCTGCACTGAAGCACAGAAAAGAAATTGCTTGTCAAGGTATTTATTAGCTCTGCTCATGATAAATGGTAGAAATTATCTTGTGTGAAGCACTTAATGAGGACTGGGTAGAAAACAGGCTTCTCATCCAGTGGGAATCACAGAATCATTAAGGTTGGAAAAGGCCTCTAAGATCATCAATTCCAACTGTTAACCCAGCATTGCCAGGTCCCCACTGAACCACCTCCCTGAGCACCACATCTACATGTTTTTTGAACACTTCCAGGGATGCTGATTACACCACTTCCCTGTGCAGCCTGTTCCAGCCCCTGACCATCCTTTCTGTGAAGAATCTTTTGCTAATACCCACTCCATTTGGGGCTTCCTTATAACCCTGCCAGCCCAAGTGTGAAGGTGGTGGCTGGATCTGCAATGTAGGAACCTCAGGGCATCTTCTGCACAGTGTTTTGTGTCCCAGCAGCCTGTGAATGTGGGTGTTCTTCCATAAGGAACTCCACCTTCTTCTCTCCTCAACCTTGACCTCCAGGTTCCCAGAGGGAAAGCTGGTTCCAGCTCTCTCCAGACAATGAAACACTTAATTGTCAACTTACAGAGAGGGCCCATTTGATTTTTTTGCCAGACAGTGAAAGTGAGGTTTGGTAAACACTGTGCATTCTTATGGAGACATTGTTACCTTTGGTTTATGGTTAAACAAACCCAGTAACAACACAGTCTCTTGAAAATGCTCAGATCCATAAATCTGAGATCCTCCATTCTCCCTCCAGCCCATGAGGCTTTGCAGTTGTTCTCACTACATCACTGTCCCACAGACAGGGCTGGGGACCCTCCTGTGACAGCTTTATGGCTGATGCCTGAAGAACGAGCTGTTACTCCTTGCAAATTATTTTCTAGATTGCCACCAAAGTATACATCATTGTGTCATGGGATGGCAAGTATATTAAATCTGGTTAGATAGTTAGGGTGGGTTGCTGTCATAAATCAGCCTCTGCCTGCCCTGTTGTGGTGGAAATACAATCAATAGTTGTTGCACAGGTTTATATAGTTAAAACATTTCTTTTTGCAAAGCAAATTTTTAATACTTCTCCAATTCATCAACATCCTGTCGATTTGCTGCTTTGAAAAAACACCCCAAACACATCACCCTCTTGGAATCTGCATTGTCACTTCACTAATGCATCCGTAGGAACATTTGGAAGTTGTTAAAAATGGGAATTATTTCATCATGATAAAAAAAGAAGAATGAGAACAGCTCAGCTGAAAAGATTGCGTTGTCAGTTCTGATTTAATGTGTGAATAATGCTAGCAGGATAGGGAGAACATCTTCTGCTGGGTAGATTGTTTTTATGTTGTTAGAGTCTGTGTGCTGGGATTTACAGCTTCAAAATAAGTTTCTTTTCAGAGGGTAGTTGTAATGAACTGGGGTTTGTTTCATTTCTCTGGACTGTAAGGATCACCTGAATGCCAGTCATGCAGAGGCTTGAAGATGGTTTGGATTAGAGGAAGTCAGGATAAAGTTTAGATCTAAACGCCTATTGCCATCTCTCAGGTTCTTGTTACGTGACTTCAGTTCTGCTCTATAAGTGCTGGGCTCCAGTGGCAATTGTCTCTGTGAGGCTGCCAGCCTACTGCAGGGACTCTGTCTCCATTTGGAGGGGCAGTTTGCTAGCTTGTTCCCCAAGGCTATGGAGAAAAGTCTGAAAACCTGATTTGCCTGCATCCTAAAAGCTCAGAAACTGAAATGAAAGGAACTACTCTGCATCCTCTGGAGCCAGGATAGCTAGAAAACCCTTTTGAAGAGTTTCTTTTGCAAGAAAGCAATTTTTGAGGGCTTAAGAGCTGGAGTTTTGGGGACCTTTCTGTCCCTTGCAGCAGTTTCTTTGAAGGCATTAAGCAAAGTGGCCAAAGTTTCCAGGGCGGATCTGAACATGGAAGAAACCAAAAAGTTACATTCCTGAACCAACCTCCTCAATCGATGTGAGCCAGCTATCTCAGGTCTGGGGGTTGCAAGAGAGAAAGGGATGGTTTTCATGTGGTTCATAAAATCATAGAAAGGTTTGGGTTGGAAGGAACCTTAAACACCACTGAGTTGCAACTTCCCTGCCATGGCAGGGACACCTTCCACTAGACCAGGTTGCTCCAAGCCCCGTCTAAGTGGTTAAAGAGTCTGAGTTTGCTGGATTCTATTTGGGAATATTTTTGTTCTGTTCACTTATTTGGTTTATATGCATCTTTTCCTGACTAGATAAGGGAATTCGAGCCTTAGGATTTGAAAATCTTTTGAGAAGAGAAGAAGAGAAGAGANATGAAGAAGAGAAGAAGAAAAGAGAAGAGAAGAGAAGAGAAGAGAAGAGAAGAGAAGAGAAGAGAAGAGAAGAGAAGAGAAGAGAAGAGAAGAGAAGAGAAGAGAAGAGATAAAAAGAAAAAAAATCCTATTGCTCTTGCTCATTATGGTTAATATTAAAGTTGTGCTTCTGCTTCACAGTCAGTTTTACTTCCTAGATCCATCCTCTCTTAATATGGCAAGTTATCCAGTGAATTTCTTGTTTTTTCTTTTGTTTAGTTAACTCCACTCCTCAGGAAGATATAAATGAGATATTAAAAGGCTTCAGACCAGTTTGGCATTAGGATTTCTGTTCCTCATCCATTCCATGCTGCCATCTCACCCTCTATGTAATGCTTTTCCCTGCACGAATGAGGAGGGAGGAGGGAAGGAAGGAAGGAGCTCCTGAATTGACAGGAAATAAGAGAGAAGGGGCAAAAAGTCAAACCAGTGTGATGTAGAAAGTGCATGAACCACAGCTTCACTTTGTGGCATTAAAGGGTCCTTCACTCCTAGAATATCCGGAGCTGGAAGGGACTCACAAGGTACAAGCGTAGCAATCCTATGCTCCACCTTCCTGGGACTCCTCCTCCCCTTTGCTGTTGTAACTATTTCAGCATTTTCTGTAAACAACCTGTATGTTTTGTTCCAGCTTTGTAATTCTGAGAGGAAAAATGAAGGAGACAGGGAGACAAAGGTAAGAGGGCAGGAGTTCTGTTGCATTCTCTTTCCTTTTAGTTATATCCTTCTTTTATCCCTCCTTTCCCCCCTCTCTTTCGGCATGTTCCTGGCAGTCCCTACAGGAGATTAGTCATTTGAATTGGAGAAAGTGCCACTTTGATGTAATTGTGAAGGATTACAACCATAATCACTGCAAAAGAGCTGGGGTGTTTAATTCAAAATTGGTATGTTTGCAGAGCCAGGTGCTGATCCAGTGGGTTCTCTGCTCCAGATAGGACCATTCCTGCAGCCCATCATCAGCCACCATGCAAGGAAAGTCATTATTGGCAGCTCTGTGAAAAACCTCTGCAATAAGAAGAGCTCAGAGAATGAAAAGTAAAAGAACCAGTTCCATGAAAAAGCCTCTGTTAAAAGAAATGGATACAAGAAGATGCTGTAAAAGGTGGGTCTGTCACTCAGGATTTTCTAGTCACACTACAGCAAGGACTCTCCTAATGAAACACATTTTAAAGTGGTGAAAGCAAAACCACCTCTGAACAACTACAGAAGTACCTGGAAAAAATCAGCCAGGAGATTTTCTTGAGGAAAGAACAGTGAACTAAAAAACCTTTTAACTAAAAGTATATTCATCCAATAAGAATGGGACATCAGGAGGGCTGGTGGGGTTGCCTGGCTTGGGGACAGCTAGAGGGGAAGGAAGAAGCCAGCTGGAAAGGTAGACACAGTGAAAACCACTTTGAGGTGGAGAAGGTTTTAGTGAACCCAAGAATACTTTTCAACAGGCTTGGAGCCAGTGGTGGTTTTAACACCTTGTTATTTTAATGCTATTATTTTAATGAAACTGAACCACCTCCAGCTGAGCCCTGCCTGAGAGGCAGATGAACCTTTGGCATCTGAGTTCGGAAGCTTTGATATGTCCTGGAAAGAGATCTTTCCTTCTCTGAGCAACAGTGTGTGACTGCCAGCTGTGCAAGGTTATCTGCCTTCACCCTTGATGCTGTCAGGACTGGCTCTGATTTGGCAACCCCTGCAGAGCAGATATTATTCCCCTTACTGCAAAAATGTGGCCCAGCTCAGATTTACCTCACACAAAGCTAAGGCCACTTTGTGCTTTTCTAATTAAACAGCAAGCAGAAGATCTAGGTGGCTCAGGAAAGGCTGATGTTGCCCACTGCAAGATTTTTAATTTTTACTTCTAAGGACCAAAAATTTGTTATGGACAGTGAAGCAAGAAGATGAAAATATACCTGGCTGCTTTCCCTTGCATATGTACCGTGAATGTTTCTCCCTGGATGCTTGCCCTCTCCTTGGAGAACAATGGTAGGAGGCTGGTAGACTGGCCTTCATGTAGAAACCTGCCCCACCTGCCATCTGGTCTGCTCTGAGCCAAGCACTTTCTAGGATATAATGTCCCGACTTTGTAAGTTTACTCTGTTCATGGATCAGTGTCTAGAAGGGCTGATTCCCTTTGGAACTTCTTGCACCACCTCTCCTGCACCCAGACATCCGGTCTGACAAGGAAGCTTGGTGGGAAGGGAGGTGCAAAAGAGTTTTATAAACTGAAACATTTTCTCTCATTCTGAAGCTCTGGAGCTTTTGAAAAGCTTTGTTAGAGCAATTCCTCACACAACTCCATCTAAAACTCTTTCCACCTGTATATTTTGTTCTCTGTTTCCCTTAAGATTTCTTAGTATTTCCATTCCCTTAACCCTGTTCCATCTTTTTCTCGAGGCTCTGCCATGTGCAGTGTTCCTGCTGACATGCTAAGTTTTTTGCTCTCCACTGAGAAATGACTCATTTATTACAGTGGGGGTCCCAGCTCTGCCCCAACTGTGTACAGATGCCCTTTGAATTGAGCTTTTGAATGAGCTTCATGAATAATTATACAAAAATAACCCAGTGATGTGATTTGTCTTTGGCTCTTGGAAACCTATAAATCATCTTAAGCACAATCAGTTAAGAAATCCCACTGTGGAGAAGAGCATGGATTTGCCAAGCCAGAAATAAGCTCTGGGCAACCTGTTTATGAGACTTTTAAATCCAGACAAGTGAGGAAAGTAGGTCATTTTGACCACACATAGAGACTTGGACAGGGCATCCACTGTTCTGAGAGCTGGGAAACATCCATGTCAGTGCTGTGAAGATGTCAGAGTCCAGATGGCTCATGCCCAGCAGGCAATGGCAGAGCTCAGAGGCAGAGGGTGTTGATGGATACTCAGCAGTCTGGGCTTAGGCTGCACCAATCTTCTTGCTCAGCGTGGCAGAGGGTCAGTGCCGGCTCACATGAGAAGCAAAAGTCTGGAGCACTGTGCCATATGGCGGGCTCGATAGCTTGGCTTCACCACCTCTTTTGCCTTTCAGAAAGTGCATGCAGGTGGATGGAGAATGATGGTGGTGGTTGGCTGGGCATCCTCAATGGGGTAACAAAGCAAGGGCCAGCGATGTGCTGCCTCTTTGGACTGAATCATGGGGGATTGAAGGGAAGAGAGACCAAGCAGTCTTGGCTTTGCCTCATGTCCACGACCTTGCTCAGACCTCATAGACAGAGGAATGGGAAAGCTCAGCAGCTGTGTGGAGGCCCATGAGGATGGGAAGATGAAGTGATAAATTTGCTCCATAGGATCTCCTCTGTGCAGAGCAGCTTTGTTCCTTTATGTGCAGCTAATTTGTAAGCAACACTTCAGCCTCACTGGGTGCAGTCTCTCAGGTGCTTTGGGGTTAACTTTTTCCTTTTCTTCTTCTTCTACCCTGTTGTTCATCAATGGCTGCCAGACAATGAACCAGTCATATTTTTTTAAGGTCTTTTCTTTTTCCCCTTTGATTTTCCTTTCTGATTCTCTCTTTTCAACCATTAAGCTTTTGGGTTTTTTTGTATTTTTTGAGGGAGAAGGGAAACACTTCTTTTCATGAGTTGCACTTTTGTGAAAATAGTCAGTTTATAGTTCTCTTTTTTTGTGGGTGCCATGCCAAGTGTATAACATCTATAATTTCAGTAGTATCTTTCATGTTGGAAGAGTCCATTGTTACTGCAGGCTGAGACACATGGTGACATCAGTGCTAGATCCAGCAGGATGTGCTGGATTGCTTTTATTCCTCTCTGATGACCTGATCTGAAATGCACGTGGAGTTGGTTTTAGTTGGTGGTGATATGAGTAAAGCCAAGAGAAGTGGATCAGGAGGGGTGTTTCATGCCTCAGCCAGCTGTGAGGTGCAATTAGGAGGACTCAGGAGGAGTGAGTTGAGGTGAGGACTCCCTTATCTCTGTGTTACTGGAGACAGGTGTGACTGCAGCTCAAAGAAAATGTGCATCTCCATGGGCAAGTTTAGGCTCATCTGCTTCACCTGTGCCAGACTTTCAGCTGCACCTGAATCTGACCCTCGAAGAGCTTTGGTTTGCTGGTGAGCAGATTTGAGTCTGAGCTCTCAACAGTTACTTTGTTACCCAGTGACATCTGAATGTCTTTGTCCTCCAGCAGCCCCTCTCTGAAATGCTGTATCAGTCCTTCCAGGACTGAGGTAAGAGAAGAAAGAGTTCTTCTTCATAGTGAAAGATATTTTTTCTCCTTTTTTTTTTTTGGTGTTTAGTGGCTGCAGGTTCTGGCTAGTGAGAAACAGGGTATGCAGCAGAGCAATGTCTCCCCTGTAAGAAAGCTGTGGGTGAGTCCCTCCTTGCTCCAGGGCTAGTTGCTGTTGTTTTGGCAGCATCTTTGGGACCTGAATGTACAGCTGGTCTGGCTCTACTGGAGCCTGTTACTGCAAAATGTCATCTTTTTGGTTCTAAAGTGCTTATTCTTAGGAACTTGCTGTGCACGTGTGAAACAGGACAGCAAAATTTGCTGGGCAAACAAGGCTTTAACCATCATCACTGCACATTCAAGCATCACTTATGGTCCTTTCTGTCACAGACTGGTGAGCACAGCAGCGTTTGATAGAGACCAGATAAATTATGATGAATACAACTGTACAATAATGGGATGGTTGCATCCCTGCCAATGTCATAGATCAAATTTGGTTCAGTGTTTCAATGTTTTGACTAAACTGATATCCTGAAATATTGCATCTGCTAATTGGGAGTTAAATGGTTGAACTCAGTGAAAACTTGGTGGCTGACTGTGATTAATTGTCATATTTTAGTAGCGTTGATGTTACGGACTGTAAAGTTTGTTTCAACAAAATGTCAGCTAAAGAGAAAGTTAAATGTGTTAAATGGCAGGAATGGTAAAATGGTCTGGGCAGAACACCAAGCTTGGGACTGGCTTTTTTTTGCTTTACTCTGCTGCTGAGTAACTATAATAAATATCCTAGGCTTTTCTTTTCCCCTGCTTCCTCTATATCCAGCTCAGGAAAGAGACTCTCTCTTCAGACCCATCTGTGTGGTGCCTCGAGAAATGGGGCTGTAAATACTGCAGTGTGTTCCTGTGGCAGAAGTACTGGTAGTTCAGTCTCCCCAAAAACATGTTGAAAATATGGTCATTCCTTAGAGCAAACACCAACTGAGGTGAAAGGTCATCTGAGAAAGTTCATGGATGAATGTGGGAGGGATAAGGGAGATTTCCATCGTGACTTGGGAGCCAGGCAAGATGGTGATGGGAATAGTCACTGCCTGGAGCACCAGTGGAGGAAGGAGAGACACTGGCACAGTGGGGCCTGTCCTGGGCAGTGACATCTTTCCCAAGTGCTGAAGTGCTGGCCAGTGGTTTTCCTATAGAGGAAAACATGGCAGTTTCATGATGACTTTTGTGCAGCCTTTTGGGGGACTCAGACCCTGCCCCTGACTTCTCTGATACCTTGTTTTGGTTGTCCAACTTGACCTGCTAACAACCAGATAATAATCAGAGCCCATTGCTTCTTCTTCATGTATTAAACTCAAAAGCATTTTCTTGTCACCCTGTGTCTCCTTCTTTCAAGACATTTTTCTTTTTCTTGGCAGTGAGACCACTTACTCCAGGTATTTACTCCCCTGTGGTGCTGCAGTTCCCTACTCCATCATGTGAAGATCAGGTTAAACACAACCCCAATTCCATGGTGTCCTGGGGGGAAAATGGGACCTAATTGTGGTGTTTGTTTTTTTTTTTCGTGAAGAGGAGAATATTTGGAGAACCCTTTGGTTTTATTAAATTTTGAGAGTGTCTATGGGCTCAAGACCTCCTTAAAGACACCTCTCAGCATAATGTTTTAAAAGAGATCTTGTCTAGTTGATAGAACTTCTTGTGTTTGTGTAGTGAGAAAAACAACAGGGACCAGTATGGGAGATGGTTTAACCCTTGTTCATATTCTGTGCTGTGTTATTTACTTGTGCTGAGATACTGACTTTGTCCAATTAGAAAGTTAAGGCAAAATCTGTGGAAACTGTGTGACTAGTCAACAGGCATTAGACTCAACATGAAGTAATGCTGAAGGCTGGCCCACAGTTTACAGTGGAAGGTGAGGCAGTTTGTGAAGAAGGCATTGCTGAAAACTAGCAAATTTATTAACTTGGTATCCTTTAAATACTTCCAACTTATGTGCTGGTGGGCAGCCAAGGAGGTGTAGGAGAGAACATGAGCAGCACAGGAGGGCAAGAGCCTTCTCTGACTTTTCAGGGTAGTGTGCCATAATCCAGCTCCAGGAGACATCATCAGGAGTTAGGGTATGGCATACAGCTAAATGGAATTTTAAGCACTGGAAGAACCAAATGTCGAATATGGTAGAAGGTATTTCTGTTTTCTAGACCCACCTTTATTGGAGAGAGATGCATCTGGCTGTGGTATGGATTAAGGAGATATTGATCAAGGAAAACTCCCTGGAGGCTCCAGTGATTTTGAAGGAGAGACCAGGTGCTATTTAAGATGTCCCAAATGTCCTGTTAGACAGAAGGGCACAGGATTCTCATAGTTGCTGTGTGGTTTGTGCCCACTCCAGGAGGCTGTCTGATACCCCAGTGCATCCCAGATGGCCCAAGGTACCCATTAAGGCTGTAAAACTGTGCCTCTGTGTGCATGTTTTTATGGGGGATCTGCATTTTGCTTACCATTAAACAGTTTGGCAGCTGGATAGACCCACTATAATCTATGCCCATTGCTCATGAAATCAGCTTTTGTTTGATCATAACCAAGTCCCATCTTCCCTACCAGAGCAGCTTTAAGAGGGTTTCAAGGCAATTGAAACAGGCTCTCCCATGATGTGCTTTTTTAAAGGAGGGCACAAGTTCGTACTTTGAAGGTAATCCCATCCCTTTGGTGCTGAGCAGAGCACCATTAACTATATCAGAGACACATTTTAGCTGTAGGAAGTCCTTAGCCCAAGATCTCAGACATTTTGACTGCTTAAGCAATTCCTAAATGCCCCTATATTTCTGTTGTTATTCTATCTTTTCCCGGGTTGTTTTTACAGAAGATTTTTAGGAGGAATTGGCAATTAATTACAATAACAAAAACTATGATTATTAGCTGTAATAAAAATAGGGATAGAACAGAGCTTACCCTCCACATAAAATGCCGCCAAACTGAGATGAATGAAATCATTCTAGAAAATATATGAGTATTAAATTCATAAAGTAATTTCCTTCAGTGTTGTTATCATATCTTCTAGTGTAATTCAAGAAAATAGATGCTCACAATGCAGCTATAAATATTCATCTGTGCAATGAGCTCTCGGTGTCTCATCTCCTGCTCTTGGTTTTCCATTGTCAGTAATGGTGGTGTGTTATTCCCCTCAAAGCTGAGCATGAGGCAGCATCAGGTGCACAATAGCCAAGTTAGAGATAGCACTTACTGAAATTAAATTCACTCCTGTTGAATCCAGATAAACATTTATCTCCAAAGCCACTCCTGTGAAGAAAAGTTTTTATAATCTACTTGGCCGTTATGGGGAATAAAAGGGCTCGTGGGCCTGTTTCATCCCGGAATAAAGGATGTGGACATGTGCAATGCCCTGCACGAGGTACCCCAGGTCCTGCTGACTGGTTCTGAGCTCCTGAGTTAATGCAAGCAATATTATGTTCCCTAAAGGAGTTTTATAGTTAGAAAGAGTTATATGGTAATAAGAGTTATATAGATGCAATACACCTGGGGTGTATAAAAATGCTCAAATTGCAACCCTTTCAAAGAAGTTATCATCCTTGGAAGCAGCTATAAACATGTGTGAGCAGGAACTGAGGGCTGAAAGGGGGGTAAAACAAAAGTCAGCTGAAGTTTTCTACTTGTGTTTCTCCTGCCCTCTCCTATGAAATTCAAAGTTATATCAAAACCTATTGAAGTAACTTAGAGCCCTGTATGATGGAGCAACACCATCTTATGGAGAACCATAATGCTGGTAAGAAGCCATAACCATACAAATAACCCTCCTCACCCCCAAAATAAATGACCACCACCACAACAAAAATAATCTGTAGATGCAACTCTACACACACAACTGTATTTCATTTTTCTTTTTAAGAAACATGTCAGGAACCCTACTGATGTTGTTTTAATTCATTTTATTATAGAGCTATTTATTTTCTAACCCTCTGAGGAAAATAAAGTAAAAGAACATGTACCTGTGCTTTTAATTTAAGTTAAAAATATTTATTTCTATTTCACTTCTGCTTTCACTCTGCAATCTGCTCTTTGAAAAGAAAATAGATTCAAGTGTTTGCTTTATTTGAAAATTTCCTGCTGAAAAAGGAATTAAAGGTGACTACACAAAAGATTTCCTTGTAGAATTTAAACTAGTTTTGACAAAAGCCTGTTTTCCAGGAGAAAAAAACTGATGTATAATCTAGCCCCCCTTGCTTCACATAGCAGTGAAGTCACATAATCTTTCTTAGAGTTGATTTCAGAGCCATTCCAGAAGAACTGACATAGCAAGACCTTCACGAAAACCCAAAGCAGAATTTTAATGGAAACTTTCAGATAATCACAAACACACTTCTCTTTTAACACTCGGGTGTATACAGAGCTCACTGATCTGCACAAGTAAGCTGTAGAATCTCCCTTGCAAAATGCACAGAGATGGTAGTTGTGAAAAGGCAGATTTTATTTCCCCCCATATATAACTCATTTGAGTTGTTTCAAATTAACTTTGATTAAAAAACAAAAAGAGATTGCATAATGAAGTCTCTTTAAGATGGGTTTTCCATCATACTTCTCACACATTCAAGGCACATGTGTTGGTGAGCTAATATGATGTGTGACCTCCTCTTTCTTCTCACCTTTCTTAACACAGTAACATATATGGAAAAGGTTTTCCATAGACAGAGGAACCTATGGGGAGGTATTTTTACCAAGGAACAAGAGGGAAGGCAACTGCAGTTATAAGGCAAAGTGCTTGCAAAACTGGTTGCATGTGTATGAATGGCTTTTGTATAAACAGTAATAAAAAGTTAAAAAATAAAGTGAGCTTTAGAAGCAACTCAGTTACACTTCTTTCATGAAGTTAAAAACACGCTTGCCAAGCTGATAGTTTTGAACTACATGAAATTATTCTAGGGGAGTTGTGCTTGCACAGCAACAAAATAAGTGAAATTTGAGCTACCTGTTTTTACTGCTAAGATCAAAATCTCTTTCAACATACTCAAAAGCCTGGCAGGCTGGATGGAAGATGAATGACAGGCATTGCAACGCAACCTTGGGGAACAGCTCTGGAGTGTTGTTCTTAACAACCCTTTTACCTCTAAACCAGGCAAAGCACTATCCATGAATTAACTGTTTATGCTGTGACTCAGCACTAAATTTGGGCTACTGTGTTCTATTGATTTAGCATAACTGCAGTCACGTTTATGGCACCAAAACACTGAGTTATAATGCCATATTTAATCTCACATGCTGATTTCTAACAATGTCGAGTTGAAACAGGTTGTCTTATAAGAAAATTAAGAATTGTACATGTCAAATGTTTCCATGATAAAAACTTATTCCAGACTTAACTGATGAATACATCTCAAGGCTTTTTATCCTATTGCCTTATCAAAAGAAGCCCAAATAACATGTGTTGAAGGTAAGTCATTTGTACATTGCTATCCATACTGATACCAAAGCTTGATTCTCATATGACTTCTAATAAAACTTCTCAAAGGAAAGCCCTTCCAGGCAGGCAACACATCAATCTTTAGATGTATTTTAATACACAAATGTTGAAATGGATCCATCTGCTCTGGCTTTTGGAAGAAGATGGAGGGTGGGAGAAACATGTGTGCAATCCCCAGACTCTGGTCAGAGCAATCCTGGTGCTGCAGTTGTGAGGTGGTGAAATGCTGCTCAAATTAAACAGTGATCAGCGCCATGGTGCCAGTGTGAGTGCTTCAGTGGGATTCATCTGGGGCAAAACAAATTGAATGCCTGTAAGATCAAGGCGGGGGTTATCCCAGGAACTCTCCTTGGTATTCTCAATCTTTACCCAACTCTGCTTTTGCTTCCTGTGCTTTCATCTGAATTTAGCAATGATCTCGGTGGGAGACTGAGGAGAGATTATTTTTTACAGTTTTGGAGGTGCAGGCCCTTGCCCTCTCTTTGCTCCTTGTAGCCAGCCCACTTTCATTCTCAGAAGCAGCAGTAATGATGGATCTGGGGTGGCTGTTAAAACTGATACTTGGGTTTTTAGTTTGATAACCTGGTGCCTTGGTCACTGAGTACTTTGTGCATTAGTCAGGGACATTGTTACAGAACTATCAAGAATACAAATAAAACTGCCTGGATGGGGGTAAAGCAAACTGTTTTTCCTTGCAGCTATGTATCTTTCTGTCTCAAGAAATTGAGTTGATTTGCAGAAGTGTCTTTCAGCACTTCGTAAAAGCAAGTAGAATGGATTTTTCCAGCCAGGAGATGATTACTGAGCTTGTGTAGCAGTGAGGCAGAATGATCTAAATTGATGTCAAGATCTTGCAGTGGCCAAGGCTCAGATACCCAGTTCTGGTCTTCCTCCAAAGTCCTCTGATGTAAAGGTACAGAGCAATGGCACAAAACCCAGAAGATTTGCTCTTGGTCACACTCTGCTCTGTCTTAGTAGACTGGAAACTGAAACCAGCTCCTTGAGCTCTGTGGCTGCCATGTTTCAATAGGAAAGTCATCTGTGTAATGAGCAACTTGGGCTCAGCTGCAGGGCCAGCCTTGGGCCTTTCCTCAACTCCGCATCTGCTGCCAGGGCTTCTCAGCCATGTGTGTCTGTAGCTCCATTCCAGCTGCACTACCTCCATCCAGGAGGCAGGAAGGGGAGGAGAGAAAGGAGGCACCTGGTAAGAGGGAGGGGACATCCCTGAGTAGGGAAAGCTTCCAGTGGGGCAGTTTGACCTTTCTCCCTCTCCTTTGCCCATGGAGCTATACAGCTTGTTGAGCTGGGAGGAAGACCCACTTTGCAATGACTTCAATGTGGCAAAGAGGCAAAAAGTCTCAGCCTCCTGTTTCTCTAATGTTGAGCAAACATAAAAAAAGATGGGCAGGAAGATGTGAAGGGAGGATTCCTGGCTTATGTTTGCTTGTATGCAAGTTTCTTAATTCTGTTTTTAAATTGCACCTGATGTATTTTTATTGGACCAAGATGTAAAACCTGAATTCAATTGCAGGCGTGATTTCTGACCCACTAAGTGTTACTGAGAATTATCTCCTGAGGCAGAGTAACTACTTAATACTGCATATCCCTTGTATTCAGTCATGAAAGCTGCCTACAGGGTCTAGCATTTCTAAATTGAGTGATTATCTATTGGTAATTGCACTCTCTAGACAGACCTGGGGAACAGACATATGGTTAGAAGAATGGCTCCATTTTTTTCTCCTTCCTTTTCTTTGGCTGCTTACTGCTAACAACAGCACTTCAGCTGTTTCCAGACTCTGAAAAATGTTGTAAAATCTGAAGGACTCAGGAAACAACAACAAAAAAAATCACAAACAGCAGCTTCCCTTGGCAGAAATGTTGTTACCCCTGTCATTTCAAGGTGCTTTTATGCCACACAGCTAAGCTCAGTAGAGGAGAAGTCATTAAAATTAGGCTGGTCAAAACTGGAAAATAGATGTTGGAATCTTGCATTGCCCCTGAGGTAGGCTTAATGACCTAATTGGTCTTTTAATGCAGTGGCCATGGCTGCAGAGAGAGCCTTTGCCCTGCTGTTGGTGACAGCCAGCACAGCTTCACTGAGCAAATTGTGCCCCCCCCAAATTTAGTGACCTTCTGTGCTGGGGTTATGGCTTTGATGGCTGAGGGAAGAGCAACTGCCACCATCCACCTGGACAGATGCAAAGCTTGTGACACTGTCCTGCACAACATCCTTGTCTCTAAGCTGGAGAGTGATGGGTTTGATGGATGGACCACTTATTGGATAAGGAACTGGCTGGATGGCTGCACTCAGAGTTGTGGTCAATGGCTCAGTGTCCAAGTGGACACCAGTGAAGAGTGGTGTCCCTCAGGGGTTGCTGCTGGGACTCCTGCTGTTTAACATCCTTGTCAGTGACATGGACAACACCCTCAGCAAGTTGGGAGATGACTCTGAGCTGTGGGATGTGGTTAATATGCTGGAGAAAAGGAATGGCATCCAGAGGGACCTGGATATGCTGGAGAGGTGGATGTAGGTGACCCTCACACAAGTGCAACAACACCAAGTGCAAAGTCCTGCACCTGGGTCGGGGCAATCCTGAGCACAGATCCAGGCTGGGTGGAGAATGGACTGAGAGCAGCCCTGGGGAGAAGGACTTCAGGGCACTGGTGGATGGAAAACTGAATATGACCTGGCAATGTGCACTCATGGTCCGGAAAGCCACAGTTGTGTCCTGGGCTGCATCAAAAGCAGCATGGGCAGCAGGTTGAGGGAGATGATTTGCGCCCTCAACTCCACTCTGGTGAGACCCCACCTGCACAGCTGCATCCAACTCTGGGTCCCTCAATGTAACAGGGATGTGGACCTGGGGGAGGGAGTCCTGAGGAGGCCACAGAGATGATCTGAGGGCTGGGTACTTCTGCTGTGGAGACAGGCTGAGAGAGCTGTTTGTGTTGTGTGGAGAGATGAGGCTCTGAGGAGACCTTCTAGCAATTTCCAGTCCCTGAAGGGCCTCTAGAGAACTGGAGAGGAACTTTTGATGAGGGTATGTAGTGACAGGACAAGGAGGAATGGCCTTAAACTGAAAGAGGACAGGTTTAGATGAGATATAAGGAAGAAATTCTTTTCTGGGAGGGATGCCCCATCCTTGGAAGTGTTCAAGGTTGGACAGGGTTCAGAGCAACCTGCGCTAGTGGAAGGTGTCCCTGCTGGAGTCAGAACTAGATGGTATTTAAGGTCTCTTCCAACCCAGCCATTTTGTGGTTCTGTGATCTTGCAGCAATGAGATCAGTCTCTGCAGGGGTAGGAGCAGGGACAGGTTACAAATGCTGTAGTGACCTTCTTGTGGAAAGTGCTTGAGTGTTGCAGGTACTTCTGGGAACGTGGTGTGGGAAGGAATTTCTCAAACTGTGAAGTCAGTTCTCTGCTTTCATAGCCATCTAAAGCAGTTAATCCCGTCAGAAATCCACCAAGGTCTAAAATCAACCTACTAGGCAGGTGCTCTGTTATCTGGACACGCCTCATTTCCAGTGTAAATCTGTACACAAAGCAATGTATATGACTTGACCTTTGCACCTTTAGTTTAAATAACTCTTTCTGTTTGCTGAGCTTTGCCTCTTTTCCCCTTGTAAACAGAAATTAGGAACAGCCTTTACACCCTGAGAAGTCCCACTGTATTTATAGTAACTCTGATTTCAATGTGATAGGAGTATGGATGGTATTGGCACACCTGATCCAGCCGTGTGGATCACAGAGTACAAGCTAGGGCAGCATGGCTCATGTGATAGCTTCTGACCACAGTGAAGAGTGATGGCAAAAGCTGTTGTGCAAAAGGGTAAAGCTTAAAGTCTGTGATCCTTATATGTGGAAAGTTCCAGACAGCTCCTGTAGACTTGCCCAAAATTTTGGCTACAAGAGAATTTGCACATTCCTTGGTAGTTATCAATGCTCAGGTACTTTTCAGTGGCTGTGGTGGTTCTACTTTGAGGTCTAAATACTTTCGTGGCCTAATTTAATGCACAGAAAATCTGGAACTAATATGCATATGAGTCTATGAAGGCAGTGTCTAAATCTTTATACCCACAGAGCATATTGTAGCTGTGATAACCTCACAGCTGCTCCTCCAGCAAGTATTTTGAGGCATCACCAACTCTGTTCCCTGTGGGCAAGATTATGGCAGTCCTTTGAAGTTTAAGTCATCTTCTGAAGTTGTCACTGGAGTGATGCAGTAAGGGATGAAGAGGTTCATCAGTGTGGATAACGATGCTGCAGTTAGTACTGCAGAAAGGGGAAGTTTTTCTCCAAAGTATAACTTGGCTGGAGATGTACACAACAGGTAAATGTACAAAGCATCAGAACCTGAATCAAGGTCTGTGAACTGCAAGATGTCCTTGGAATCCTGGAAAGCTGCACATGGCTTCATACTCAAAAGGGATCTTAACACAGCATGAAGAACCACTTGAAGGAACCTCCTAAACTCTCATTGCAGTGGCTTTCCCTGCCACTTGATCTTGTAGATCAGCTGCTTCTTCCTCCATGACACAGGACCTACATTGGGGCTTATTTATCCAAAGTGGCCTTTGAGACAGTGAGCTGCTTTCACAGGAGGACCAATGCAAAGGTGGTTGTCTAGTGCTGTACTGCTGATTTTCAGCACAGCAGTGTTTGGCATGTAGATACAAATTAAAGCATGAGAAACAGGTGCTTGGATTGAGGAAAGGCTTTTAATTACAGAGAATATTCTTGCTGACTAGTAGTTCTGCACTTAAATGGATGTCATCATGCTCCTGAGCTCTGTAAATAAACAACATCCAAACATTTAATATTAATTAAAATGTTACGTAGGCATATGTTAATATAGAAACACAGCGACATGTTCACAGATTGCACAGCTGGAAAGAATTGTGAATTTCTGAGAAATACAATCCCAGCTAGAATTACTTCTCTGTAAAAAAAGCAAACCCAAAACCAAAAGAAAACTTAAATGACAAATTTCCATGGATGGCAACTGATCTGCAAAAGTTGGTCAGACTTTCCAGTAGTTACTTGCCTTGGTGACAGAATGTGTGTGTCCAACAAGGGAGCTCTGTGTATTAAAGCAGATGTTGCTGCTTCTCTCTGTGCCCCCTCACCACTTTGGCAGAGGAACAGAGAACTGTGGAGTGAAACCTTCTGAAACCACCACAGGTGGCTGCTGCCTCGTGTGTCTGAGCCCTTTGTTCACAGCCATGCCCTGTCCTGCAACAAGTCTCAGCAGCCACTTGTTCCTCCAGCCCATCTGGTGTCAAACATGAGGTCTCCCTCTCCCTGGCCTCACTGCATGACCTCAGCAGTGCTGCTGCCTCTGATGCTGCTTTCCCATTTGTTCCTCTTCCAAAGGATGAAGTGGTTTTAGCTCCTGGTTTGTTCTGGCAGCTGCCCTGACTCCAGAATCAGTGATTTCCTCACTGCATGGCCAAGCTTTAATCTGTCATCCTGTGGTTTACAGAGTTGTGTGTGGGCACTGAGGGAAGAAAGACCAAGGGAAGGCAGCTGAAGATAAGACAAAGATATGGGCTTGAGTAGGAAGAACTTGTAGGAAATCACATGACTAATGATAAATCAGCATCCAATAAACTCTGGGTGACCTGCTGCTACTGAGGCCACAGAACTACCCTGATACACACCTGAGCTGCTCTTTCCTTCTGGTCTGTTCCTCAGACTGCTGTCTGTGTAATCTTCAAAGGCTTTCTCTGTAGATCTTGTAAATCCTCACCCTCTGTGCAGATGGAGACTTGCTGGCCTTGAGATGCCTGGGTCTCCCCTTGGTGTTTCCAACGTTGTTTCTTCTAACTGTTTGGATAGCTCTCATGTCTCAGTCATTAGACCTACTCTGCTATGACAGGAGGGAGGTAATCGTCTAGGTTTTGAGATCCATGAGGATTCAAAAACTCTGGTGGAAAGAAAAGGGGAAATATGTGGGCGCTTGTCTCTGGAATTAATCCTCCAACTGAAATTTAGTCATTACAGAAAAAAAAATATCCTGGGAGCTGAAGTGCAAATGACTGATGATTTACATTTTAATCACTCTAACGTGTGCTTTGCTCCAAAGAGCTTTGCTGGAGTGGCTGGAGCCTGTAGATAGATGAAGAGCAGAATCAGTCAGCAGTGGGTCACAGCCCACCTGCAAGGAAAAGCAGCAGCATTTATAGAAGGACTTGAGTAATCACGCTCTGGAACTGAGTTACAGGGTTTTGTGGGGGGTGGGAAGAGTTGTCAGCTTTCCAGGACTCTCACCAGGATAAGTGGTTGCAATAGTTTGAGTTTGCCCTTAAAAAGGAGGTTGTTAGAAGGGAAACCATTGCTATAGCAGGCTGATTCATTGGCCCTTTTGCAGGGTGGTCCGCTGAGAGCTGGCATCTTGGTTTTCCCTTTACAGATGGATTTTTAGCACCAGGACCTCTGGCTCATTTGGCTGAGGGTGGCAGAACTGGCACTGTTAGATGTGAATCTCTCCTCAGGCAGTGCAACCACAAAGCACAATCAACACAGTGTCATCAGTGAACCTCAGCAGCCTGGTTTATGTTGTGGCTTGTCCCTGGATTAGATGGGCTGATGATTTTCTTTATTGTGTCATCTCAGTGTGTATTTGACTGTTGTGGTCTAGCAGGGTGGACCTGATTCAGCCTCTCTGACTCTGCCTCTAAAACAAGCACTTTTATGTTGTCTGAAGTTCTTTCAAATTCCTCCCCACACACAACATTCTCCTCCCTGGCAGCCTTGTACAGTTAAAAGTTAAGGACTGAGAGGAAGCAAAAGCCTATCTAGCAAAGACAAATGAACAACGCACACATAAAGATCTTCCGTTGAAACCTGAATTGGTTGCTAACTTTCTTTGGGTTCTGGCAGGGAAACAGATTATTTCCAGTGCCCCAGAATTAGGAGCTTGGCTGCTTTTCAGTATCTGACTAGGGCTTCAGTGCGAGTTTTATTGTCTTCAGCACCTGCAAAAGCAAAGCTAATAAGTTACTGAAGTTTCAAGGTGGAGTTTGATGCTGTTGGGTTTGTTAATTGAATATTTATCCTGACTTCCTAAGGAGGCAAAGCTTGCTGATTATGTGCCATTAAATTTTACATCCAGAATTGACTAAGAATGATACCCACAAGGCATAAGAAGTGTCCAGTTACAGATGAGAACTTATTCCTAACCCCCAAAAGGGAAAAAAGAAAGGCAATGTGAGGGCTTATTTGAATATCCTTGGGCAAATCCATATAGAATCATGTTGCTGAGTGCTCCAACCTATCACAGAGCCTCCACCATGATCTTGCACCATCCTGCTGCATTTTAGGCTTTTTTTGTGAGCCATTTCAGTTGTAGGCTGAATATTTTGGCAAATATCTCATGCCTTCTGTGTGAGGGATTGAGGGTTGGATCATCATCATCTCGTTGACTCAAAATAAGTATTTTTGCCTGCTTTGTTGCAAACATTAAGCAATAGTATCTTGTAAGAGGAAGAGATAGTTATGTAAAAAAATGCTATGACCAATGAGACATTGATTTTGCAATCTTTCCTACCCCTTTCAACTAAAAAATCCTCTTAAAATGGTCAAGTTCACGCTAAGAAGAAATCAGTTACTACAAGTAATACATACCAGACTCTCAGCTCACCAGGGACTTTACAGTTTTTTTCTATTCACATTATTATATACAAGGCGTTGGGATGCTATGCAGAATGAAACAGTTGGATGGAATGAAAGTTGATTACAGCCAATTCAAGACATTTAGAAGAAAATACCTCATAAGTTCTGAAAAAAATCACATGAAGTGTAGTGGTTCATTGGCTTTTATTCTTGTGAACATGGTCCTAAATCAACAAAGACTTGTGCACATACCTGGCTTTGCAAATGGATAAATATGTGCTGCTTGTGCATTTAAAGCACATTAGCCTTCAAGGGGACTCTACCCAGAGCATTAAGTTAACCACATGTCACCGAAGCTTTGGAGAAATAGGTCTAAGAGTGGCTGCAATAGCCAAGGGCATTGAAATTGGGGAGCGCATGTCTCTGAATGAGCTGAGCTGAGAGTTCACATCCTTCAACTCCTTCTTCTGGAATGACACTGCTGTGCTTCTAAAGAAACTTTTGAGCCTCATTAGAGGAGCAGAGGTATATATCTCACCTTCTGACATAGCTGTATAGTCCAGGAAAAATTATGTTTCTCCTTCCAGTAAGAAGATGCCAGTAAAATGCTTTGTTAGGAATAGATTCTGGGTCTGTGGTGGGAGGTCAAGCAGTAAGAAAGGTCATTGCAGTCTTACGGGTCTGAAAACNATCTAGAGTAATATACTTCGTATTAATTGGGGAGTGGGAGGTTATTTCTTGTTACACAAAATTTGTGTAAGAGTGTGTTATATTGTAGTTTTCTTTTAATTTTCTCTTTTCTGTATAAATACATGTAGTTAGTTTCAGCATAAACCTGGTTTGGAATTTTTTTTTTCCCTCTCCCTCTTCTTCCCTTTTCACTCTGTCTGGGACAGTTGGCAATTTGCCAGCTCAACCCAAGACAAAACCAGAAACACCTGCTGTAGAATTGTTCAGTGTATTGAACCAAGCAAGTTCCCTCAGTCTCTTTGGGTGATCCCTACTGATGTGCTTGGGAACAACGACTGTGGAGAGGCTTAGCAATCAAAAGATGCTGATGTAATTGATTTCATTCTCTGTATTTGAGTCCAAGCCTTGCAGGTAGACTGCAGGTAGACCAGACTCAGCTTTGGGGTTTATTTTTACTCCCTCCTGTCCTTGCCAAAAGCTTCTGGATGATTCCAGAGAGGCAGGAGGCTTTGGTGCCATTTGGTTTAGTGTCAGCATTAGGGACGATGGAAAAGCAATTCCAGCAATTATTTTCTACAGAAATATCCATTTGTTTACAGCTGCTCTGATTGGACCACTTTTACTTGAGAGGAGGCTGATGTAGAATGCTCTGCAGGCCCCAACAGAAGAGAGATGTGTGAGTGAGACTTCCTTCATCCCTGAGAAAGAGAAAAGCAGCAATTCCACCTTTCTCTTTTCTTTGCCTTCACCCTGATGTGTGGGTGAGGCAGCAGAGCTTCCAGCCTGTTCAAACTGGGCTGGGCACCAAGAAGGGAGCAGGAAGGGACCTGGGAAAAATGAATCTCTGTGCCTCTTCATGGACAAATTACATCTGGTAAATTTGTGAGGGTGTGATGCAGAACTGTTTCTGCCAGTGGTCCTTAAACTGTCATCACTTTAATATTTGCTGGAATAAAGTTTTTTTTTACGTAGTTGATGTGCTGAGAATCATGTCCTGTGCTACAGCAGAAGGGGTGGACTGACAGAACATCCACTTTTGCAACACATTTTGTAAGTATTGCTGTTTGTGGCTTCATTACCCTCCCAGTAAACTCTGCTGCAGAAAGCCTTTGGCCTTAATTATCTGCACAGAATAAATTCTGGCCCTGTGTAGATGTAGGAAAAAAATAAATCTCAAAGTTCAGATAGAATCCAAATACACCTTTTAAATAAATCTTGTTATCATGAGCAGACAAGCCAGCATTTCCTTTAGATTGCAACAACTAATAACTCTCAGCAATTAATAACTCACATCCTTTGAGTTTAATGTCAGGATGAACACCGAACACCAGGTCTCTCCCCTGCAGAGAGCTCAGCGCAGGAATTCCGACACTGCATTGTAATTAGCACATATGGGCAGCAGGGGGGAGTGTATTACACAGAAAAACTTGCATCAGGCTACCAGAAGCTATTTTGAGTGTTTTTCAGAAAACCAGAATGATAGGAAGCATTTAAATTGAGAGCAGGGTGGCCCCTCCCTGCTGCAATCTTGTGTGGCAGGGCTTGCTGTGTGTGAGCATTGGATGCTGCATTGTTTAAAGATGATTTAATAGCAATATTTGTCTGTAGGAGAATGTTTATCTGCAATTAAATGCTTAAAACTTCTGTGCTGTACCAAGGTGTGGTGCTGGATTTGAAGTTTGATTTCCAGGTGTACAGGCAAAGCATATGGTATCAGAGCAAACTTTTCCAGGGTCTTGCCTCTTGTGCATCTCAGCTGTGTTCCCCTCATACTGGGAAGAGATAAGAATATGCCCTGTCCTTATCTCACATATGAATCCCAAGTCGCAAGTTCGAGTCTCGGTAGGGACCATCCCCAGCAGTTCAAGCCTCCCTGCCATCCGATCCCATCACATCTCGGATGCTCAGCAGGGTCAGCCCCTGTTAGAACTGGGTGCTGTGACAGTCCTGAGGACTTCACTGTCACTGTCCAAGCTTACTTGGCCCTGGCAGATGGACCTTAGGACTTAAACGGTGGGGCCAGTTCTGTGCATGCTGAGCCTCACCTAAAAAAAAAAATCCACTGCACAGGCTTGAAGGGCATGCCCATGTGGGGAGAGCCCTGCCCAAATCTTTGTTCGTGAAGGTTGGCCGTTATTATTATGCTACTTACCTTGGAAGGGATGACACAACCCACTCAGGAGGTCCCCAGCATGGGTCACCAAGGACGGTGCTGTAGGGCTCACACAAAATCACAGGGTTGGAAAAAACCTCCGAGATTATCAAGTCCAACCACTAAAACAGCACCATGGTGTTCACCACTAAATCATGACCCCAAATGCCACTTCTACGTACCTTCTGAGCACTTTTGGGAATGGTGGTTCCACCCCTGCCCGGGCAGTCTGTTCCAGTGCCTGACAACCCCTTCAGGGAAGAAATTTTCCCTGATATCCAATCTAAACCTCCCCTGGCACAACCTGGTATCATTTATTTTTGTCCTGTTAGCTGGGAGAAGAGACTGACCCCCACCTGGCTACAGCCTCCTTTCAGGTAGTTGTAAAGAGCACTATGCTCCCTGCTAAGCCTCTTTTTCTCCAGCCTGAGCCCCCACAGCTGCTCTTCATCAGACTTGTGTTCCACATCCTTCCCCAACTTCACTGCCCTTCTCTGGACACAAAAAATACATCTGCTGCTCGGTGTAAATGTAGCTTTAAAGAGTTTAGTCCTATGGGAGTTCAGAAAACCTGGATATAGTCTGGGTTAAATACTGTGAGTATTATCAATGTACCATCCTTTTCCATCCTTCCATCTCAACTGAAATTACTTACTCTGGCACTGAAGAGCAAATCTGTGCTTTCCCAAGCTGCTTCTGCCTTTTCAAGAGTATTTGAAGAATTAAGTGGTGTATAAGCCTCCTTTGTGCTGCTATTTCACCTCTATACCTTTCATGGCTCTGGAAAATTTGTAGCAGTCCCCGCGGAGAACATCTCACCTTTTCATCTCAATGGCTCTGGAAAGGAGAGCTCTAAACAGGTCATCAGTGATTATAGAATTTCTCTGCCTTTCTGGTAACTTAAGAGAATGAAATTTGGTAACTAGTGCAATGGGAAGCTGTTAGATAACAGCTGTGCTGTTTGAGATTATAAGTGTATATTTGCACATTAATGTTTACAGATATTCTTATGCATGAGAATTTTACCTTTTTTTTTTTTTTTTTCAAGGAAGTCCTCATATTACAAACACTAAATGGACTTTAATAATGTAGGCAAGAGCACAGAGGACTTCTTAAGGATACTGGAAAGACCCTTTATCACCCTTTGATTGATGCATCACAGTAAATGTCCCACTGATAGATGTCCCTAGGCAGGATGGTTTTCCTTACATCTCCTTTTGGATGAATGCGGTCAATGAACAAGATGTTCCTGACCTTTCTGGTTACTTTGCTTTGAGCCTGAGCTGGCCCATCACCACCTGTGTCTCCTACTGAAGGTGCCTATAGGTAATCACACCATCATTTATCAGAACCATAAATTTCTGTAGAAAGCAAGGAAGCTCCATCTGGAAGGCACCCAAAATGTAGCCAGTGGGCAGAAACATCTAAAATAACTGGGAGCAGTGAATTAGTACCAGGGGCTGTGCAGTCTTCTGATTCACGTTGACATTGTTTGGGTGCCCTGAGACATCATTGGCACCAAGAGCTACCTGTGCATATCTGGCTGGGGAGCTCTGGGATAAATGTGCAAGGCAGAAGGAGACCGAGGACTTTAAGTCGCTTAAAATTATTTCTTTTTTGGTCACTCTATGGGAAAAAATAATTTTATATTTCAATCATTCTCTAATTTTCTTAATCTGTGGTAACCAGAAGAAACATAGGACTCTCAAGAAAGTACTATTTCAAATGGGAAAAGTTTTATGTTAGTTAAAAAATTCAGAAAGAAAAAACCCAAACCCTAGGGAATTACCTCTATCCCCCTTACACAGAGACAGCTTGAATATGGCCAAACTGGCATTTTGCAACACTGTTTAATTACGAAATCCTTGCCAACCTCTGCTGGCAATGATGATGCAGTGAAAAGAAAAAGGAAGTCAAAAAAAGGTAAGTGATGCTGAGGAGTCCGTGTAGGATGGGATGTACAAGGACTGGAGCAAACACCAGTGCCTGGATGGACTGTGCTCAGTTAGAACCATGGTTCTCTCTGCTGCTGACGTTCCCTCTGACACATAAATTCAAACTAACCTGATCTTTTTGACTTAATAAAGTGGATTTGTCTCTCCCATTTCCTAATGATCTTCCTGAACACCTGCCAAGATGCTAATAACAAGAAATGTTACAAAGCCCATTTCCTAAATGGTTTGGGGTTTAATTTGGTCCTTATGGCCCTGGATAATTTAAAGACTTTTGATCTGTTTAATCAGTTATTTGTTTTATGGTCTTAGGCCTTTGGGTCTTGCGACAGTCGTTCATCCATTTCTTGCTCTAAAATGTTACTTTCTGTCCTTAATCATTGTCTTGCTGATAAAGGTGATTTATAACTTTGCTTTTTCCTTTTCAAAGTGGGATATGACAGCTCCAATCTCTCAGGTATACTGCAGCCTCCATGGAGCAAACCATTAATTCTAGCACTGCAAAGGTGTCTACCTAACTGGTATCCCCTTAGATAAATGAAGTCAATTAAATCTCCCATTAAGATCTTCGAGCTTCCACAGATGGTCTTTCTTTTCTTGTATGATAATCATATTAAAATTGCATGCAGAGCCATTTGTATATTTTAATGTTAACGTTTGCTGCTCCAAATCAGCTGGGGGAAGAGGGAATTGTCACAGTTTTCATCAGGCTCTTTTGCTGTCATAGTAATCCTTCCAAAGGGAGCCGCTGCAGCCTGAGTCATTAGCAGCTAAAATGACTTTGCATGAGCAGGTGAAAAAAGTAAAATGCCAGATCCAGGACTTTCCTGTGAGTTGATTGTAAAATGGAAATTATTTTTTAAGAAATGAACAGGGCCAGGGGATGCCGTGCCCAGCTGGCTCTTCTTGGATTCTCTGAGCCAATACTTTCAGCAATTGAGAAGAGAAAATTTGAGCCTTACAGCTCTCTGCTGCCCTGGAATCTGGGGATGGCCAGTGCTGACTGCCCTCAATTTTTACTTGTAGTGATGAAAGCAATGACAGTAGTGGAGAGCACAGTAGCTCGAGGGTCAAGTTGTCTATAATAAAAAAGGGGAACCTCATACTCTTCTCTCAGTGTGAAGCTCTGTCTTAAAGAGTTAGAGTTTTTTCCTCTCTTGTTTAATCTCCAGCTGGTACTTGATTTAATGGAACCTGTTTCCAATTGCTAGTTTAAATATATTAATGGCCAATTTTACACCAGTTTGTCTTTCTGTCAGTGTTTTCCTTCAGCTTCAGTGTGCTTCTCTCTGTCCTGGTGCAAGCCAAGAGGAATTAGAGCCCCTCAGCTCTCTTTGCCAGGCAAGCCTCATTTCAGAAGAAGGGTTCTTCATCCACATCTTGTCCTCAGAAGAGTTTTCTACCATTTTTCCAATCTCAGCCTCACCCTCTTGTAGATGTAGAATAACTCCATTCCTTTGTACAATGGCTTTACTGTATATTTGCTTCTGCCTGGAAATGCATAGATGCCTGCCTTGAGTTAGGAGAGAGAAACACTGCTCTGACAAACAATGGAGTATGAACAAAGTTCATTGTGGAACTACCTGTCTATTTTATTGGCATTGAGGAACTTGTGTTTCATCCTTGCACATGCAAGGCCATCCATGGACTCCTGAACTCAGCATTTTGAGTAGAGGTAGAACAAATTCAATTCTGACTCACACCCACAGCTCTCAGTGATTTCATTAAAGTAGATGTGAGGTCAGAAGAACCTGTAAGACAGTCTGTGATATATGTGGCCTCCATGGAGATTAGTGTGGTAACAGTGGGACATGTAAGAAAATATTCCATCTGTGGTACATTGTATGCATCATTATTAATGGTTTTCTAGGAGAGGAATGCCATGGGTTTACAGCTCAAGGACAAAATCTTCATCAAAACTTAACAAGTAATTCATTTTCCTTCTCATTTGTTTTACTTTACAACATTCATAGACAATGAGGTTTACTGCTTTAATGAAATATTTCTTATAGATCTATCAAGTCTGCTACAAAAAGAACACTGATTATTTGTTCTGTTCTTGTCAAAGGGATTTCATTAATGTTTTTGTGATCACCTACTTATAGTTTGTCTCAGTTCTCAAAGTAACTAAAATGGAGGCTGTTCCTTTTACATTGTCTCACTTGCAGTGAAAAGGGCCACACAATAAGAATGCTTTAATATCAACCTCAGAAACTCTTTTTTTGATGATGGGGGGAGAGGGTACACTGTGCTCTAACTCTTGTTTTGTGAACTATCAGTTTAAGTACGGGACTAGAAACGATGAAACTTGGACCTTGTAGTACTCCATTATAGTCTTGGGCAAACAGTGCCACAGCTCTGAGTTACTTCCCTCATTTGGAAAGGAGAGAATGACAGCAATGCAGTGATGTGCAAGCAAATCTTTGGCTTTAAAATTTCTGTGTATAAAACTGAGGAATATGTAGACAGTAATTCAGCCACTTCTGAAGCAGTTTTTGCTAGATAATATGCAGTAGGAATTTGGTGCATTACCAAATAACAAGACATGACTGTACAGCAGTTGGAGAATGAAGAGAGGTTCAGAAGACTGGACGTGGTACCTGCTCTCTGTGTATAATGAACGGGGAGAATAATGCACTTGGAAATGGTATTCATGAGCACCCCTTAGGCTGACAGGTAATGGGAAATGTCCAAGTCCAGTCTGAGCTGATGTGAATCTCCCTGACTTTGGTGTCCATCTGTAGTTCCTGACTGCCTGCTTCTTTCTAGAGAGATTTGCTGGGCAAAATCATACCTCCCATCTAGGCTTTTAATTAATTCTAATTTTTTTTCCCATAGGAAATAGGCCATTTTTCCTTTAAAGAGGCAGCAGGTAACAGTGATATCTGCCTACTGTGTTAGAGCCCAATAAGAGCATTTGGTCCAGTAGAAGTATATTGTTTTGTGGTTGTTTTCCCTTAAGCTTCAGGGGTTTAAACTTGTATCACTTTGTTTCCCAAGCCCCTGGAGCTGTGTGCTATTGAAGAGCACTGCTGTGTCATTATGTGGGCAAGGGTCCAACATGTGGGCCATGATGGGAGGGCAAATGGCTTTCCTCCCTAGTACCTAAACCCTGGTCTAAATACGTGGTGAGAGCGCTGGAGCTTGCGGTCGCTGCTCCAGCTTTGCTTTCTATCTAGTCTCCCACAATGATTGTCAAGGGCCCAGGGTGCTGAGTCCAAAGTAGGCTTTCTGGCAGAGGGAATTTGAACCCTCAGCCATGCTGTATGAGAGGAGATGTGTTGGTCACTTTCTAGGTCAGATCAGTCTTTCCTGTTCTTCATATCCTGGACTGTGGACCCAATGCAAGGCCAGATTGCACAGTGGAAGTCACTGTGAGACCTTCTGTCAGCTCCAGGTGCTCATCGGGAGGAGTTTGCAAAGAAAAACAGTGTCTCTGACCTGAATGACAGTGTAAGTTCTGGAAGATTTCTCAAGTCAATCCATGAACTGTGAGCTGTCCACCACAGCCTCCCTGCAGAGGAGTGACTCTAATGCAGTCCATGGCTCCTTGATGCACACAAACTAAAAATCTCAGAAATGGCTTTTGGTTTGAGAGCTGTAGCTGAAGGATCGATGGAAGTTAGGGCTAAACATTGCAGTACAATTGACTGAGCCCCTGGGTGCTCACAAAATGCTATTTCTGTGATGACAATAATAATGACAGCCATCATAATTATGGCTTTTGGTGGAAAGATTTAATGGAGAGAGTTGAAGAACTTAAATGTCAATAAACTTAATGCAGTTTCATAAATGCTGAAGTTCTACTTTCCAAAGGAAAAGTGCCCAGAGTTAATCTGACTATCAGCAGTAAAATGGGCTTGTTAGATGGGGATAGCCTTCCTCAGCTGTTGGAGTGCATCTCATGTGGTTTGCATGCCCAGCTTCTCAGCTGCTGAATTTATAGGGAGTCTGCCAGGGCAGTATTGTGTTTTTCTGATTTCCTTCTCTCCATGCTGTGCCTCACTGCTGTGTGTACCCTGTTCCATGCTGTGTGTGCCAGGCTAATGCTGTAAATTACACCATTGTGTAATTGTTCATAAAAGGCCCATCAAGCCACATGTCCCTGCAAATGACACCAGAATGCCTTCTCAAGTGGCACATAAGTCAATGGTGACTGTGAGGTCCAAGCTAAAATCTCTGGATAGAAAAAATAAGTATTGGTACTTACAGTCTTAACTTCAGACCTTATTGTTTCTGTGTCTTATTTCCAGAGCAAGTAGAGGACAATTGTCAGTGCTTTCATGTGGCTGTTAACTGAAAGTGATTACCCTCTGTTTATAGTGCTTGGTTATTCTTTATCAATTCAAAATTAGAAAGAAAAATAGCAGGGGAAAAAACCCACCAAATTCCTCCCACCAAAAGAAGAAAACTTGGAAACATGGCTGATTTGCATAGAGCGGATTCACTGTTCTACCACTGACATTTTTCCTTAGGTAAAGTCACCTCATTGTCATGAGGCATCTCAAAATGGTCCACGGAGTTGATCCTTTGTAAGGTAAATTATGGGTGGCAAAAAGCTAGAAGTGCTGCTGGTTTTGCTTTACTTGAGGTTGTGTTGATCACTAGAAAGCAGAGGGTGTATAAGGGCCAAAAAGAGGGGGAATGTTGTATCTGCAGTGAAGAAAACGCAGTGTAGTGGAGCACAGCTCATTGGGGTGTGAGGGTGTTTGTGAATAGCTCTGAGTTCATATCCTCCTGTGACCAGAATTAGCTTTGTCCAGCTGAACAATGATGTGCTCATTTCCATATATAAATGGTGTGAATACTTATCCCAGAAAGTCCAAAGGAGAGAAATGGGATCTGATGTCTTGTAAATGAAAAAAACCCCTGGAGCCTATGGGATGTTAACTTTCTAGGTAGGTACATTTTGCCTGGAAAGCACGTTTTATGCAGTTAACTTAAGTTAATACACCTGTAAATCACCAAGGTTTAATCCAGTGTTTGACTCCTCAGCTGGAGGAGGGACCAGAGTTGTCATTGTGATGCTGCTCACAGGTGGTAACTTTGGTGTGGACAGAGCAGCAACACAGCTCTTTTAACTCCTTGCTCCTGAAGTGTAACACTCTTCCTTACATATTTCAGTCCAAAATGAAGGAGAACAGAATTCTCACATAGAAAATAATTTTAGCAAAACTGAGGATCTTGTTTTGCTGGGCAGTAAAAGTGTGTGCCCAGTGTACAGAGTGGGACATCCTGGTGATCTCCAAATTCAGTTTCCTCCTTGCTTTTCCTCAGGAGGCTTTCCTCTTATGACTAAACTCTCACAAACCCCATCATTTCCACTCTGAAAAACCAAAATTCTGTGGGTTTGTGGCAGTAGATTTCAAGTACATCCATTGTCATGGGTTTCCTCAACGATTTTGTACTTTTGGGAAAAGGAGAGTGGTAGTCTGAGCATGGATAGACAGGGTGAAAAATGAGAGTATTTCAATTTTGTAGAGATTTCCATCTGATGAAGTTATGCAAAGCAAACTAGTGCTCTCGGTTGCCCATTATGGGGTATGAAGGGGTGATGGTGTTAGGTGGAACATCCCCATATTCCTTCATTGCTACTGGGAATGGAGATCCCAGGGCTTCCTCTGATATTCTCTTAGACACCTCAGGTCCCTCCTGATTGTGGAAGAAAGTTGTGGATACAATGGATCCCTCACTTTCCTCCTTTTCACCCTCATTCCTTCCCAAGTAACCAACATGCACCTACCTCCTTTTTCTTTTTTTTTACATTAGTCACAAATTTGCTGTGTCCATACCCAAATTTGCCAATTCTGATATGCCTATTTACTGTTTAAGGTATTTGCAATCTCATCTTTACACAGTATTGCTGATTTAGTTCCTCAGGTACTGCTGTTACACTTGGCTCCCCGAAAGGTCCCACGTTTTCTTGTCCAGCATCCACCTAACCTGGCAGTGCTTCACAGCACTATCTGGAATTTTATTGCTTTCTTGCATTGTTATTTAATATATTCAGCACTTTCTTCTGTCACACCTTGTAGTTTTCCACATCCATTCAGTTATCTAGACCTCAGCCAGAGCTTTGACAGCTGCCTGCAGACCCAGCACTCCCAGCAGGGACCCACTGGGCAGAGGCATAGTAGGAATGGAGAAAGAATTCAACTGCTGCAATTATTTCAATACTGATTAATCTACTCTCTTTAAGCTTTCTTTATTATAAAAGTTAACTCTTCCAGCTTATATTTTATTAAAACATACCTTTGGGGGCTCAAAAGCCTTTTTCAAGGGGAACATATGGAGAAGGTCTAGGCACATCCATATTAGTTATTGTCAGTTCAGGATCAAATTTCTCTAACAAGTCTTTGCCTTATTTCTGGAGAATGTTTATGGTTTATGTCTCAGATCTCTCACTGGAGAATGCTTGTGACAGGAGCAGCTTGTCTTGAATCCTTCTAAGGGCAGCTGTTCTTTTGGAAAGCATGTCTGAGTTTGGCATCGTCCAGCAGTATTTGGTCAGATCACTTGCCATTCATTGCTGTCCAGGATAATGCAGTGCAGCTCAGCCTTATTAATTCTCAAAGAGGCTGAGCAGTGTTTTTGAAGGATGCTGAGCTTGATCTACCAGTGCCTTGTTCTGCAGCAGCACTTCTGCTGGTTTAGATGTGAATAAGAGGAGGAAAAGCACCCAGCAATTCTTCGCTGACTGCTTACTTTGGCAGAAGTAGCAACACTTAAAATTAAGAACTGTTGAGTCATTAATTGCATATCTTATTCAGTTCTTCTTCAGAGCTGAGAATTTTGCTGGAGAGCAGAGTGAAGGGATATCTTGCAAAAATTCAATGTTTTTTTTTTTCCATCATTACTTAATACAAATGGCTGTGTGATTTTCGTAAGGTTGCTTGCTTAAGTCAGGAGCACTTGCATGTTTCAAATATTCAGGGATGAAACTTTATAGAAAAAAACCCCCACCAAAATTCCAAATGAAAGCAACAAAAAACCTCACAGCAACTTTGCAGTTCAATGACACCAGATCAGGAGAGAAAATGACAAGAATACAGGCCTTCCTGTGTCAAAAATAAAAAAGAAAAGGAAGGGAAAATCCCAAATCATAATGATTAGACATTAATTCTGTGAACTGAGGTTACCCCATACATTGAGTTTCAGTGAAAGGATAGCTCAGCAATGGATGGATACATGCCAAATGGCAGGTCTTTGTAGGTAGGAGCCATTGCAGGTAGCCTATGGAAAGAAATAATGCTTGGCTATCCATACATGCACCTGGAGAGCATCCATCATCATTACTTATATTGTGCAGGCTCATTAGCATTCAGCTCACAGAAGCTAATGGCTAAAAAATCAATGTTGCTAGTTGAGAAGAATGGAAAAGAGATATTTTTTTTTCCCCTTTCAAGTTGTTTAAAATAGAACTGTTTCCATTTTGAAACGCTGTCCAGAGGAGTGAAAAAATAAGTAGGAGGGGAAGAGGCAAAGAGGGGAAAATAAGTAAAATCCTATTGTAAGCTGTGAGCAGCAGGCTCTGAAATGGTCTTCTGCTCTGTTTTAGCAGATTGAAAAGGCTCATGATGAAAGAAGGTAGAAGAAGCTTTCCCTAACTTTTCCATTTGGCAAGAAATTAGTATTATAAACTGCCTGGGCCAATGCTGCTCACCTAAAGCAGGTCCCAGGTGGTGGTAGAGGTTCAGCAGTTATAGAAATGTGATGTGTTTTCTGGATAAACTGATTATTTCATGCCTTGCTTTCCTTTTCCAAGCTACTTTGGCAACTGTTACCCATCTTGTTTCACACATTCCTCAGAGCAGATCAGCACTGAAGATCTCCTCATGAGTTAGGACCAACAGTTCCTGGAGATGAAGAGTATGTACAACAAAGAAAGGGAAAAGACTGACCTCCAGTTTCCATCAGGGTTTAAATCCAACGTCCCTAAAAGTTCAGGATCTGTTTAAACTGGGATTTCTTGTGGGAAAGCAGAACCACTTACTCGGGGTTGACTTGCTTCAGGTACAGATTACAAGAATGCCATGATGCAGCAGTGTTTGGACAGTTCTGTGCAGCACTGGTAAAGTGATGGTGCCTCAGTCTGCAATACGATCTTTGGTAATTTAATTTAACATCTTGGTGGAAATGTGTTGTTAACAGCAAGCTACATCCTTCTTAATGATGGGGAAAGATTAGCATGTCTGTAGAATCACTACTGCATCCCTTGTGTTGCAGTATGGATCCTCCTCTAGATTACAAGCCCAGTTAACATGTCTAACCTTCAGCTGGTTAAAAACTGGTGGGATTATTCTGGGCCTGTGTTACTTGCACCCCTTAAAAAGCCTGAAAAAGACAAAAAATGCAAGTTCTGTTTCCTTATCCAGGCTGTAAGGATTCTCATAACTCATTAGCAGGACACAGTGTCTTAGAGAAACAAGTTATGTTATGTCTCACTTGCGACCTTCTAGCTTTTGTGTGACTTATTTTTTCAAAGTCCCAAACTTCTCTAAGAGTAACTTTTCTGACACATCTTTCACGAAGTAGAGCCAAAAAGGAGGAAATGATTTTGTAGCCATAATCATGAAGGTCAGGAAAAGAAATGAAAGCAAGGTGTGCAGGATTTATACCTGCTTGTTCTTCTGAGTGCCTTCCAAGTAATCTGTGAGGAATTGGGTTTCAGGTATTGTAAATGTGCTGTGATGAATAACGCTGCAATTTAAACATTATCAGTGCAACTGGAGGTGGGTTCAGAGATCACATGCAAGCTGCTGAATGGGAGAAAAGGACCTAGTTAAAATTCTGCTGTGTTTTCTGCATGAGTCAAGGCAGGATTGAGATGGTAGGTGTTTGAATATCTGCACACCTTTTATTTTATAGATAATGCAATTATATTCTCACTTCAGCTCACCTATAAAAAGAACTCAAATTTGCAGTAAAAAGATCTTTACCGTTTTTCTGCTGATCATTGCTTAGCAAAGTATTTCACATAAGAGTTTTGTTATCTTTAATAGCACTAAAATTACTTTAAGCAATTACCTGCATCATTTTAAACTCTACAGAGGTTATTAAAATATTCTCATGGCAACTGTAAAGAAATATGAAAATAAGTAAAGCCTAAATTACACTTTGTCTCAAAAAGTCATTTGCCTAAAGCATGTTTGGTCTTTAATTTCTAAATAGGTAGCTTTGTTTCCTGAATTGAATATTCTCCTCTATGTTTGACCTTCCACATTCCAACTTTGGAGATAGGTCTTTTCTTGCAGTAAGCTTTTCAATTACAGAAAAACAGAAGTAAAAACATGTATTGCAAAAACCCTACATGGCCATGTAACAATGACATCCCTGGGCAGAAATTAACCTGAGCTTTGAAAACTTCTATTACATCTCTTCTTACTTTAGAATGAAGCATCAGAAATTAACTACTTAAGACTTGATGTTGTGTCCCACATATGACTTTGATTACTTTTATTTGTATTTGGGCAGAAATTTCTTATAGCCCAGTGACATAGGTCATGAAGAACTTTCCACTGCTCAGGTTTATTAAGTGTTGGTGTAGGCTCCCACCAGGAGAGGAGGAATTATGCAGGAATTTGTGGAATTATCAGAAAATCTTGTTGCTTAAATGATATAGTCTGGTAAAACAGTCTCGTTTCTACCTGTGAAGCATCCTCTGTACTGATGCTCTTATAATTCCATCTCCCACATCAACGTAGTAGGGCGATGTGGAGCTAAAGGAGTGGCTTTTGATATAATAATGATGTTGAAGGAAATTAGCATAGTTCTAATTAAGGGATAAAAGGAGCAATTAATTTAGAGTGTTCTGACTTCTGTTCCAGAGACATTACCCCAGCAGACCTCCTGGAGCAGGGCAGGAACATTTCAAAGCACAATGCTACAGCATGGCAATAGCATCAGTGAACATGAAAGCAAAATTAATTAAAAGAATAGAAAAGCTAGAGCAATTATGTTACCATTTAATTTATTTTTGCATGTTCTGTTGAGATAGCAGATTTATAATATCCACTGCAATTAATAATCCCATTTTGCTGCACAGCAGTTATTAAAACAAGTGGTTTCTTGCAATATTTTTCCCTCATTGAAGAGCCCAGTATTAGAAAATTTGTAGGCAACATTTCTCCCAACTTCCTACAGAGTCCAAGTTTAGGTGGCAGCTTGGTCATGATGTGCTGTTTTCCCCCTGTTAAGCTGTGACTTGAAATCAGTTACAATCACAGGGGAAGAGTTAAAGTTTCTGATTCAAGCAGCCCTTTTGTGGCAGTTTTGCACTTAGTGCTTCCTTCTCTCCCACCTCCACAGATAAAAGCTGGAATCAGAGATCAAAGCTTCCTCAAGTTGTTAAGCTTCTGTCATCTGCAAAGCCAGGAGTTCAGAGACCGTGTCAAAATCATCACGGGCAATTGAACGAGAAGCATTTCTTTTTGCTCGTGGTCATACAGGCAAGTCCTTTTTCCATCATTTTCGTATGGTTTCGTAGAGTTTGAATCCAGAAGGAGTGATTAGATCATCCAATGTGACTTGCTGTGAGTTGCAAGTCATTGCATCCTGCTTAGATTCTCCCAAGGGACTTTGAACTCAAACATTCATCTCCACAGGCAACCCAACTGTTGGGAAATAGGAGAAATGGACACAAACTTCATATCTGAGGCTCCTTCAGTGGCAAGGAACTAACTCATAATGCTGTGTGTGACCAGGTAAGTCTAATTCTCTGTGCCAGTGCTCCAGAGAAAGCCAAAATCCAAATGAACAGCTCTGAAAGCACAACTGAGGGGAGAGTTTTCTCTCAGGCATCAATCTGCTACAGCCTTTCAGTGTGCTGTGATCCCCAAGCTCTGCTGGTCATGTTGGTTGGTATTAGAAAGCAGAAAAACCTGAGTATACTTAAGTTAGCACAGATCAGAGTGCCCAGAGCTAACTTGGAAGCCTGCCATCTCCAAAGATATCCTTTGCAAACACGGTGACATCACCTTGCCCTCTTAATCTCTCTGCAAAGAAATACCATCTCTGTTTCTAAGCTGAACTAATCTAATGCAGTCTTGTTACCAGCTCCATTTTTATTTTCACCTTTCCAAGTTGAATTAGTAGACAAAGGATGAGTTTCAACAACTATGCATGTTTTGGGGCACCCCATATGCCCTGCAGCAACTGTTCCAGAAGACCCAATGTTTCCTTTATGTCCCATGTAACATCTGCCAGATCTGAGCTCTCTGAAACACCCTAGAACATCTCAGATATTTTAGGGAATTAATTGGACAACTGAATCCTGCTCTAGGCTTCATGCTCTAACACCCATATTACAGCTGTACCATGTGTAAATGGGGGGAGCTCTCCAGGTTTTTTTAAAACAAATTACAAGTAACACATATGGTATTTGATATTTTTGTATATAATGCGTTAATCAGATGTGCAAGTGCAGGTCTAAAGGATGAAAAGAAATATATTATGAGAGCAAGCAGTCTCCATTCCAGAATTCAGACAAAACTCACATGTGAACTTACGGCCTAACAAAGGTGGTGCTACACATTTGTCAAATAATGAAACATACACATTAAAAAAGCAAAAAAAAGAGGAATTGAGCACATATAGGTTTTCTAGTGTGGCTGTGATAGTGAGGAAGTTGTCAACTTTTTTAGAGGGATAGAATAATTAAAAACGTGGAGATAAATGGAACAAAATGAAAACAGAGATTTATTGCATGGAATTCATTGCTGTATGGCTTATCTTCTTTGTTAGATATTTTTAAACAAAGAAAACACTTTTAATGTGTCTAAACTTCAATAAAACATTTCTGACTATCATGTGGAAAAGCTGGGGATTAGTACAGAAATAACACAGGAGACAAGGAGCTGCATAGAAGAGAAATAACGGTGAGTTTGGGTGAAAACTGAACAGTCAAGTAGGAGGAATGTTGTTACTGGAGCTCCAAAAAGGCACATCTTTAGATCAAGGGTGTTTAACTTTCAATCACTGTCCCTGGCATAAGAAGTGAGACAATGGGGATGAAACTTGCTGATGACATGGAGCAAGGAGGAGGACAAGGTAACATGAGGGAGCACCTGGGTGACAGCAAAGAGGGAAGCAGCAGTGGTTGAATGAAATTCAGTGCTACAAAATGCATTATAATTCGCTCAGGAATGCATAACAAGAATTCCTGCTGTAGGCTTGGAAATCATCAGTAGACAAGAAAGAAGTCCTTGGATGTACTTGTTCATCTTAGAATGGTTGTGGGTCTTAACAGTGAGAAAAGAAAATGGGATATGATGGTGTCTCACAGAAGGAATTTCTAGCAGAAACTGGGAATTATGTGGTGCTATAAAATCTCATTTAGAATGATAACATACAGTCCTAATCACAAATATTCAAGAAGGATTAACTAAAATTGAAATAGACGATGGAGAACATACCTTCATAAACAAAAAGGTAATAGCTTTGCTTATTTAACCTAGAAAACTGTAATTTAAGGGGAATGAGATCTTATTGACATGATGATATGAAAGACACTTTGTAACTACATCAGGAGCTTTAACAGAAGATGTTTAAGATAAATGCCTTGTATTTCTGTGGTGACTTTTCATCACAGATAACAGAAGAAAAAATATAGTTTAAGAAGAAGCCTAATGCATGTGATGTTTTGGTTGTAGTGTGCAGTTATGTAAAATGCATGGAGAAGGGACTGGCTGAGTATAGAAATTTCTCTCCATTTTATGTCTTACATTGAAAAGTATAACTTTTGTCCCTGATCAAACTAACTTGTGGTTTGTTAGTTTGTTTGGCTCTTTTTTTTTTAATATATTTTCATGCTACAACACATTTAGGCCAGAACTGATTTGATCTTTTCTATTTATATTGCTGTAGTTGATGGCAATTGATGTTCTTTCATTTGGCTTTCAAAGGCATGAACCTCATGATCAATTTATGCCTTGCCACAACTCACCTCAGGATACGATATATACCTGACATCTAGTTCCTGGGTAACAGATCTTTAGGACAGCTTAATGACTGATGCTGCTGTGCAAGTGGTGATGATGAAAAGAAAATCCATATTTCAGTTTTTCCTCAAAATAGGGGACATTCAGTCAGTAATTCTGAGGGAGGACAAAGGCAGAGATGTGAAAGATTTTGGCCTCTGCTCAGTTTTATAGCCACCAATAGAGATAGTTTATGTTGGCTCCTAGATTTACTCAAAGACAGGGTGCAGATAGCCTGTTTGTCATTAAAAGAGCATTTTAATGCAAGCTTGACCAGGTCTGAGCTGTTATCATTTAGAAACACTACAAAATGTCACTGACCTTTGTTTACAGAAGTTTGATGATCAGAGATAAAATGAAGATGCGAATGGCATACATGTCAGGTCTGTAGCAAGGAAAACTGGGAAAGTCAGAGAAACCACCTTGAGGTTAATGGCCCCAATTCACAAAGTTTTATGCACATGTCTGACTTTAGCACATCAACGAGACACATGAATGTACACAAAACGAATCACCTGCCTAAGCTGGTCCCATTTTTAATCTCCGTCTGGGATGAGACCCAAAAAGAATAAATACAGTAAATTGCCTAGAAAGAAAAGTAAAATTTACAAAACTTGCTGTTGTTTACTGACATTAGGAAATGTCAGCAGAGAGTTTAGGTCTGTGCAGTGCTCAGATCACTGACTCCTCTGACTCACTCAGCCTGTGCTCAGGAAGTGATGGTCATACTGAACTGAAAAGGGCAGGTAAGTGGTTAATTTTATTTATTGTTTGCAAACACACAATTTATTAAATTGTGGCATATGAATCCTGCTAGATTTGGAGGAAGAAGGACAGGGAATAACACGAAGTCCACCAGAGATGCAATCTGTCTTAGTATGCAAGTAGGGCATGAGATGACCCCCATTAGATGTGAAATTGCAGTTAAATGGTCAAATGAGGGTTTGCTTTGGACTTGTGCAGTTGGGTTTTGCTCTGCTTCTCTGGCCACCCTTGGTTTCATGTTGCAGTGTGGAAGAGAGTGAGGAGTTACAACTGAGAGAAAAGCCTGTGTGGAAGGGTTTTATCAATGGAGTACAAGGAGAGGTGGGTGAAAAGGGAAATATCCCAGACAAACAGCACTGATTGAGAGTGGTGGTAAAACATAGCAGTCTATAACCTGGTTTGAAGCAGAGAGATGTTTCATCTGTCTTTTAGGCAACAAAGTTCAGGGCAGGAATATTCTGGTACAGATCAGTAAAAAAATGATGCTTCAGGTAGAAAATGGTGTGAACTTGGGCAGGAGCTGGAGTAAAGATGGGATAAATTAGCTGTTACCTGCTTGGTTGGGCACCTCTCTCTGGGGAGACCTGCCACTGTCCCTGGTCTCTCAGCTGCTGTCAATGGTCCCACAGGGGAACAGGACAAAGCAAATGAACCTGCCACTTACCACAGGGAACCCATCACAACTGACACCTGTGTGGAGCCATGGGTGGCCAGGAAGTTGAAGTTTCCCTGCTGTCCAGAGTACAATATTCAACCACTGAGGGCAAGTAATTGGGCACTGATGCCTTTCCTTTGATCTGTTTGCTGCAGCGCTGGAGGATTTTGTTAGACTTTATCTTTTATGTATCATTCACGTAGTATTGGCTGTTCTTCCAACATAGCAGGGATGCTTTTGAACATTTTTCTGATTTTTGGTAGCTTGATTGTTTTTAGAAAGCATACTCTCTGCTGGATTAGAACAGCTCTTCCTTTAAGCTACTTAAAGATGAATTTTAAGGGGCAGAAAGGGAAGGAGACGAGTGACTTACAACCGATTTCATGAGGCAAAATAAAGTGTAGCACTACAATTTTCCTGGTTTTAGCATAATAGCAGCCTATTCAGGCCAGTGATCTACACCTGGGAGGGAGAGCACTTCTCTCACAAAAGATGTGTCAGGTGGAAAGGAAAAAAACAGAATAATTGTTCTCATATGTTTGTGAAAAACAAAGCTCATTGTGAAATGGGAAATGGAAAGAAAGCAGGGAAACTTTTTTTCCCACAGGCAAAGGAGCCAAAAGCTAAACTTTTTCATAAACCCTTGCACTAAGAGGTATGCTGGCTGCTTCATCCTCCCAGGAGAAACATCTCCACAGGACAAGCCCATGGCTGCTCTCAGCTGGGGCAGTGGATGTTTTATGGCTCTGAGAGCTTGCAGGGAAGCTCAGTCCCATGGATGATTCAGACTGCGGATGCAGAGGTACTTTCATGTCAGGAATCGCTATGAAATGAGGCTTTATATTGCAGCATTGAAATACTCAGGGAAAATCTGTTAAGGCAGAGCTAATTCAGCTGCAGGAAGGGGTCAGCAGGCAGCACAGTGAGGAGTGCAGGATACTCTAATTTAAACAAACTATCTACCATGAGCAAACACACCAGGGGTGACATTTAAATGGTCTCTTCACTCTAGCTGTGTTACCAAAACCAGCAGCATGAAATAAGTAATTTGTGGATGATACTAGACTAGGAGGAGAGTCTGGTGTGACAAATGACAGAGTGGCTGCCCAGGGGACCTGGATTAATTTGAAGGCAGGGCTAAATTAAACTCCATGAGGTTTAGCAAGGGGAAGCACAGAACTCTGTTCTTGGGGTGAAACCAGCTGGGAGGTGACTGCCCAAAATGCAGCCCCACTAGAGAGGACCTCTGAGGGTGGTGAGGCACTGAAAGGCATTATTTGAGAGACTGGGGATGTTCCATCCCTGTCAGTGTTCAAAGCCAGGTTGGCCAGGGCTGGAGCAACCTTGTCTAGTAGAAGATGTCCTTACCCATGGCAGGGGATCGGAACTGGATGACCTTTAAGGTCTCTTCCAGCCCAAACCATTCCGTGATTCTGTGACCTAGGGGTGACAGGAGGTGCCAGGCAAATCATGATCCAGAAAAACAATTGCTGTGATGAGTCACATCCTGCAGAGCCACCTATCAGTGGAAATTCAGTCCCCATAGCTGGTGCTTCTGAGGCTGTCCTTGGAAAACCAGGTGCACAGGTGGAGAGGGACATGGAGAGGATCAAATGAAGGACTGTCATCCATCCAGGGCTGGAGCAGCTTTGCTACAGGGGTGGTTCAGGGAGCTGGGCTTGCCGGGGCTGCTGAACCAACAGCAGCCTGCAGCTCCTTGAAGGTGATCTATGGAGATGGGAGAGCTGGGATCTTTCTCAATAAGGGCAGAGGAGGTAGCAGGAGCACAATTTGCAGGTTGGGAGGCTCAGACTGACTTTTAAGTAAATCTTTTTTCACAAGGCAGGTGGTGCAGTCCTGGGAAAGGTGCCCAGAGTTGCAATGAAATCTGTCTGAGAAGGTTCCAAGACGCTGTTGGGCGAGGCTATGGCTGAGCAGATCTGTTACTGATGGTCCTGCTTTGAGCAAGAAATTGGACCAGAGATTGCTCCTGACTAGGGTTTCCATGGCATGATGAAGGGACCAGAGGAGTCATTCATAAGTTTTATCATGTGAGTGACACCATAAAGGGTTACACTAACAACACAATTTTATATTTAAACCAAGGCTCAGAGCTTTTTTGGGGGAGAGTGGGGGATGGGGGGTGTTGTGTGGAATTAATGATACACTGGGAGAGGTGATGGCTTGAAGCAAGACTGCTGCAGGACACTAAGGCAATTGGCCATCAGTCTCACAGAAAATGCCCAAGAATGAGGTTGCTACTGCAGTTTGCAGCACGTGTTTTAGCTGGTACTAAGTTATGGGATTTGTTGTCATTTTTTATTTGCTTTGCTGGGAAATAATTTCTGAGGAAAAGGAAGGAGTATCAAAACAATTTCTCAAAGGTGTCAGGAGGCAGAGCAGGGAAGTGAAAATGCCCCAAATGGTTGATACCAGAGATGGATGAAAGTGATTTGACAGGGATTTCAGGAGTTTTCTGCAAGCTCACTGCAAGAGGTCATCTAATATGAATGAAGCTTGAGTAATATTTTTAAAGGTTGGACAAATGTAACCATTAGCAACTTCAGTCAACCTTGAAAATTTATTTGCAGGAATTTATCTTAGGTTTTCTGCATTTATTTGTAAGCAGATTTTCCTTGTTTGTTGGATTTTTTAAAAATTATTTTGTTCATTATGAAAAATTATTCAATGATATTTTCTGTGAGAATATATTCTGATGTACACAGACATTTACTGCAATAGTGGCTTTCAAGGTTTGCTCCTCTGAATTTCCTGTTTATGATCATCTTTTCTTTCCCTTGATCATTCCTGCCTATAGGCATGAGCCCAGGAAGAAATCTGCAGAATATCACTAACTGGGTTTGCAAGCCCTGTCCAGGGAATTTTTACTTCTCATTTTAACAACTGTTAGAGAAGATCTGACAAATTGAAAAAGTAGAAGGTTTAAATTTTTCTGATAGAAATAAATGATTTGGCATTTTTTGAAAATCTACACATTTGTCCCAAGACATTTGAAGATATCTGCAGTCCCCTTGCAGCTGTCTCAAAGGGAACCTTTATGTTGCCCATGAAATTTCATTTTTAGTACTAAGATACACTTCAAGAAAACTAAATTTTCCTTTTTTTTCCACCTTTGAAGCACAGATACAGCTTCAGAAAATGATCCCATCCTCCTTTGTCATTTTGCCATTACCTTATAAAAGATGAATATCCCTATAGGTACACAGTATTTGCTGTAACAAGTCAATGTATTTGTTTATCCCCTTCCCAGAAGAGTATGAAATCTTTTGAAATGCACATCCTTTTTTGCACTTCAGTATGAGAATCAAGAATAGAGTTCATGTCACAATGATCAAACTATAGGAGGTATGTAAACAGCAGAGTAAGTCAGGATAATAGTCTGTGAAGCCTCTTATGGAAAACCTTGTATTCTGTATCATAGGAGTCACCTTAAACTAATCAGAGCAATAATGTACACAGGGATGACACACCTGTGGATATTTAATGAGCACCATTTTGGGACATAGCTTTTACAGTATGCAATGTCTTACTCTTTGTAGGGTATAAAGTGTAATTCATGGACAGAAGAAGCCCATGAACTGATCCATTTCAACTTCTCCCTTTCTATTTTCTATTTGGTTCTTGAATTGTTGTTCTACAAAACTTCAAGCTGCCTGTCTTTAGCTCTCTCTTCCTTACTGAGCTAAAATTGTGTTAAAATAGAAATTCCACCTGCCATTACCCAAGATGTGGATTTTTGCTTTGAGAACATTACGTGAAAAGTAAAATAAAATATAAACATGCATAGGTACACCCTCAGATATAATACTTTGGTTCTACCCAAATTACTGTGTTTTCTTTCGTTGTTGGTAGTTTTGGTTTTTTTGAAAGAAGAGGGTCTATGTACAAGTTTAGAACAGCCTAGAGTTGTGTTTCTGCTTGCATAAGAAGCTTGACTGCTCACATTGGCTTTTGCGTGTTTGTTTTAGGCGTTGACCTTGTCTAACTGCTTCATGTATCTGTCAGTGCTGTGGATATTATGTATTTTATTTGCATGAGAAAATTACTGCTTTGAAAAACAGAGAGAAAGTAAGATCCTATCAGCATGGCTAGTGCTGGCACTGAATTTCCAGTCTTATCCACTCTTTTTGCAACCATTTGGAAGCAGATCGCTTTAAAAATGCAAAGGGCAACCACTAACACAGAGGAGAAAGGAGGGTTTTGAACAAATCCCCATCTCCTTCAGTTGACACAGCCATGCTGTTTTGACCTCTCTGATTTGCTTCCCAGTCTTTGCCATAGAAGACTGTCTAGAAAAGACTTGAAGAGCACAGAGAGAGAGTGAAAATGGGGGTCCTTAAACGTGTGAGTTCACTGTTCTTCTATTGTAATTAAAAAGGGTTTATTCACGGGTACTAATGAGAGTGTCTAGTAGCATGGCTCTGTCAACTGAAGAAGCAGGAGTTTTGTTTAAAAACCTCGTTTCTCTCCTGTGTTAGCAATTTGAATTATTACAGCTGAGTACTGAGCAGGGATTTGGATGATTCCTGCGGTTTAAGACCAGGGAGTGAAGCACATTGAAGTGTGGGTGATACATGTGTGGGTTCATGCATGTACCGTGTGTGCAGGCAGATACATTCACGTTTTGTTGATGCAACATTCATCCACTGGCTAAAAATGACCTGACAAGTTGATGGCTCTACTTTCTCTGTCCGAAATTGCCCTATTATGTCAAGTTGTAAGATGTCATGTGAAAGACAGACACGGAAAAGTGCCCTCTGTGCAGGCCTAGAGTAATAAACTAACAAGCTATAAACAGCAAAATAACCAAGGTCTCTGCATCTGAGACTAGAAGCCTGGCTCTCTGCATCCAAAACCACCTGCCTGGAGCTCTTGAGCTAATGGTAAATCTCTCTGACATCTTGCAGCAGCAGGTCTCCTCTCTCCTTGCTTATCAGCCACATCACACTCGAGGGAAACATCATGTTAGAAGCCAGGAACTCTCATCAAATTTCAAAGGTGTTATAAACCCTGCTGTGCCTGGGTGCCTGAACTGGAATGTGAGGACACTCATCCTGCTGAAATATGGCTTGGGAGACCATTCACTGTGGCAGGTTCTCTGCTTCAGCTGCCTGTTGTGGAAAGGGGTGGGCTTGTGTACCCCACAGGGCTCTGGTGAGCACAAGGGTGTTACAGCCTGTGAGAAGCTTGTTGTCCAGAGCACTGGAGGGACATATCACTGAACTGATACTGTACCTCTAAGTACTCTCAAGAGGGGTGATACATCTCAGGGAACAGCACACATCCCAGTGCATGTGCTGGTCCTCACCTCTAAAGTGATCTGGACTTTATCCTATTATAAGTGGTCAGGTCGAACCAGCTGGGTCAGTGACGTGATGCAGGGTTGTTTCTGAGGCCATGAGTGAAAAACCTCATGTGTTTGAAACTTCTCGTCTCCATCTGCAAAGAACATGTTCTTTGATTTCCTTTTCCCCACTTTGCTCAGGCATTGTTGTCAGGAGACTCTGCAAATGTCAAAACCATTATCAGTCACAGGCAAACAGGCTCTTAATTGAACTTTTATTTTCCTGTCCAACTTGCTACACTCCAAAGAAAAGGCTACAATGCTGGCATAGAAATGGCCTTTGGAAATCACTGAGTGTTAAAAGTAAATTATCTAAAATTGCGATATTTTTGTGTGTGTGTATATATATATATATAGGTGTATATATATTTATCCCTATTTGGACTATACTTTGATTTTTATATGTATATGTATGAATAAACATGTAGATTTTTATACATTCATAGTATGTCTGTTTACTGACATATAATGATAAAATATAGGTCCAAATGTCTGAGTACACCTTCCCACTTGCAACTTCATTCAGGCACACAGCATCTCCCAACTCATAAAGTATATTGTTGTCTTGTGATGGGAACCCACGGAAAATAAATAAAAAATATGGGAAGAAAAAGAGTGAAATAAGAGTCTCATTTGCTGCCTTGTGCTGTCTCCATCCTTCTTTTTTATCCTTTGTTCACATTGTTTCCCTTCTCCATTTATGTTGATTGAGACATGACAGGCAGACCTGATATTCTGCTGCCTTAGTCCATAAATGTCTCTTTGGATGATGCTATGCTCCAAACAAAGTTCAGGGCACTTGGAACAAATATCCTGAGTCCATTATTAGTCCTTCTACTTTATTAGGACATTTTTTTCCCCTTTATGTCTCCCCAAGTGGTAAACTCACCTCTTGTCAGACCTGCTTTTCTGTGGGCTTCTACTTGATGGCAAATTCTGGTTTTGCCATTAATTCCCAAAAGGCCTTCAGGTCATTAGATATCCTTCTGATTTATTTCTCCCATACAGTTTGACTCACTGTCCAGGGTCTGTGCTTCTGTATTGTGTCTTCCATGCCACAGAAATTCAAACTGCCTTACAAAGAGCCTAATCCTGACCATTTAGGAACTGAAACTTGAACCCAAGGGGATTTTTTTCTCCATGAATAGCCTCCCTTTCCCTTCCATACAGAGTAACCTGTGCTGAACTGATTTTTAATAGTATGCAATGTTTTCACAACTAAGCAGAAAAAACTTTTGAAACACATCTCATTTTAGTCCTATTCAAGATTGAGCTCATGTCTGTAAAAGAAAGGCTGTTTTGGGGTACTCAGCTTCAAGTAGTCTCTGATTTGTATTGTATTTATACTGAGCAGAGATATTTGCAGTTTCCAGAAATAGGACAAGGCAGAGTTGTCAACTGAACGTGTGTTTTGGATGGTGTGTGCAAGAAAGTCTTGCAAAGCTCCGTGCAGCAGGGCACAAGGGGCAGAACTGACCTTATTGGTTTTAATCCTAATCAGACCTGCCAGACATGAGTCACTGCAGCTATGGAGAGCAGGTCTGTTAATCCAGTCACAAGCTTGGTCCTGGCTCATTGTCACCCAGCTTCTCTGAGATCAATGGAGTCACTGTTGGTTTAATCCCTCAGCCTCCTTTGCATGAGGCCACAGTACTTCCAGTTCAGATTCTACAGACATACAACAGCTGGAGATGTAGCAAAACATTGGCTGAAGATCAGCTGTTAGGTTTAAGAAGAGAGGGACACTTCTGCACAGGGAAATGGTGGAATCACCATCCCTGCAAGTGTCCAAAAAACATGTGGATGTGGCACTTGGGGACATGGTTTAGTGGTGAACACAGTGGTTCTGTGTTAATGGTCAGTCTCAATGGTCTTAGAGGTATTTTCCAACCTTAATGATTATAATAATAAGACAAAGATGACTTTGGTACCCCATGAAAACTGCTTTTTCTTTTCATACGTGTGCAGCGAGGTGGTGTGTTAGGGATCAGCAATTTTCCTTCCCTGTCACTGAATTCAAAATCCTTGTGGAAGTTGGAGTGTCCATGTCAGGTAGCCCCTGTGGCAGATGTTTTGTGGTCACCAAGGCGGGAGCAGGCCAGGCAGTGAAGTGCAAAGGGAGACACTGCAGCACAGACACCACCTTTGTGGGAAACATCCCAGAGAGTTGGCTTTCCTCAGTGCTGTCTCTCAGAAAAACTCCCAAAACCCCAAGGTCTGCAGGACTATACCAGAAAACCCTCCCAGATGTGATTACTAGTGTTCCATAGGTTTCATCCAATTATCTCTTACTTTTTAAGTTATGTTCTAGACATAACCTATTCTGAACCAAGTCATAGAACCATAGAATGGGTTGTGTTGGAAGGGACTTTTCCAGACCATCTAATCCAGCCTCTTGCAATGAACAGGGACATCTTCAACTAGATCAGGTTGCTCAGAGCCTTTTCCAACCTGACTTCTAATGTTTCCAGGAATGGGGCATCTACCACCTCTCTGGCAACTTGTGACAGTGTTTTTACCACACTCATTGTCAAAAACTTCTTCCTTATATCTACTCTTAATCTATCTTCTTTCAGTTTAAAACCATTATCCCTCATCCTCTCAACATGCCCCACTAAAAGTCTGTCCCCGTCTTTCTTACAAGCTCTCTTTTAAGTACTGAAAGGCCACATCAAGCAGTTCTTCCGCCTTCCCCCCTACTCTGCTGAACCCGCTTGTATTTCATAGTAGAAAGGCACTAACAAGCAGTCAAGGAAAGGGTAATGTCAGGGAGATGGTACCCAACCTGTGACAGCTTTGCTGGTAGCACCAAGAAGTTGCTTTTATTGCTCCCCAACATGATTCAAGAGTTAAGAAAGGCCATGTATGTAGATTTTTTTTTTTACCTGTGCTACCCACAAACAATAATTCAGTCTTAATGTTTAATTAGGCCCCTTTCCTCTGCTTGGGTTGCAGTTCACAAAGAGTTTTTGATTTCCCATGGGTAACCATAGATACCATGGACAGAGAAGAGACAGGGGGAATATTAAATACGTCACATTTCTGTGTTAGCTGCTCTAAGTGACACAGACTTCCTTTTTTGTTGTTGTTGTTTTGATATCTTCACTAAAAAATCTTTCCATCACTTGATGGCAGTAGAGCTATAATGTAAATTTATAGATACTGATTCTGCATGGATGCATCGAAGAAAAAAACCCACCTCATATTTATGTTTGTCCACATATTTTTCTATGGGTTCTTTTTTGTCTTATAAGTTTTAAAAAGACATAAGGCACAGGAAAGCTTTGTATTTCCAGAAGGTATTAATGCAGAGGATATTTCATTCATTCACAGCCCTCATAAATAATAGCTTGTGCAATGAAACATCCCCTAAATTTCTTCTGCTATAGCTTCAAACTCTGCAAAAGTAAAATTAACTTTCTCCTTGCATTTTTAACTTCTGTGCATTTCATTTGCTTTCAGTTGTTAGTGCTGTGGTAAAGGCAGCAGCTCTTGTAGTTATGAGCTTGTGAGATTTCACGCTATTGGCAATGTTAGCGCTTGCTCTTTTACAGTGAAGATATAATTATTAAATGCAACAATACTGATATAAAGTTACTCTCAACTCTCATTACCTGAAATGCAGATAAGTCCCTGACAAATAATAAGACTTTGTTATATAACCAACAAATGCTGATGCCTCTTTGGAGTAGTGCTCCTACAATCCAGATGAAAGTAATCTTCATAAAATCAAGACTATCCCCTAGATACCCTTTCTTTCTCACCCTGAAAGGGCACTTTTATTTATGATATAACAAAAAACTGGCTCCAATCCCTAGAGGCAAACCTGCAATCCAGGTTGTGTTTAATGCTGCACTGGCTATGCAGCAGTGTAAATTAGTTGCTAACTAAATTGTGAACCAAAAATAGAAGCTGGTTGTGTCCCTTGTCTTTTCCTCCAAGTGACTGACATGCGTTAGTGGTTCCATTACCTGTGGCACTGAATGCAGAATCTGCCTTGCCAGAACCAAGCCTTTATTTTGCTGCCTGGATGTTGTGCGAGCTCCAAAATATTTCCTTGCCTGGAGTTATGAGTGTACAATTTCGTGTGCTCCAGAACTCGCACAAAACCGGCAGTGCCTTCCAGAGTTAAAACCTCCCATCGCAGCGCTGGTCACCCTTGGCTCGTAGTTTTACCCTGCTTTGACGTCAGACCAAGCTGTTTTCTTCCCTCTCTTTTCTTAACTTCCAGTCCCAAAAACTTTTGCACAAGGACCTGTCAGTAGGGCAGCTGCAATATTTCTCTGTGGAGGGCATTTCCCTGCAGCCATCCCTGGCTGGAAGCGGAGCATTCCTGCAGAGAGCAGGCGGCGTTGCACCGTAACCTCTCACGGCAAGCCCGGGGGCTGTGCCGAGAGACATCCCCTCCTGCCTCCGAGCATTTTCCCGAGACACAACGGTTTCAGCACTTCTTCCCACTGCTAGAAGGCAAAGCTTTTGCTCTCCTTGCTTTCCCAGGCGTGTTTTTGCAGGCATACTTGAGCTGTTGGTGTATTCACCTGTAGAAGGGATGCAGACCCAGGTCTGCTCCTGCAGTCAGGGTATTGACAGCTCCTGAGAGCCCTTCCTCCCCCTACTCCTCTGAAGCGGTTCCAGGAAGCATTACTTATCCTTTCTCTCTCTCACACAGGTCTCTGGTTCAGTTAATATTTAATTCTTACACTCGCTGGGACAGCCTGAGCTGGGGAGATGAGGGAAATCTTGTTCCAGGCTGCATTGGCTGCCTGCTGAACAGCTGCCTCGGGAGGTGGAAGACAGAGTCATTTATCCCTTCTAAATCAGGAAGAGATGGACTTGAAAATTCCTCCTATTGCAGCCATGTTTTATATATAAATAGGTTTAGGATTTTGTTCTCTCTTCCCCACCACCACCATTCAGAGAGAAAGGAGATGGGTAATTTTGCTGTCCCAGCCGGTAGATGACCAACACCATCCATTACCCTCTTCTGAGCCTTACCCTGAAAAATGCATACCAGATCTAACCCTAAAACCTTTCCCTTGAGGACATGAGTTCATTCAGGGGACATACCCAAAGCATGTACACCACAAGCATCTCTGAGCCCTTGCTCGCTCTTTGAGCTGCTTGTTCTGCTTCTGAACTCAGCAATCCCCACTTAGCAGGACCTGTCCTTTATGATTCCCCGGTATTTCGTTCAATCCACTGTTAAGTGAGGCAAGCAAAGGAAAACAACCCCTCTTGAACCAGATAAAATGTTGTTATTTCACTCCGAGGTATTTTGACATTAATAATGTCGGGAACATTCAAATAATGCTGCCAGGGGAATGGAGTAATATTTAACTTTCTTTTTACCTTGATCTTATTACTTGCTGGAAAGCCTGTTACAGAACAACTGCTTTTTTGTTTATGGAAGGAAAAGAGGAAAAAATACTCCTTAATTTTAAAACCTGAAATTGCTAAAGACAACACAGAGATTATTTACCCCAAAACAATCTCAGCTTTAGCTACAGTAACTTTAAAGGAGCTGCTGCAGCTTTTCAGTTTTCTGCTTTTTATGACTGGTGAGGTATTTCACTATAAATCCAGACATTTGCAGTCCCTTTATCTGTCGTAAGAAAGTGGTTGGTAAATGAGTGAAGTGCTCAAGTTCTCAGGGATGTTATGATCCAACATCTGCTAAGTTCATGGAAACACTCCCTGTTGACTTCTTCCAGTTCTGAATCAGGCACTTTTGAAAAAGATGGAAAAGGCAGAATATTTTTGCCTCTTTATCATTTAGCAGTAAGAAACATGTTACTGTGAAGTTCCCTTCCTGTGCCAATGTAATTCCACTGGACTCAAGTCTTCACTGAAATGGAATTAGACCAAGAAATATTAGGGCTAGGTATCTGAGTAATGAACTATGTTTGTGCTCAGGAAATGAACTCCTGTACTTCAAATCCCTGCAGGCTGTGGGAGCCAAGCTCTACAAAACGTTACTTTATAGATGACTCTGCTAGTTCCAGTCCTGACCTTCCTGCAGTAAGCTCAGACACTACAGAATATACTTTAAAATATTACTGAGTTGGTCTGATTTTTTCACCCTTTCACAGAAAAACATTGGCCCTCTTTGTTTAGGTGCCTCCTGAAGTAATTTTTGCTCTGACAAGCCCACACCTCTCCGAGGAGTGTTCCCTGCTGCCATTTGCCACCAGCACTGTTTTGGGGGTACCACTGCTGAGCTGCAGGAAGATTCAGACTTGGGACTGATTTCTTCCTTGTTTTACTGTAAATACTCCTGATGTCTTCATAAAGAATGTCTGATAGGAGCCCACCAGCTGTCTCTGCTGAGGATGATATTGTCAAAGAGGTAATTTCTTGTGAGCTCTTCCATGGAGGAAAAAAATTATCTGTTCTCATCATCCTGAAAAAGAGAGGGCAAGAGGTCCAGGTTGGTGTCAGTCACCCTTCTCCACTGATTCCACTTTTCCCTCCTTTTCAGCTCTGAAATTTGGGGTTAAACTGAATTCTCATTCCCCCCAAAATTAATTTTCATGATTCCTTGTCCCAGCACCTTTTCTTTATTGCACCACCTTTGCCTTCAGCTCACTTGCAGCAGTGCCATCTATTAGGATGGAGCTCACTCACTGCACTCAGAGTAATCAGCCCTGACTAGATCCAGTCTAAATGTCCTCAATCTGCCCTACTATAACCCCAACTTAGTGAGAAATACTTTGTCACCTCATCCTTGAGCACATGCATTTATAAGGATCTTTTTTAAGTCTTTGTGCCTCTAAATCAATCCTAAACTGTGAAACCTGAGATTAATAGTGCCTATTTCAGGGTCCAGGCTTCTTTTATGATTTTCAGTACACTCTTCCCATGCAGTTTGGTCTAAAAATTGCTAGAGAAGTGTTAAATTTCCAGGAAAAAGGCTAAACAGTTTGTCTATTTTCTTGTTCTTTTTTTTATGTATTGTTTGAAATACTTGTAACAAGCTAGATTTCCTAGAAAATAAGCCAGTTTTGATTTTGGAATGAAAGGGTGTCATACACAGCTCAGGAAGACTGAAGCTGAGAGACCCAAGTGCTCATCTCAGGATAAGGCATGAGGCTTAATGTGTTTTTCATAGGGAAAGGATTTAGGTCCAAGAGAAGAAAAGCACAAGGAAATTGCTGATGGTCATTCCCCTGTTATGTGTATTTAGTATGTGCTTTGGTCCCTGTGAAATTGTACCGAGTCAGGGCTTAGAGGTGTGTCTGTGAACTTGGATTCATGTTTAGGATGTTGAAGTCTGGGTGATTTCATGGATAACAGAGCAAGCTCTGAATCAGTGTCTGGACATTGTGTCACCTGCAAAACCATGCACAGTATAAGCCGTTGCAGTTAAAGTGCTCAGGAATAGCCTGAGTTTGGGGTATGTATTTCGATTCATCTGCCCCTCTTCCCTCTGCTTCCTTTGTTCCTTGATCACTAAACATTTTGTCAGATTTAATCCTCTGGGTTATCTAATAGATTGCTACACCAGTTGTATTCCCAAGCTCACACCCATGAGACTTCCAGTCTAGAGGATGAGAAGAGAGAATTGCATCTTTGGACTCTGAACCTCTCTCTGATATCTTAGGAACCCTTTCTGCTAATACCAAAGTTCCTGGCTGCTCCTTGTTCACTATAGACCCTTAAAACACTTTTACACCTCTTTGGTAGTTTCAAAAAGCAGGCAGGCATTTGCTTTAGAAGGAAAAGCTGAAAGCCTTTATAGCATTAACATTGTTATTCTGCTGATGTCTCTTCTGTGTCTCCATGGACTTAGCAGGTAGAAGGTCTTCTGACTGGCTGAGCTTTGCCTCTGCTTCAGAGTGAGCAGCTCCTTACATAAAGTCCAGTGAGAAGGGGAAAACTCAGGAGAGTTTTTTTTTAATAATAATTGGCCTATTTCTGTCTGATTTCTTGCCAGACTTACATCCTTTATCCTTTCACATGAGCTTTGCCATAGGTCTGAGCAGGGACATGCTATATTCTCCCTCTGCCCCTCCCAACTGGAGCTATTGCAATTAGGAGGGTTATTTTATGTTCAGGAGGAGGCTTGCTGGCTCTAGCTGGTCCAAACCCCAGAACTGTGAAACAAAATGAAGGGGATCAGCTGGCTTAGTTTTCTGGGTTACATGCAATCTGCAGCAGCGGCTTTGCACAGCTCTGATGTATGTGTGCCTCTTTGCCTTGGAAATCTCCTTTCTCATGTGTGGGATCCATTTCACCTCATTATAGACATTGAAGATTTAATTGTTTAAGCTGAAAGAGCCTGTGTGGGCTTCTCTGTAGTCATTAAAGAGAAAGTTTTTCCAAAGGGGGATTTATTTCATCTGTTCTAGGATGCTATTTCACAATTTCCTTAATACCTCAGCCTCAGCTGTTGCAGAAAATTAGAGATTCTATTACCTTCCCTACCTCTGGCTGTACAATCCTGCCTGCTCCCTTGTGCTAAAGCTCATTTCCATGAGGAATTTGGTCAGGGAATTGAGAAGACAGAGAATTACCCTCGGTGTTTTTTGTATTTTTGTGGGGGATGTGTGTACTTTTTAGTTTGGTTTCATCAAGTGCAGTTTCTCGGACATTGCACAGCCAAAGAAAATCTAGCAATGACAAAAAGAAAGATAAAGGAATAATTGTCTGAGGCAGAGGGATGTTGAATTAATACCAACACCCTGAGCCCTGGGAGGAATAAAAAGACTGGAACTGCACCCTTGAAGATGAATCTATCTTTGGGGGGATGTCTCTCATACACCAAATGAGCTTTGAAGTTCTCCACTTAGGAAGAGGTCAAAACCCACCCTGAGAAGGCAGGTTATATTCTCCCTGTCTATGGCAGGGGGCTTGGACTAGATAGCCTTTAAAGATCCTTTGCAATCCAAACAGTTCTATGATTCTGTGCTGTGCACTTATTGCTCCCAAGAAACAGTAATAACTGCTGTGGATATGAGTGCTGGAGCTGTATCTGGCTTGTCTTGGCATATTCCCTGCCTTCCCTTTATTGTTTGTCCATCCTGGCTGCAGTGCCATTCTCCTTTTCCTCTGGAAGCAGCAGGCACAAGGAACTGCCAGCACTGTGGTTGAGTGGTGTGTGGTGGACAGACTGAGGCAGAGCCCCATTCACAAATCCTTTTCTTTAGAATTTACATCCTCTGCTGCTGCACATCGATTTATTCCCACTGAAGTCAGCATTAGTGAAGATCAGAGCTGTCTCTCTGTAGAAGACAGGTCCATTAAAACTGATGAGACTTTCCATTAGGTTAACAGGTTTTGGACTGGGCACCACATTACTTGTGAAGAAAGTACAATCTGTGTGTTTCTCTGCAATGAACTGGCAAGAGAAGAGGAACAGAGGAAAACCAGGAAAAATTTAAAGCCCTCACTCTCCAGTCAGCTTTAGCAGAGAAGGGTGCAGATAACACAGGAATGCAGATGTGATGAGGGATTTCTGTGGCAGCTGAAGTTCACCGGAAAAAGTTCACCAGAAAGCAATCCCAGTAAAGAAATTGCTGCAGGGAACTGCAACAAATAAGGATTACAATAAAGAACCAATGACAAGAAAGCAGAAATGACAGTTTTTTCTGGAAGCATTTCCTGATTTATCTCCAACCAGAGTCTCTCTGAGTGAGCATATTAGAGCCTACACTATATAGCAAAGAAATAATGAAACTCACTTAAAATACAGGCACTCTCGCTCGCTGAGTGATACTGGTTGCTAAAAGATACTTAAATAAGGGAATAGCCTTGAAGCATGAGATGACCAGATGAACAAAATTGTTTTAATGTGCTGCCACAGATAAGTTGGCTCTTAGTGTGGTACATATACTAATTCTACTGCCAGTACTGAGTACAAATAATAGCAGGATCATACTGTTTTCTCTCTCCTGTATTTCCTGACTGCCATACATTAATAGAAATAATATTTCAGAATGATCATAATATCCTGTGACTGCCACACATGCAGTGTAGGCAGAGATCACATCAGTTTGGCTCCTTCTGCCCTAGGCAGTCCTCCACTGCTGCCTCAGCATGGCCTTGTCCCTTCTCTCATATACATGCTCCAGTTGTGCCCTGGAGGAGGGACATGCAATCCACACTGACGTCATGCTATGAAATCCCCACTGTGAACCCAAACTTCTGGCTATTTTGGGCACTTTGTGAAGGAAGGCATTTAGCAGTTATGGATCAATACTGCAGGGACACCACAGAGAGCTCAAAGGAGATCCTGGATGAAGTATGGATGTAGGCAGTCTACACTGGAAGGTGCTGCTGTGAGCAGTGTGGACATGAACCAGAGAACTCCAGTTGGATAAGGAGCCAGGGTCCATTCTCTGATGGGATTCAAAGGCAATATGGATAAACCTATTTAGGTTATTGGATTGGTCTGGGTACTGTAGCAAGCTGACAGACTTCAGCATCTTTCTGAAGCATGTTTAGTTGTCTCACTGTCACTTGGCTGCATCTCTTGTGTTTTGGGAAGGCTTACAATAACCTGAACATTTTCCCTAGAGTGAGCTGGAAACTAAGGACTCTTATCAAGGGAACTATTTTGCCAGTGGACCATGGCAAGTTCAGTTGGCAAAGATTAGGGGTGCTGGTGACTCTTGTCCCTGTGCAAGAGCCATGGCACAAAGTGTTCAGTGCAGCAGTGTGCAGATGGTACCTGGAAAAGGGAGGGATGGGAGGTAATAGCTGCATTTTAGGAGAAATCTCCCTCTAGCACAAGTCAAGTACAATAAATGAAAACCAAGAGTTAATAGTTCTGCTTTAGATTCAGACACTACTTTTGAACAGACATTGTCTCCCAGTTTCTGCATTTCACCCCAAAAAGCAGGGAGACAGGATGGGGCAGGGAGGTGGGGAGGAATGAATAATGTGGCATTCTCTTCTTGCTAAGTGACCTTTTAAAACCAAGAAGCTGAAATCTAAATACCAGGGGGGAGCCTGGGGGAGAAATTACAGACAGCGTTGCTGTTACATGCTCCAGTCCTCTATCGTAGAGGCAGTGCAGGAGGATGAGTTAAAGCATAGAGAATAGGGTCACTCCTTTTTCATTTAGACAACCAGTGCAATCACTTCACACTTGGAAGATCATTATTAAAAACCTACTCATAAATTCTGATTCAGTTGGTTTAGAACTTGAAATTACAGACTGAGATAGCTGCAGAGTACAGGGAAGTATTGAAGTTAGTAGTATTTGGTGCTCACATGAAATATGACATGGGCTTACTTTGGTATTTGCTGCAAGTGGACAACATACTGAAGCCAGTAACATTTAAACCAGGATTAGGATCCTCTACATTTTGAAGCCTTTGTTAAAGTTAATCAGAGCTTTGTCTGTGTTTGAACTCCAGGAACTGACTTGCAGGTGACTGTGAGATGCCATTGATCTGGCTGAGCTCTTATTTACATCTAACTCATGTCCCTCTCCCTGTTAAAATTCCTAAAACCAGAGACCACTGCATCAGAAAATCAATTCTCCCAGCAGTAATGCTTGACCCAAGCCCCATGACTACCCTTAGTGAGTGATCCTTTATCAAGCCTGAAAGTTTCCCTATAAGAGGTGCCAAGATAACATGAAATACTAGGAATGACCCTTAAACTTGGTACTGCAGCTTATAAAATATGAAAAGCTAGAAAGGCAATGTGGGTTGATGTGAAACCTGTGAAATGAGGAGGATGATATGGCCCAAAATACCACTGGTTCTCACAGTGTCACTGGTGGGTCTGAAGAGGTACTGAAGAGAAGCAGGTCTCTGAAGCATCTTTCAAATCCTGTACAGAGGGTTGACTCTGCTGTTTTACCAGATCCAGAGGTCACTGAAGGAATCAGGTAGTTTATTTCTGTCTTCTCAAAAGCGATGACCACTGGCAGCAGATCATGGGTGGCTGGCTCTGATGGCTTTGAACAGACTCCATCACAGTGTGACCTGCCCTGAGTGAATACTGACAGAAGGTGCATTTGAACATCAGGGTGACCTGGAGACCTCATGAATGCTAATGAAAGGTTTTAAGTTTTAATTGTCCACAGTTGCTGGCCTAGTTTGAGCCTCCTGCAGAGTAGCAGAAGTCTGTAAAGACACAGCACTGAAAATCTTAGGCTATAAAACATCTGCTGACTTTAAAATGACTTAAATAGATTATAGTCATGCTGTGAAGTTGTTTGTTTGAGTTTCCTTGTTTAGATTATACCAGAGAATTGCATTTGGGGGGAGGAGGTGATGAAAGAGAATTAGATAAATAGTTGCTCCAAAGCCTTTGTTTTTCATGGCAGGCTCTGGAAAGATGTCACCCTTTCCCTGCTGGTACAGGACTTGGAGACAGCAGGGAGTCAGATGGCATCTGTCACCTCTTTGAGTGTTTTATAATCAGAGATGCACTAGGTTATTGCAAAATCAGCCCCATAGCCAAAAAGGGCTGTTGCCCAAAACTGCTGCAGAGAGTGAACCTCTGATGCTGAGGAGTGGGGTTGTGAGACAGCTACAGGCAGCTGTGCTCTGATAAATCAGCCCTTCCTGCAGCAGGTCAGAAGCTACCACACTTTGTTCACTTGGGAAAGGTCAGATAATCAGCATTCAGTCACGAGGAGAAAAACAATGACCTTGGGATTCATCAGTGTTAAAACGAAAGTTCTAAATTATGCATAGCCACTCATTTACCTGTCTATTTCTGTTCATAAGATGGTTGAGGGTTTTTTTTGGAGGTCAAAAAAGAAGACCAAAACAAAAAACCCCAAAGCTTCTGGTTTGGCTTAGTCTTCAGAAACTACCCTTTGAGTTGGTAACAAAGTTGTGCCAAAGAAATAAATCTCTTCATACTCCTAAATGGTGTGATATTCCTTAGGGCAAATTTAATAAGCCAAGACATATGTATGGGGTTTTTTCTGTTGTATCATAATCCTTTAACAAGTACTTCATTCCGATACATTATCTTCACAATAAAAAACAACACAATGGCCAATCTTCGCGAACGAAGATTTGGGAAGGGCTCTCCCCCTGTGGGTGTGCCCTCCGAGCCTGTGCAGTGGATTTTTTAGGTGAGGCTCAGCGTGCGCAGAGCTGGCCCCACTGTTTAAGTCCTAAGGTTCATTTGCCACGGCCGAGCAAGCTTGGACAGTGACAGTGAAGTCTCCTTAGGACTATCTACAGCACCCGGTACTAACTGGGGCTGACCCTGCTTGGCATCCGAGATCTGACGGGATCGGATGGTAGGGAGGCTTGAACTGCTGGGGCCGCCCGTACTGAGACTCGAACTCGCGACCTTGGGAGTCGGAGGCCGGAGTGCTCTCCACTACGCCACAGGACCGCCCCTAATATCTTCACAATAAAGTGTTGAAAAATGACCAGTTTTGGTTACTCTTACCAAAAGGCATAAACCCCCTCATACTTGAAGTTTCAGAACACTAGTTGCAAACTTCTGCAAGAATAAGGGGCCACATGAGCTCAAGGCAATATAGATAAGGGTGATGTATGCAATGACAAATGCATGTATGTCAAAGTGAACTTGTCTTTGGACATCAAGTCTTGTTGCCTGTATTTCCAAGAAATTTTATTACACAGACCATTTCACCAGAACCTGAAAATAGAGAAAAAGAGGAATTTGAGAAGCTGTTCATTTTGTCATGAGATCTTTCACTAGGATCACCACGCAGGTTGTTCCTGCCATACATTTTCCCAGTCTATCTTTCAATGCAGAAGACATATCATCCACATAATGAATTCCAATGCTTTATCTGTCATTACATTATTTATCCTAATGCCTAGCCTGTATTTTTTATATAATTCAAGATTCATTCTCACTCCCCTGTCAGAGTCACCAAAAATAGATTATCCTTTTTGTAGCAAAACTAGTTTTCTGTCTCTGTCTCTTTCTCTCCTCTCCTCATCAGCATGACCAGCTTCACATCTATCAACCCCTCTCCCAGGGGACATGATCTACAAAGCTCTATGGGCTCTTCTCCTTCCACTCATCTACATGTAGTCAACATCTTTCAAGTGTGGCACTCAAATCTAGACTTAAGAAGAGCCAAAAAATTTGTGTCTCATATGGTCCAGTATGGTGTTTGGCCTTTTTAGCAATATGAGCATATTTTTCCTGGTTTGATCTGCCAAAATCTGCCAGATACTGTGCTGAGGAGCAATGGCTTAGGCAGTTGGATCCAATCCTCTATATGTCCAACTTGATTTTTATTGAGGGTTATTATTTTACACTTGTCCACACTGATTTTCTCATACTTGTTCATCTAGCAAAGCAGTTTTCCTGCTCTTGTAGAAGCAACAAAGTAGAACAGGCATTCACTGATGAAAACACTGAAAACTGTAGGACCCACTGCAAGCTCTGTGGAAAACTGCTCAGGACATCACTTAACAGAAAACCTTTGACAACTTCTTTCTGTGTCTGATCATTCCACTAGTTTTGCACCAATTCCATGGTCGTTTCTCACTGAGTCTGCTTCTGTCACTTGTTTACAAGGATGTCATATGAGGTATTGTCAAAAGTCTTAAGTAAAATTGGCATCTCTTGCTACTCCTTTCTCCACTGGCCTGTTTTCCTGTCATAAAGGGAGATTACATTTACTTTACATGATTTTTTCTTAACAAATCTATACTGGCTGACATCTATTTCTTCATTAATTGCCAGGAAGATTATTTGTTTGTTATTTACAAACTGCTCAACTATTTATTTAAGGAGTAGGAGAGTGTTTATATTTTCAGATTCTGAGAGCTGAAGTTACCCCAATATCCTTCCGTTTCCTTACACCTTTCCTTACCACATAAAGCTGGCTGTGTACTCACTCTGCTCCCCTCTTTTCATTGTCCATCAAGTTCTATGTTAAAAATAGCTGGCTTTTCCTTTCTGTTTGTCTGGCTGGATGCTTCCTCTGCACCTCACTGCTCCGGCTGGTAGAAGCTTTTCCTTTTGATATTCAGACTGGATTTATTTATTTCGGGGAAGTTTACACCTACTTTCTCTTTTGCTAGGTCTGTCCTTTAACTTAAGTAGTTCTTTCCTCCCCCTTGCTGTTTATCCCCAAAGAGAGATTTGCAATATCATCACTTTCAGACTTCATTTTGCCAGATTAAATAGAACTGGTCATCTATTTTAATTCTTTTTTTTTTGTCTTGCGTAAAATAGAATACCCTATTAATTCCTGAAATATGTTTTTTGCACCTTTGGCTGTTGAATTTCCTCTTGCTTTGACACACATGACCTGACTTTTCCCTAGTACCTCAGGCAAGGGCTCAGTGGATGGTGATGTAGCTGCAGGTAAAGTTTTCCTCTTCCATGGCTGCCTCTGGCCCGTGTCTCAGTCCAGGAGTGACTCAGACCATTCTAACTCATACCCTAGAACAGAAATCCCCATTTTTCATCCCGACATGCATGACATCATTTTATGCTACAGAACATAATCCTTTTTTTATTATTTTGACAAGCTTTGAAGGCATGTGGTTATTCCTGTGTGGTTTTTCCAACTCTCTTTGTATTCATGCTGCTCTCCAGCTTCATATCACCAGCATACTCCATGACTTAACTCCATCTTTCTATGCAAGACTTACTCACAGAAGTATTTTACTGAAATCACTCTCCAAGAAGTTTTGGAAGAATAATCCCTTTTGCTTTCTTCACTGCTACTTTCTCCTGCTCCTTCCCTACCAGTGCTTTCCAGCTGTGTCTGCCTTTTCTGGAAACTTCTACCATGATATCAAACCTGAAATGCAAAAAGAGGTGGGGACATCTGCTTCATTTCTTACATAGGCAACACCACCTCTCACATGAAACAGAGCCACCAAACACCCTGGGTAAGACCAGGGCTGAACTAGACCCATCCTTGCTGTGTTAATGCAATTCTAGGCACAGGGTTATATCCTACAGCAGCTTCTTATTTAGGATTAACATCCTACAGCAAACTGTACAATTCTCCACTATCTCTCTTGAGCAGAGAGAACTGATTACTTTCATTTAATTAAAATAAGATGTCATGCTTTGGCCCTCGCTCCCCCGCACATTCAGCCCAAGCTGAGCAGCAGCATTTCATGAAGCCTGACTTGTGGGTTGGTTTCTTTTTTGTTGTTGTTTTGTTTTAGTTTGCCTTTTCTCTGGCAGCTCTTTGTATTCTTCTGGTTTTTGAGCAGCATATTATCAAGTCAATATGTGAGAATCACCATTTTAAGTTTAGGTATCTTTGCAACAGCCCTGTGCCTTGGGGAATATATTACCCTTGAGGTATTGGGGGTTTTTTCTTTTTTCCTTTTAATTGTTTGGTTGTGGTTTGTGTTTGTTTGTTTGTTTGTTTTTTGTTTGTTTGGGGGTTTTTTGGTGTGGGTTTTTTTTGGTGAGGTGTGGGGTTTTTTTCCAGGCAGGGAACTGAAGCACAGAAGCAAAGGGGCAAATCTGCCACTGCAGATTTATCCCAGTGCAATTCAGGGAAGCAGACAGCTGTATAAACCTGCACTTACACAGTGATTAACCAAGCTATTTGATTTGCACTTAATGGTTTATTACAGTCTTCTTTTAGTTTGGCTATATTTACTAAATCTGCCATGCAGCAGCTTAGGGTCAGGATGCTAAATCAGCATAATGATATTCAAACACCAGGCACTGTGTTGCTGCAGGGAAACAAATATATTTTCACATGTCTAACCTGCCAAAATGAAATGTGTGATCCAGCAGCAGCAGGGGCTCTGCACACTGAGAGGTGGGTGACACAGCTCCCCAGGTACAAACCCCTCTGCCTCCTCTGTGCCACATGGGCGTGGATTATCCGGGGACACACTTCCAAGTGCCATTACCTTTGAAGGGAATTAGGCTGTCTGAAGTGTGATTTATATCTAAATAACAATAATTGACTCAGAGCTGAGTGCTTTGACCCACCTGACTTTGATGTTCACGTGCTTTCCCCAGTGCCAGGTTGCACTCACTGGTGACTGAATTTTTCACTTTTCATCCTTGCTTTGAGCTGACTGAAATCTGCCTTTTCTCTCAAACTGGACAGCTGCCACTGCCTCCCTGCCTGTTGTGGAAAAAGCATAAGCAGGTTTTCATCTTCAGGGGTTTGCTGGAGGGAAGGATCATTGAATAGGCAGCCAGAAAGACATAAAAAGTAGGCTCAAAAAAAATTCTTTTGGTTTGCCTGCAGATCCTTTCCAAATGGCACCCCTTGTTTATGGGGAAGTGTTATGCAAGGTTATTCCTGCAGCCAGAAACCATCTTTGGGAGATTTCTTGAGTCACTGAACAAGCTGATTTACAGCCAGTGGAAGCTGGGAAGTGAAACTTTCTGTGTGGGTATTCTTGGTTTAGTGTCTGATGAGGGTTAAAGCCACTAGGACATAAATAACCTCAATATGCTCCAAATCAAACCAGGCAGCAGCAAAGGGTCAGGCACCTCTTTGCAGGATAGATGCTGGAATGGGGTGAAGTTGACTGATTTGTGCCGATTCATTTAGTCCCACTTGATACCCAATAATATTTATGAGCCACTCTGCACTGAGGGAAGGAGACGCAGCTCCTGTACCTCACAACACAGTTAAATCAATGCAGTGTGAAGCTCCATAACCTTTCCTGATGCCTCACCTTGTGTCAGGGCACGCAGACAATCCGCTCACCCAGTTTGGAAGGGGATGGACAGGCGCAGGTGTTATGTGGGGTCTGCCTCTCTAATTAGGCAAAGCCACTTCTTCACCAATGAGCTGTAATCCATCAGAAAATGCTAGGAAACAGCACTGATTTTATGATTTCTGGCATAAGGAACCCCTGACTTTCAGCTCTTGAATAGACCCTGAGGCTGATTTTGGTGCAGAGGGGAAGGGAAGCAGTTTTGTTCAGGAAGGCAGCAATAAAAGTTAATGCTGAGGAATTATTGCTCTGTGTCCTTCTACTGACCTTTTAGTTTTTTTAGTCCTCCAGTCCTGTTAGTTATTCTCCCATTTCCTAGAAGCAAAGATATGGTGTGTTTTTATTTATTTGCTCATTTGGTCTCTTCCTCTTTTCATTCCTCTTTTTTCCAAGTATTAGCCAGCTCAGAGATCTCAATGCTGTGAAGCCAACTGAGTCCCAGGAGGGACGAGGCTCAAAGGATAAAACCCAAGCTTGCAAACCCAAACCACATCCCAGGACAGCCAAATTCAGACTGTCTGAGCCTATTTTCAATCAGTTGCAACATAAATGGTTTGGGATGATGACAAACCTTTGGTCACAGCTCTCAGGGAACTGGATCCCTCCTGGTGCCACAGGTGTTGGCTGTCTTACCCATATCATTATCTAGCTGGAAAATGTGTAGGGATGCTAATTTAAATGTCAGCTCTACTTAGTATTTTATCATCAAAAGGACAACGTGCAGCTAATATGTGACCCGCACAATTTATCTCAGGGAATGCCTCCTCTGGCAACCCAAAGTTCGTGGCAGATCAGCACAGACTGAATATAAAACTGGAATTTTATTAGGCTGCTGTTTGAGGATGAATCCAGCTGAAAACCACCTCCAGAGCTGCCTGGACCCCCTTCCAACTGTTTAAAACAAGTGCCACTAAATCAGACAAATGCTGGTGCTGGGACACAGCAGGCACTAATTTAACCCATATGCTCTGGGAGTGCTCCTACATCTGTTTGTTCTGGGCACAACTAAATAGTGGAATTAATTTTTTTCCCTCCTCTATCAAGTAAAATTGTATCACAAACTAGCCATGCAATTTTAAGCCCATTGGAAGGTAAATAAGAGCAATTTTTGGCTGAGGAGAGTACCAGCAGTATCTCACTAGCTGGTGTTAACACAAGGGGAACTGAAGCACTGCTGAGCGGTTCAGGGCTGGTGTGTTGGGTTTGCATGGCAAGGGTTTGGTAGCGGACAGGCTGCAGGGGCGGCTTTTGTGGGAATCTGCTCTATACTTCCCCATGTCCGATGGAGCCAACGCCACACAGCTCCAGGATGGACCCACCTCTGGCCAAGGCTGAGCCCATCAGCAGTTGTGGTATTGTCTCTGGGATGATGTATGTGAGAAGGGGAGGAAAAACTCCACCAGCTACAGCTGGAGAGAGGACTGGGACCATGTGAGAGAAACACCCCTCACTGCAGGAGGGGCAGGGGCTGCTCCAGGTGCCAGAGCTGAGGTTTCCCTGCAGCTGAGTATGTGAAAGGGACATTAATGGCATATTTTCTTACAGTAATTTCAAGCTGTGTGATGCCAGGTGCATGTAAACAGTAGAATGGTAGTTTGATCATATCAGTGCATATTTTATCAAAATATTAGCCCTTTTATGACATTCATAGTTGTTTTCAAGTTGCTTGCTTTTGTAAAAGAACATCCAAGCAAACTAATGCTTATTAAGGCAGGGAAGACTGTAATGAACATTTAATTGGGCTTTCTGAAATGTGTGAATATAGATTTTCATCAATAATTCTGCTCCTCACCTATTGACTTCAAGCTGACATATCTTTTTGGAGAGACATTTAGTCTTGATTTAGCAACTCCCAAATGAAAAAGAATTTACCATGAGCCTCAGTAATTTGTTCCAATGGCTAATTATCATGCCTTAAATATGTACATCTTATTTTCAGCTTGCATTGAGGTTTACTCATATATTAATTGTATATTTGATTGTAATTTGCTCTATATTAGCTAGTTAAATGCATTGCATTCTTTTTTTAATTCCATGATTGGATGACATCTTTAAATAACCAGCTTAGTATGAATTATGAAGTTTTACAATCAATCATACAAATGCAAAATTCAAGAATGGAACTTCAGCTGAAAAATGCACAGATAGCTTGTTCTGCAGGGGCCCTCCAGTTTTAGGCTGTGTAGAATATGTGCAGGAAGAGAATTTCAAAGAAACCTGTCCTGGTTTTGGCTGGGGTAGAGTTAATTGCATAACAAGTCTTTATCCAAGCATACCAATTTCTTACTGTTTTCCTGCTGATTTGCTCAAAAAAGCACAGGAATACCCCTAATGTGTAGGAACCTTTGAGAAACTTGGTCTAGTTGAAGATACACCTGCTCCTTGCAGGGGGGTTGGACTAGATGGCCTTTAAAGACCCTTTCTAACAAAATCATTATGTGATTCTATGACTTACGAAATACGCCCTGATTTTAGATTTGGAAAACAGACCCTTATACAGAGAGATGATATAGAGATAATATAAATGTCTGACATAAAAAGGGCATTTTTTTTCTGTCCTCTTTTCATTAACTAAAAAGAGAACCTAAGTTGAGAAATTCATATATAAATGAAATGAAATGAAGTCTTATTCACTCACTTTCCTGTGTTCCATGTGCTCACTTTGATTTGTGCAAAAGAATCAGAAAAAGGAAAAAAAAACCATAGATGAAACTTGAAAAAAAGACTAACATCCTCATTGAAATGTTAACCTTCATTGAGATGTCTGTAATTCCATCAGGATTCCCTGGATTCATCTTGCTTTTCAACCACATGTTTTATGAAGCAAGAGATTTGCTAACGAGTTTAATTCTCATTGGCATGAGGGGGTTTGGAGAGGGTTGGAAAGGATGCCTGCTGTGGAGGCTAAAGTGGCACTAGAAGTGGGACAATGTTCTGTATTGCAGTTGGCAGGATCATAAAACAGGGAATAAGAGGATAGAGATTAATCTGTTGTTAAGGAAGAGCAGAAAGGTAAGGAAAGGATACCAGGCATGCTGGGTGGGAGGCAACTGCTCCAATTTAAGTACCTAAAAGGTGAGTCTCTAGGTGGATCTCCTCATCACTCTTACAGTTGAAGGGAATAAATAAGTGACCCCAGGGAACGATGATTCCAACCTTTCATGTGGATAACATTCATTGCCTCATGTGCCAATCTCTCACTGCTGACTACTAAAGAAAGCCTGGTGTGATTACTTTGATGGCAGATGAATTCCCAGCCCTGACTACTGTCCATATTCCCTCCCAAAAGATGATGTGGAAGGAGCAGCTGATTTGTCTAATCTGCTCTTAATAACCTGCTGAAAAAGGAATCAGTAACTGCAGACAGCCTTTCATCAGAAATCTGCAGATGGTCTTTCCTCTTACTCAATTTAAGTCTTTGCTGTTGGACATCATTTGGGTTGCACCTTGCTCTGGATTACAGGACAGGCCATGCAAAATGACTTGTCACAACATTATTACCGTCTTTATTGCACATTGTGCTTCTTTGCACTGCCTAAATAAACTCAGTCTACTTAATCTTCCCATAACTGTCTTTGAACTGTTTATCCTATTTACTTAATCTTCTCACAAACTCTCTGAACTTTTTATCCGATTTCTCTGTTCCATGATCTGGGATGATTCATGGTCCTCATTTAATTATAAACTCAGTTGCCATATCTTTGTCAACTTTCTAGGCTCACTGGGACTCACTACAGATGAGTTCCTGCCAGAGCTCCAGCCTAGGAAAGAACAGAAAACCTGCATTTAACATTAGTGTGGGGACATTTGCATAATCCAAAGTTGTGTATTTTTTGTCATTAGCTGGAGGCATCTTACCCTCACCTGTTCCCGCAGGACTATATATCCTGACATGTGTGAGTGTGCTACTGTGGGAAGACACTTCATGGGGCTGCAGTCTGAAGAGCATCAGGGGAAATGCTTTTGGATTCTCTTCTCCTCAGCAATGCAGCCAAGAAATAAATGTAACAAAGCACCACATAGAAATGCTTGATTCCTGGTGTGTGCTGACACACACATATATAATCTAGGCAGTAAATTGGGTTAATGGGTGTAAACAAAAGGTCAGTGTTCAGAGGGGAGAAAAGGGCTGTAAATTGTAGGGTAATGGGGGATTTTTATATGGCAGAATATAAACACACACATACACACCCCCTCCCCCCGAGGAAAGGTCACTGTTGAGATCCTAAGAAGACAGGCTGAGAGAGTTGGGGTTGTTCAGCCTGGAGAAGAGAAGGCTCCAGGGATACCTCATTGCAGTCTTCCAGTATCTAAAGGGAGACTATAAAAAGGAGGGAGAGTGACTTTTTTACACAGACAGGTAGTGATAGGACAAGGGGGAACGATTTCAAACTAAAAGAGGAGAGATTTAGGTTAGATGTTAGGTGTTCCTGCTCATTGCAGGGGAGTTGGATTAGGTGAACTCTAAAGGTCTCTTCCAGCCCAAACTGTTTTGTGAGTTTATGATTTTATGGTTTCTATTCAACTCCTGTGGTGTTTTTGCAGCTTGGAAGGCTCAATGTCTTATTCTTGGAACACTGTTAGGTGACATCTCTTGTGAGGAAGAGGTTTCAGTGATGGCCAGGGGCTCTTCTGGTGTTCTGGTATTATTTATTTATACTGTCATCTTTGCTTGGATGTTCAAATTGCAGCTAAGCACAATCCTATTTCAGGACAATGCAATCCCAACAAATCTCCTTCAACAGCAGATTAATCTGTAATTTGCACTTCCTATGATCTGCTTATATATTCAGCATCCCACTCTTCTGCAGTTCCAGAGCCCTGTTTCTTTTGTGATTGCTTGCTCTGACCCTGTTTTCCAGAATAAGGGGAAAGGAGCAGTGTGGAGGTGTCTAATCCAGTATACTTCACTCCACAGCTGAACCTGATGACTATAAATCAGTTGACAGGATGCTTACCCCAAGTTTCTGTTTTTCCCAGTCCCAGTAATAACAGTGTAAAGGAGTCCACATAAACGAGATTCGTTCTTTTGTTTGGTTTTTTTTCCTCATTCACCTTATAGCCTTTTATTTGATCAGGATGAAAGATATCCTGAAAAGAGGCACTTGGAAACATGCAGAGGGATAAAATAAAGGGCTAAGATTAATTTTGTTTACTCCTATGTGGTAACTGGTACAAAATCAAGTGATCTGATTTCTGATGTTAACAGACATTTGTTATGAGAATAGGATCTCCAGGTTCAAGGTCTAAAAGAGAAGCATCTGTTTATTTTCTATACATTTACATTTCAGTGGGGTTTGTTTTCTTGTGTTTAGGGTTCTATTGATTACTGTTTGACATGCATCACATTTATGTAGTTCATGGTGAATTCCTCATTTTGTAAGTGTTTGCTCATATCAGGGTGCTGCTTGTTCAGTTTCAATTGAATGCATGGCAAAGTAAGTGTTCTTGAGTTACACATAGATTTTCATCAATAACAGTAAAAAGACTAGATGCCCCAGGATATTTCCTTATTTATTACAGTGAATGTGATTTAAATGCATGGAAATACATAAAGATCCAGGAAAAAGATAGTTCCAAATTAATGTAGAAAGACAAACAGCAGTATGGAGTGACAACATATTCTCTGTAGGGGTCCTGGTCCTCTAATGAGAAGCAGGACATTAAACAGCAAGACCTCTGCTGGCTCTTTTGAGCTTGTTTATGACACTTCCAATATTTTCTACCTGGATCTGGTCATCAGTGTTGGAGCAACTTGTGTCCCCATGCTTGCAAAATTCTCCCTGATGTTTTTTTCATCTTCTCTGGAGGGAGAAAATGAGAGCATGAAATGAGCTTTTCAATTCCTGCATATTGGAACTTCTCTGAGCTATTGTGACTTTTGAATTGTCTGGAGAGAGGGTGGTGCTTGCCTGTGCTTTTCCACCAGTTGCAAAGTACAGAACTTGTCATACAAAATCAATTGGATTAACAAAATGTGAGCTCAGGGGATCACTTTCTTAACATGAAGGAAGGAAAACAGAAATATTACTGGAAATCAACAGTCAAAAAAAAATTCAGAAGTAACTATGACTGCTTCAGTTCTCTATACCCATAAGGCTGGATCCAAGCTAAATACGCACTCTGATTTTCTTTTAACGTAATGTCACAGATCAAAATCTCCATATTCAGGCTTTTCAGTTGTCTCTACCCTGCTCTCTCAGGCAGCAACTTCCCTGGCAGCAACTCCAACGTGAACAAGAGAAATAAAATCCCAGGGTAAAAGTCCAAGACATTTATTCCTGATATACTTGCACACACACTTCCACCACTACCAAGCCTCTTTGCATTTGCTGTAGCCTCTTTAAATTAAAATTTTAATTTAGACCAAGGCCTCCATGTTTGTCAAATGTGCAGTAATGACTAATGCTTTCCATCCATAAAGGTCAAATAAATGCTTTTAATTACTGCAGATTGTAAAACCCTCACCAGGCTGGGTGAATACTTTACTCACGTTTACTTCCGTTTTTGAAGGAAATTAATTTGTCTGTTTCCCATCTTTTGCCTTTTTTTTTTTTTTTAATGAATACTGTAGTGTATCAGCAAAATGCTAATTTTTAATTTGAAGGGCACATTTCAAATGCAAATTAACCACAATGCCACCTCAGAATGTAGGAATGTCATTGCAGGAGCTGCTGAGCACCAAGATGCATTTAAAGACTTAGGCTCACATGCTCCAGCACTGCAGAAACCTTCATATCTCTGGATGGAGGTGCTGTAGCTGGGTCCTCAGTGTCATGCAGATGTAATTCTACTGATTCATTAATACATAACTTGGTAGTTACACAGAAATTGCACAGGGCCAGCAATAAAATGAGTGTTGAGAATACACCAAATGGGCAATTCAAAGATCACGATGCCAGGTATTAATTGATAAATAAACCCATGAACCATTCTGAGTAACGGATAGTTTTCAGAATATGACGCACTGCAATTGGAAACAAGGCAAACTACTCACTACACAATATTTATGCTTGTCTACAGGATGGAATAATGTGGATGTTCAGCTACAGAGACAAGGAAAATTGGATGTGCTCCAGGGAGCTCACGATCCATGTATTTCATGAGATGAAACAGATGGATGAAGCAGACACATGGAGTGGGTAGGAGGAGGTGGGAAATGTGTTAAAGGAAATGGCTTTGTAGAATTATTAGCACTTCATTTCCTAGCACAGATTTCCCTACAACACCAAAGAAGTCCCCAAAAGTCAAGGCTGGGCTTTCTCTTAGGAAGCAATGACTGAACAGGTGATTGGAAGAATTTTGAATAGTGAGGAATTTGGGTACTCCAATTTAAACCATGAATATTTGGGGATGCTTGTTCTTCTGGCACTGTGCTTAGAAATCTTGCTCACTGATTCTGCTTCTGATTGATGCTCAAAAGGTAATGGAAAGAGCTTACCAACTGAACTGGGGTTTGGAATTAGGTCCTACACTGTCAATGTTATTGAGCTTATGGATATAAATCATTCCTTTTTGTAAAGCCCTTGAAAATCTGTAAGTGAAAGGACCTAAGTTATAAGGTTTTTAAGAAAATAAAATACCTCAAACACCATTGCATGTACTTTTCATGGTTAGATACATTAACATGTCCCTCTCCATCTGACAAATGACACTGGCACCTCCAGAGTTATTGCTGTGCTTACTCACAAGGGCTGATTATGTGTGAAATATTTCTATTCACTCCTGCTAGAAATGTCCTAAATGGTTGGTTGGATCCCCAAGGCAAGGAATTATCTTTCAACTAGTCCTGCATATTAGAAATGAGTTACCCTTCTCCACTTCAATTCTTCACCAACTTTTGTCTCTCTGAAAAGCAGGAACTTGCCTTTTCATATATCTGACCCATCAGACTGTAGAGGGTTTCTACTGTCTCAGGAAAACAATTCACTTCTCCGGGTCCCAGGCATTAGTATTAATTGATGGCTGTGTAGAAACAGGAGAAAAAACAAGTACATGAGCTTCTGATGTTCACAAATGACCAGAAATAAGTTTACCTCCTGTTGGTTAATAAGGGAGGGTCTGACTCAGAAAAAGCCATGCAGCTTTGATTCAGTCTCATAGGTGTTGCCTGGTGTAATTAGAGAGCCCCAACATATATGGGACCTCTGTGCAGGCTAACAAATACAATATAGGAATAATGGGAGACCTGTACCCTTCTAAAGCTGCTGTTGGAGACCACACATCATGCTCTGGAGCCTCTTAAATCACATCAGAATCTTGTTTCAGCAACTAAATTTTGTTCTCCACTTCCAGTGGCTGGGATGGAAATTCAGACCCCCAGTGAATGTACAAGACTGTGTTTAGGTGCCTTTGATCTGAGATCAGATCATTCTTATGCACTTGTCTTTCTCCCCTTGCTCCATCCACATTTTCCCAGTGTTCATTGGGATCGTGCCCCTGCACATTCCCAGGAATGCAGACCCTCTGAGGCACGAACACTTAGCAAACTACTGCAAAACTGTTGAGAACAAACTCCTGCACAGGACCCCAAATTTAGGTCAGTGGAAGATGAGATTTTGCTTGATGGCCTTTTCATATGCAGTACAGTACAAACTCCTTTCCTCCTCCATAAAATTTTCAATATTGTTCTGACTGATTTTTAAGGGCTTTTTGATCCTGCTGTGACTAGTTACATATTGTAGTCACTAATCATGAGCCATCCAGTAATGAAGAGTCTTTCACATAACTTGTTACTTATTGACTTATCTTCATCTTCCTTTGAAACTCCAGAGAGAAAGCTCTGCTGAAATCCCTACAGAAAAATCCCCAAGAGCCAATGGATGGAGGCGGGAGGGAAGGGACAGCAGATCGTGTTTTGCTATTTCTATTAAAATATGTTTCTGTGATTCACAACAGTGTGTTTGTGCCTACGTGTGATTGAAGTAAGTTTGCAAACTCTTTGCTCTGGCTGTTGCTCTGCCTCTTCCTTTCATCTTTTTGTTTGTCATATATTCACTTTCTGCCTCTTGTCTTTTTTGACATTTTCACTATCTCAGGGGGCAAACACTGGCACTTTCACACATCACCATAATAGAAATAAAAGCTTGAAAGATCTAGATCTGAGACATTCCTATTCCTGGGGCATTGCAATGAGACATCATGAAACATGTAGCTTGGCTGGATCCTCAGGAGATCACAAGAAACCTGGAACCATAGCTCCTGAGAATAACTGAGCTGATGAAAGCAGGCAAACATCTCTGCACTTCTTTTTCTGGAGAAATTCCTGTCAAAAATTGTCATTTTTTTTTCTTTGCATATGGTTCAGATGAAATTTTGTTTTCCAGTGGAGAAGTAATGTTTTATTTAGGGTTTTTTTTGATGAATAGCTCAGGCTTGTCTACATTGACACATACTTCACACAATGCAAGTGAAAACTCCCCAGTGATTCTTTCCAAATTCCTAACAAGTTTCAGCTCAGGATGAATTAAAACATATATATTTGGTCCAAGGTTCTCCATCAGTTCAGGGTGACCCAGCTCTGATACAGTTAAACCATATCAATTTATATGACCATAAATTTTGACACAGAATTTCACCCTGAGACATACTAAAAGCGATTCCTGCCATCAGTGCTGCTGCATGCATGGTTCAGAGATCACCAGTTACCTTTGCAATCTGAGCCTGTGTCAGGTAGCAGAGCACCTTCCGAGTTGAAGTGTATTCTCGGTGTCTCATTGACAGCATAAAAAATACCCAACTGGTGTAATGCATTGTGAGCAATTTCCTTTTGCTTGCAAGACCCATCTGCAGGACCTAAGGCAATACCCAAATATTTTATAACCAAGAAATAAAGAATATCGAAACTAATCCAGTCTATCAGTTAATTTTGGATAGCTTCACATGAATATTTGGCTACTAATTCTCAAGTCCTTTAGGGGGAAGTTAAAAAAGAGACCTACTTAGCATGCGCTGATGTGTGCTTGTGACAGGTGGTGCATGCAGAAACACCATCCCCAGATGGAAGAGCTTCAGCAGCTGCATCGCCCAGCACAGCGCCTGCTAATGCATCAACAGTCTCCATCCTTGGAGGCAGCTGGCTCAGGATACTCAGGATCTGAGTCTGTCAAGGCTGGTTGAGTTCATGTTACACACAAAGAATGCTCACAGATTCAGGGCCCTGCAGCTCTGACCCCCAGATGCAGGGAGGATGTGCTGCTGGTACTACCTTAGGGCTTTGAAAAATACCTAAAAATACAATATCCTCACTCTCCAGTTGACAGAAGCGATCCAATCCTTCAGGCGTTCCTAAAACATCCCATCAGCACAGTTGTGGGGTTGCAGCAGGCACTGATGCCGAGTCAGGCAGCAATCATTTTTAATTTGGGCAGTTGACAGTCTGACGTCAGGGCTGCAAGAGCAAAGAAAGGAGCCTGATCATATCGAACCAGAGACATTCCTCCTGAGCTGTGGAAAAATAATAGCTTGACATTTTGAAGTGTCAATACCAGAGAGGGCTGAAAGGGACAGCAGTAGAACACATGGCTGATTGCTCTGCTTCGTGTGTGGACGGTAATCTTCTAATTCCAGCTGCATATACATTTTCTTCTGATCAGAAAATATGGAAAATAACTTGAAAGAACACACCCACCAAACCCTCCCATCCTTCCTGTATTTGATTAATGAGGTCATTAAAAAGATGCATGAAAGATTCGCAAAAAAGGGTTGAACTTTCATGCCACAGTGGCAATGTTGTAGTGGCCTGAGCATAGAGAAAGATCATTAGGGAAATGAGTGTGCTTATTAGCCTTGAAAGCAAGGCTTTAGCTACTCTATTGAAGAGACTGGAAAATAACTGTGTGTGCCGAAGAACAGAAACAGTACAGAATAATGCAGCCTGAGAAATCCTTCCTGTCACAGGACAATATCCCATTTTCTGCTCAGATTATCTCCCTGTCCTGTCTTCAAGAGCCTCTGCCCAAAAAAGAGAGATGATGCTTCCAACCCTTGTCAGATCATGGTCCTCCAGGGCATCAGTGGGACCTGGTAGAGATCACAGCTTTATGTCCTACAGCCTGTACCCCTGTGAGTTGTCCCACCATGTACTCACGAAATAAGGAAATAAACCTTAGAAAACCTCTAGATTTGAAAGAGCCTCTGCTCAGAGACTTGTAGACCTGGTCTTTTTTTTTTCTTGTTCAAATGTTTGCTCACTGGGAATAACTTTGTTATGTTTGTCTAGTTCCTGACCTATTAGTGTCCTGAAGCATGGAAATGGGAAGATTACAGCACTGTGGGTGTGCAGGAATTGGCACTTTCTGCATATTAAATTGTCTGCAAAACCACATTCTGGATCCACACAGGAACAGGTTTCAACACTAAGAAAAATCTGATCTTCTGGATAGATGTAATACAAGTTGAAGGCTCATGCTGAAGTTATCTGTGAGTTTGGGAAGATTTTTTTGTTTCACTGTTTTCCTTTCTTAGCTGTTGGCATCAGAGGTCATAGGATAAAAGGACACACCTGCAGAAGCTACCACCTACAACTCTGATACTTAGACCTCACTTACCTACCTTTCCGGCTTGCAGCCCTTTCCCATCACAGAGGAAGCCCCCACACTGCTCACCAGCCCTCCCCTAGTGACACTGAAATGATGTCTGACATTATTTAAACTTTAAACTAAAAGAGGAGAGATTTAGATTGCATATTAGGAAGAATTCTTTACTGTGAGAGGGCACAGATTTCCCAGAGAAGCTGTGGCTGCCCCATCCCTGGAAGTGTGCAAGGCCAGGTTGGACGGGGTTTGGAGCAGCTAACTGGGCTAGTTAGAGGTGTCCCTGTCCATGGCAGGGGAGTTGAAACTGGATGATCTTTAGGGTCCCTTCCAGCCTGGACTATTCTGTGTTTTGATAATGAAAGAATTCTCCCTGTGTACACAGAAGTGAAGCTCATGGGCGTTTGAACTGTCTTTACAATTCAGGGAATTAGAATCTACTTTAATTTTCCACTGGGAAATAAGTTTGTGTCATTGTGCCCTGCAGCCATGTTAATTCCACAATTTCTCTGATATTTCTGTGGTGCACCCAGCTGATGCATGACTTAGAGAACTTTTCCTCATTAGTAGTTGAAAAACAAGCACCAAAGGAAAGAAGAAAGAGAGGGGAAGGTGGACTTTATGGGCTTTTCTCAGAACTGAAATGAAACTCTGCATTTCTGAATGGACAGTGATCTTTTTATTCACAGTCCTTTCATAACTTAATTTAATTCCTAATAACATCTCTGTAGCTCCAACGATACTCTCTCTATTTGCTCCACTTCAGAACTGGAAGGTGTCATCTGCACAAGGCATGACAAAAGTCATGCCTAACTGAGAGATTTCCAAAAATATTTTGCCTTGTTTACTTTGTTGACTGAGTAGTTCCTCCAAATCACTTCATCTGTAAGGTGACTGTAAGGTTTGTTTCAAAATATCAAACCAGGTTTTATTGTACTCAGGTTGTAATTGACCTCAGGTATTTAGTAAGTAAGTTGAATCCCACTGCTGTATTATTTGTTTGTCATGTTAGGAATTGTTTGTCTTCATGAGTTTGTGCAGTGCCCAGAGCAAAAGGATCCTGATCTCGATTGAGGTCCACAGAAGCTGCAGTTGGAGACAAGTTAGATCTAATAATCATATTGTTATTTCCATATGGACCCCCTTTCAATGAAACTGTTATTCAGGCATGTTCAGTACCTTCATAACTGCCCTGGATTAACTTCCTAACTGGAAAAAGCAGGTGATGCTACCTGTGAGGAGCACACATTAGTGCAGAAGATACTTGGCTCAGGTGTCTGCATTCCATATCTAAGCAGTCACATTTCACTGAAATCACATCAGTGTTTCGTATCTTCTGACTTTTTCATTTGCCTTGGAAGGGGAACAGGAAGAAAATAGTTTGGTCTTTAGTCTGCTTTTTCATATTGATAAATGTCCTCTGTATTTCCATACTTTAAAGGTATGTTCTTTTATCGTGATGAATAGCCCTTTTAGGCTCAGAATCAATTCAGACCTTTTCCATCCCAGCATTTGAAATTCTTGGGAGGATACTCCCATCTCCATAGTCTTGTTCATTGTTATGCAACTGCATCAGCATTAGAACAGAAATCAATCTTGATTTACATTTTGCTCTTGTCCAGGTGCTCAGAGCAGCAGCTTTTTAATGCTTAGTTAGTGGGCTTTGCACTAAATAAATTTTTGGAACATTTACTAGTGTAGAGACATAAAATCTGGAAAATTATTGTAAACTTAGATGCACATCAGCTATTCGTTGTGCTAAGGTTGGTCCATACTTTTAAAATACACTGACTGTCATTCTTGGTATTATTTTCCTTTCCATTTTTATTCTCTCCTCTTGGTTTCCAGAATTCAATTTCTACAGCTACTTAATGAAATGGACTCTTTCTTTTCTAGTTTTTCTTGGCACACACTACAAAAAGGCTCTGAAGTCCTAGAAGAAAGACAAGGAACTATACTAATAAATATTTTGAATGATAGTGTCTTCCCTGTGCTGACAGGTACAAAAAATTCAAGTCAGTAATCAAAGAAAAGAAAATTATTTGAAACCCTGCTCACTCTTGGTATTGCCCTGCCATGTTCAGATTGCTATTCCCCCAAAAATCCACTCAGATGTTAGCAGGAAAACACATTCAAGTGATTTCTAATTATATCTAGCTGCTATTAATACCTTGAACCTTCTTTAGTCTGGAATTATGCAGAATAAGTTGGAATGTCACTGAGTAAACCCAGTCATCTGTAATGTCAATGTACATGAACCCATCCCTGAATCATTATTAATGGCACTGGCCCTCAGCCAGGACCTGGAAACCAAGTTAGTTTCAGGAACCATAAGAAGAAGGAGAAAAAACCCCCAAAACAAAACAGAAAAGAACCTATTTTTGAAGAATTTAACTGAAATGTTAAGAAATACAGTAAAATAGTACAAACAGGAATATATATGCAGTTTAATTTTTATAAAGGTAGGAGCAAGAACCCTGACTCTTCAGAAAGTTTTAAGCAGATGAAGGCTAATATAAAAGTTGATAGGACAGTCTGTATGGGATGCATCTTTTCTAAACCTTAGAGATTAAGCTGTGGTGATGCCAAGGTCTTGCACCTGCAGATGGGAACCAGAGCATTCACATGGCTCCAGATGAAAGGAAAGCCCTTGTTTCCCTAACTTGTTTCTGTTCCATAAATAAAGCAAATGGCTGTGCATAATTTCTCACAAGATCTTTATTCTCTCAGGTTTTGTAGCCAACATTATCATGTCTGATCCTTTTTTTTAACTGTGAAGATGTAAATTTCATTGCTTCTAATGCCTCTTGCCTCCATCCATTTATTTTCATACTTTTTTGTTCTTGTGAATGTATTTAACCTTAGCTCAGAAGGAATAACAAGGAAATAGGACAAGGGGCCACGGGCTCAAGCTCTGCCAGGGGAAATTTAAGTTGGAGATCAGAAAAAAATTCTTTCCAGAGAGAGTGCTCAGGCATTGGAATGGGCTGCCCAGAGAGGGGGGGGATTCCCCATCCCTGGAGATTTTTAAACGCAGATTGGCCATGGCACTGAGTGCCATGATCTGGTAAAGGGACTGGAGTTGGACCAAGGGTTGGACTTAATGATCTCGGAGGTCTATTCCAACCCAATCGATTCTATGATTCTATGATTCTATGAGAGCATTGTAAAAGGGCTACTGTAGAAGTCTGTTAACATCACTGGATACCTTCCAGCACCCATTGGCTATGTATGGTTTAGATAGGAAGAATTTGCACTTGATATTCAATGTGCTGATTCTCCACCACTTTGGCTTCTATGTCCTGCTGATAGAGCTCCAGCAGTGCAGAGAAACAGAGGTGTCTAGGGTTGTGGTTTATTTCATCCCTCAGGAGGCTTCTCAGATGAGACAGATGGTTTAATTGCTGGTTTGATTTTTTTTTTCATTGACTGAGGTCAGATGTGACGTTGAGTATGTGTGACTGGGAAAGGATAAAGGTGGGTAAGAACAGATGAGATTTGCAATCAAGTCTTTTCATAACTTTCAACTCCTGTTAAAAAGTGAGAGAAATTGGGAGACTTCATAAGACACCTGGTCCTGTTGCAGGCAGCATCTCAGTCTCCCCAACAACTTGATTTTCCTCTTTGCTGATTCTGGAATTTCCCCTGGCCCCCAACAGCACGATACCCACAGAACATCCTCTTAAACCCTACTGAGAGAGATGGAGTTCAAAATATTTAACAAGTGACTAAAAAGCCCACAATTTATTATCTAACAAACAGAAGCAATGCAGGATGCAGTTTTTCATGGAACTTTTTGGATTCCCCAGGAAAAATTAAATAAACACCATTCATTCTTTAAGCTACCATACAGCTTTTTCTCAATGTCAATTCTTCTTTCCTTCCTTTATCCCAAGACCTGTGGTGACTCCACCAAGACATCCTCCTATTTATTTACTTGCCTTCCTTGATTAATTCCTTTGTGTAAAGCTGAAAAAGTAGCTTCTTGTATTTTTTTCTCTAAGAGATGAGACTGCTTTGTTCTCTATTAAAAATAAAGGATAACAAAGCAAGTGCAGTCACCTGTACTACACATCTTAAATATTCCTAGTTTTAAATTCATCATCAAGAATAAATTGAGGGTGAGCAACCTGAGAGGGAAAATTACTCTTTTAATGATGCTTTTTTAGTGAAATAATATTGAATAATCTGTTCAGTTAGTGGGAAGCTAAGTCCTTATAGTTCAGATCTTTATAATTAGATCCCAAAAGAAATCAACTTCAAGACACATGGCTTGATCCCATCAGATGTTGCTAAGGTGTGCTGTTAATAGACAATGAGAACATGGGAATGAGTAACTGGACAACACTCAAATTTTCATTTTGGGGAAATAAAACTATTTCCCCCTATTTTATACAGAGTAGCTGTAAGAAAGAGGAAGAGCAGTAATAGAGGCATCTAATCCTCAGTAATCTAAATGGGAGGCAGGCATCAGGATATTTTCTTAGTCAGAGCCTCAAAGCCTTGTCAAATCCATGGCTAGACTGGGAACTGAAGGGAAAGAGTCTTAGAAGCAGCAACCTGACATTGTGCTGATACTTGCACAGCCCTTTAAATGTTCCTTCAAATGCACCAGTTTGAGGTCTCCTTATGAGTGTAGCTACAGTGCCCGCTGTTGTCTTGAGGCTGCCTGTGTCTCAGTGTCCAGCTGGGATGCAAATGGTGATGAGAGTATTTTCCTTGCATTTTGCTTGTTAAAAAGCACATGGACAAGCAAAGAGGGGAAGAGTCTGTGCTACATTCACATCACAATAAGAGTCACTTGATTCTGTTTCTATGATTTTTGAGGTGCACTAGGTGTTTGCCTGGACAAGGATAATGGTGTTTGGGGATGTGGGGACTTAGCCAGTGGTTTGTTCATCTCATCTCTCATTTGGCTGTGTGCTTAACCTGCTGATTAGGTAAAGCAGCCCTTTAAAGTCAGGTCTGTACAATACACCAGCACATACTTAGGAAATTTCTCAGATAGGGACTTTGAGGCAGCAATTTTGACAGGACAGAAGCTGATTCTTTGGGTTATAGAGGAATCAAAACTGCTTCTGTGGATTGAAAGTGAGCAGTTATTTAATATCTTTCTGAAAGATTTGTACCTTCTAAAATTCTCATTTCTTTGAAAGTCTCCATTGCTATTTAATCAGCAGTCATTAAATATGGTTCAGAAGAGTTGCTGATGGCTGAATACTGCTTTCTTTTCCTTCTTCTGCAATAAATGATTGAAACATAATAATTTGGGGATTTGCTTTAGGGACATCTTACCATTGAGAAGAAAAATCATACTTATATAACCTTCCAAGAAAAGATGATGATAAAGGAACAGAGAAACCAATCACATTTCTACAGTTCCTGACTTTGTGCACTTTTGTCTCACTTTTTGTTTGTTTGTTTTAGGTTTTGTTTTTAACTAGAGAACTTGTTAGGATTTTATTATTGTTATCTCAGTTACAAGGATGAGATGCCTCAACATTTAGCAATTTAAACATCAGGTGAATTAAGGTAGTTATTTTGCTCCTTCTGTGCTCAGTAGACAAGGACCTCAGCACTATTACATGCCTAGTTAAATGATATTATTCCTATGTAAATGGTGATTTGACTGCATTGAAATGTCTTACCCTCATGTATCAGTGGGACATACAGAAAGAGGGAGAATGAAGAACTCCTGTGAGATATGAGAAACCCAAGTGAAAAATCCCTATCCCGGTAAACTACAAATTCCCTGAAGGCAAAGATGCCCACGGCAAAATGAGAAAGCAGTATCTCCTTTAGGGCAACTGGGGTAGAAATGAAATTTAAATATAGATCACCAAAATCTTTAACAAATTTCCAAAAGGGCATGCAACTGGCTACCTTGTATTAATTTTCCTTGAGGCTTATGAAAATCTGGAAAATATCTTGATTTTGTCTCAATATACAAAGGAAAAAGTTTTCACATATCAAACAATGCGTGAGGTGAAGAAACTCCTTCCTGCCCACCTCTGCAGAGAATCTTAAAAGTTATACACAGTTCTGGAACATAAAGTATTAGCTCTATAGTGTGAAACAGTGTCATAAACAGTTGATAGAATCAAACACTTCATGTAACATTTATATTACATAAACATTAGATATTCACAGTGTAGATGTGTGCTAATCATCTCACATCTCAGCTAATAAGCCAAGGATCTCTTCACAGTCGATGTACAGAAAAAGACGTTTTTAGGGCACAATTAATTTGCCATATTTTGTAACGTGCTTTAGAGTGAGATGAAGTGCCTATTTATCTCCAGTGGGTTTGTGGGAACCTATGGGGACTCATTCAAGTGTACAAATCTACATTGCAAAAGTCTACAGTCAGTCTGAAAAATCACCTCCTCAGTGCCTATAACAGGAGTGCCGAGTTCTAAAGAAAGCCTGTAACTATTTTTATTTTATTTTGTAAGGGAAGTTTCTCTTAATGAGTTCCCTTTTCAAATCTAATCCCCCAGCTTCTTGTTTGGGAAGATTTCTTTAGATAGACTCTTGTATCATTAATGTTCTGGCCTAGGATTGCTTTCTTACAAAGTCTCCAGCTATCATTAGTACAGATCCCCTTCATGTATAATGCACTCACAGCGCTTCCCACGTGTCCTTGCTTCTCTCTTGCTTTCTCATTTGTGTCAAGCCCTGAACACTGGAGTGGGATGTTTGGCTGGCAAGCCTCCACTGCCTGCTGCCAATGTGGGTTTTGGCTGGCCAGACCTTTGTGGCACTTCATCAGGTGTTCTCCCTTGGGATCTCTGCTTTGCGGCCCATGAGCTGTGTGTGCTCCAAGGGCATATTTGCACTAGAAAAGCTGTACCCCTTGTGCAAGGTTCAGAAGTGAGCCTAAGCTCAGCCTAGGTTTGAATGACTGGTCCTGGGCCTTTGGGCTGTGTGGATGCACCAGTCCACTCATATATGTGATTTATAACTGAATATACACTGTAAGCTAAAACCCCACACTCTTTAGACCATTGGAGAAGAGGATGTATCAGAAGCTGGAGGCTTGGAGTGAACTTGAGTTGTTTAATCATGCAAGGGTAATGCCTGTCCAGGCCCAAAGTTACCTGAGATATCCTCATCCTGGCAAGACCTCGGAATGTCTGAAGAGGCATCTGGAGCCAGGTGAGTTACTCCAAGGGATCTAAAATGGCACAAGGCCCACTCTGAACACTTCCTTTGCTATATCCCCATGGTTTTGTCACTCTGCCTCCTCAGCAGTGTCACAGCTTGTGTTACTGCTTACCTTTGTGTTCCACAGCCATTTCAGTATAACAAAGAAAGTTGTTTTCCTTGGACATGGCACCAATGGACTATATAGCACTTCAATGCCCTTTCTTTCAATTATTGACAAAGCCCTGACTTATGAAATTTACTTTTATTTTTTATTATACTTTATTTGGAAGTGTTTTGCCACATGGCAGAAATCAGGTCCAGACACTGATGGGTTGTAGGGATAGGGCCAAAACACAGCCTTGAGCAAAGGGGTCAGATCTAGGCTAGTTCTTCAAGCACAGCCACAATTGGTCATCACAGTCCTCTCAGCAGTGTGTTTCATTGACTTATTTTTGCCTACTTGCCCATTAGCTTTATTTGACCTATTTCATGCTATTTCATAAATNCGGGGCCGCCCGTACTGAGACTCGAACTCGCGACCTAGGAGCCGGAGACAGAAGTGCTCACCACTACGCCATGGGACCGCCCTTCATGCTATTTAGCTTCATGATAATATTGTGCTTTTCTTGGAAACCTTTTCCAAATACAGTCTGCTGCTTGGTGATAGTGCCCTTACAGTACAGACTCATACTGTGGCCATACTGTTTTAATTAAAGATAAAAAAAGTGCATGTTCCTTTGATCAAACATTTTGTGTATAATGGAATTGTGACATAATGTCTTGCATAATAAAATGGTGGCATTGTTAATATGGTCTTTATACCTTGTCTTTTCTGCCGCTGCGTCAGGAACAGGTATCAACTAGAGAGACAAATAATGTCCATGGCAGTGTCTGAATATTAAAGTGTTTGAACTGAAAAAATGAAAGCTAACCTCCACAGAAGCTGTGTTACAAGCACAAAGGGACATGTTCTGGCTCACCCTGTGCTCTTGCAGTGCAACGAGACACTCAGTATGCCTGTGATGTACATAATTAATAGCAGTGACAAGTAAGTACATGAGTACTACTAAAAATAATAAAAGGCCCAGGTTGTTCATAGTTCAAAGTCAAGCTGTTTCAACTCTGTTGTCTTTGAGAGGAATCCTGAGAGACTTCAAGGCTTGACTTCTTTTTATCTTTTTTTGAGAAAGATATTTTCTCCCATATTTGTTTTTTTGGGTTCAGTGCTGCTGGTGAGCAGGAAGACAAGAACATCTGATAGGTTTGGGGAAGACTGGGCAGAGGTGAAAGAGGTAGATTGAGAAGCTGAGAAAGTCTAGAAGGAGTTTGGGCATATTTTAAGATGATTGTGTTGTTGCAATCCAGAACTGGGGCAGGTAGAGAAGCTGAGATGGGGAAATCTTGCCATGGGATAGGACAGTAGGTCCAAGAAATGAGGAAGTGTATTATTTAGGGTTGAGTTGCCACCTTTGGGTGCCACAGGGGTAGAGGAAGAATAGAGGTGTTGGAGAAGATGGCTAAAGTAGATGGTATTAGATATAAATGCTTTTGATCTCCTTGTGGCTGGAGGATGAAGCCATTAGATCAGAGTGAAGCAGAATTAAAAGGCCTGCCTCTCTGTTCCCAGCTGCAGAAGCTTAGGAGAAGCTAACTCTGGCTTTGGAAAGAAGATGCATCAGAAATCTGCCGGACAAGCTGCAGTCCTTCTCCAGCGAGAGGAAATGAATGATGAGAGTGGTGCTGATCTGCTCTGGGTCCTTCCCAGCGATGGCAAATCTTGGAAGGAGACTGGTCCCACAGCTACCATTTGGTTGGAGCTCAGCTTGCTTCCTTCACACTCCCCAGGACAATAATGACTTTGCTCTTGGAAAATCCAGCTTCTGGTAACACTTTTAGAAGTTCTTTACAGCTTTGTCTCTCTTCATTCTCTCAGTTGACTTCTGGCCACCTCATCAAGTGAGAACTTTATTCACAAATACAGGTGTAATTCTGGACTGGTTATCTTTAAAAATGGAAATATTGATTGAAGATAGGAGATCAAAGGCTGAGGAGAGAACATTTTTCACTGAATTTAGGAAGATTATATATTGCTCCCTGGGGAAGAGGCTGCCAATCCTAATTTATTTGTCATTTAATTCCTACTGATCCAAATTTTTTATGGCAAACAGATTCATTTAATTGTGTCACCTCTGGCTTGTGTGTGCCACAAAAAAGACCTTTTCTGTTTAACAGTGGGTAACAAAGGAGTAAGAGTTTTGAGTGATAATGCCAGGGGTGCTGGCAAAGACATTATAACTATGGGTGGTAATGCTTTATTTCAGGGCGAAATTATATGAGATGGGAGCATAGGCTTGTAGTTTCAGAGAGACTTTCTTTCCAAAGAAGATTGTGCATTTAGCATGGAATTTAGCTAAGCTGCTCAAAGCCTTTACATATTCTGAACTCAAGAATATTTGCTTTCAATAAAATGGGCAATAATAACTCTGGAGATTAATTGCTTGGTAATATGCACTGGCACATAGTGATAGCATCTGTGTCTAATGGAAATACAATGAAAATGGGCCTTCGCAGATGAGTTCAGCTAAAATAAACAGCCAGAAAACAATCTGAGTTCCTGGCTAAGGCTAAGAGAAGAAATGAAAATTAATGTATGGAGAGATTCTCTCTGGCAAATTTCTCCTTCTCCTTTCCCTCTCAGAAGATTACATTCTGGCTGTTTATTCAGAGCCAGGCTGATGTTCCCTGTGCTGTCAGTGTGTTAGAGATGCTGTCTGCAGCACGAGCGGCCATGCAGTGCCAATGAGCTGCATCTGCCATGAGCGTCCTGCAGCAGCTCAAAAGGCAGATCATGTGTTTCCAGCCTCTCTCTGTAATGTGCTCCCTCTGAAGCAGAGTATCCTGGTGAGAGCCTGCTCTGAGCTGACATATCCCCCTCTCTGCATGACAGGCTTTCCCCAGCACAAGGGCATCGGGGGCTCTGTGCCTCCACGCAGCCATTTATGCAGCCAATGCCAGGAACAGACCTGATGCTTTACATACCAATGCCATCCTCTCTGCAGGAGTAAAACTCTAAATCTGGTGGCCAAATTGGTGTCTCAGCTCCAACTGGATGCACAGATAATTTTCCTGGATTGCCTTTTTGAGCTACTTATTGCACGATCACAAGAAAAAGTGAGTTAAGGTTTCTTAAGATCACATTTTGTGTTTGAAATAATAATAATAAAAAATCATGCAAAACTTGTATTTTGATTTCTCCTCACAACACAATGATTTTCCAGTAAAACCCACATTTCTGGGGATGTAGAGGGGATGTAATTCAAACTGTTAGAATAAACATTGTGGCGTATAGGACACAGTGGCACATGACTGAGCAGTGACTGGCTGGGAAAAAAAGGGATTACAGAGACACTGCCACAAAAACCTTATCAAGTTCAAGGGATGTGACCAGTAAGGGTAGATACAGGGTGAAGATTTTGGAGCTGACAATGGTTACATGAACACTAGAGTTACAACCAGTAAGGCTCATAAATAAAACTTTCCTCAAGAGATAGAACTTGCTAGATCAGAGGTTCAGGTAGGCTAATCCAACAGCTCTGGCCTAGAAACACAAGTTGTATTTTCAGCAGGGCATGCCTGCAATAGAACATGATGTACCAGCATTCCTGGTGCCTGTTTTATTATCCACTGAGTGTGGCAAGCCTGTAGGTCTTTTTTTGGTTTGTTTTGTTTTAAGAAGCTCTGCTTTACCACATGCACAACAACAATTTGCAAAGCAGATTATCAAGCCTGTTAAATTTTAAAAAATCACAGACAATTTTCCGTCCTGGTGTTCTGCCTACAATATACTATTTTCAGGTATATTGGGAAAACATAATGAAAGCTGTAGTCAAACAACCATAGAAAGTGTCTGTCATGTTTTAAGAGGTTGCTTCCTGTGGTGGTTGTTCCACTACCCTCAGCTGGATGTTGTGCATAACACTGAAGGAAGCAACCTTGTGAATACTCCTAAGGATTCATAATGCAAGGGAAGCACAGCCACCTAAAAAACCGCCCTTGCACATGAATACCTGTGAAACATGCCCAAATTTCAACCCCCTTTTTTTCATAACTGGGAGAATTTGTCAGTTCAAAAGAAAAGACATACCTGCTTAAGGACCTGGCCGGTGTGTGTTGAAATTTCCCTCTGTTCAGGAGAGCAAGGTGAATTTGGGGCATGCACTGCCAAGACATGCTGGGTACAGACCAGGAGAGACTGGAATCCTCAAAACTCAACATTTAGCCTAGGATTCACCAAGGACCAAGAGAGGATTTTGGAAAAAGCATGGTAAATATTAATGAATACCTACAGAGCTCAATCCACTATTTTTACCATCCCTTTATCTTGTTTTCTGAGTTTCTGACATTAAATTAGGCTTCAAGTCATGTATCACCCTGGAGTGACAGTTTTCCTGGTTTTGCTGGGCCTACTCCACACTTCTGAGTGCTGTTCCAGGTTCTCAGGAGCAATATATTTATTTTACTGTTAATAAAACAGAAAGATTGCATCATTGTCCTGCCCAGTAAGATGGTAGTAAAAGTCTTATTAGACAGCCATCAGATCAGGGTTTTATGGTTTGTCAGTGTATGTGTTTTCTGTAGTTGATCGAAACCAGGAATTAAACAGGGAAAAAAACCCCTATTAAAATGAGGTTTATTTAATCTGCTTCTTTAAAGTTCTAAAATCACACTGGGAAATGAGGAAAATTTTTATGAGATGATGAAGAGAGAAGGTAATGCATGATGTAATTTTCCTTGTACTGCCTCACTCTGCCCTCTTGGTGCAGTACTAGGAAAGGCTTTAAAGCAGAAAAAACTAGGAACATAAAGCATCAGATTCAAAGGGATTTTCATGATCACAGTGTCTTGAGGTATCACCAGCACTCACAGAGAAAATGTGGTGAGAATCTTCTGAATTTGGCCGAGAAAATGTAGTGAGATTCTTCTGGATTTGGCCTGTTTCTTCAATCCATATACACTTCTACTGCAACACTATCCCAGGCCCTCTTGCCTGTCATGCTTAGAAAACTGCAGTTTATTTCCAGCCTTAAAACATCAATTGCTGGTGTCTGGCCTTTCTAGTTATTTGTTCAGTCATTTAGATGATGTCTGTGAGATCCCTCACACTATGCATGAGTTATGGCTTATTTTTCCAGAGGGAAGGTCTTCCCAGAAATGCTTCATGAGGAATCAGGTCCTTGATACAACACAGGTGGGCTCTGCCTGAGGAATCAAATAAGCCAGAGGAGTATCATATGGGTGCTCTTGTTGAACTCCAGCTGTGCTGAGTGGAGCTGGGACATGCTGATGTTATCAAGTAGAGCAAGAGGCCCTAGATCTCTTTATTCTCAGTAAATCTGTTGCAATTATTTCCCATATAGGAGCAGGAGTTCAAGGGAGAGAGGAGCTGATGAATGGCAGAGTCAACAATAATCTGATTTTGCAGCACTGTAGGTCATTGGGGTTAATGAACTGACTCCTGCTCACACACAACCCTACAGACCTGCATGTGCAATTTGGCTTATTCACAAGTCCCCTGCTATTTGTAGAGGGTTTTTTAACATGGATATCAACTGTTGGTCTTTACAATCTGGACTTAATAATAGGGATTATGGGCTATTTTTTCCCACCTCATTTACTGATACCTTCTGCTTTCATTACAAGTGTTATCACTTCTTTGCTTTCTCCCACTGTGTCTTCCTCCTTTTCATTCAATAAAATAACAGAAAAATCTCTTTCAGGATTATCATTCTATTTCACTGAGGAGCTGTGTGTATTTTTCATAGTTTAGCTTAAATGCCTTGAATATGAAAAGCACCACCTTAGTTTCTTCCCAGAATTTTGGATAAGCTTATTTTAAAATATGACTAAAGCTAATCTACACAACATTTTATGTAATGCACGGGAGAGATTCTAAACTGTCCTACTAAAAATAGTTGAACTTTCTGTATCAACATTGCTTTTTATTGAAAATCATGGCGTAGTTAAAATTGGAACGCTACAAGCAAGCTGTTTTTCCATTAAAGAATATATGACATATAATCCTCTTGAAAAAGCTATTATTTTGTTCATTCTTGGTTAGTTTTAGGACACTGAAAATGCAGAAAGATGTATTTGAAACAAGTTTTGATTTTTTTTTTCCAGAAAAGACCTGATTTCTTTATCTATAAAAGGCATATAGAAGTAGTACAAGGGGAAATGGCTTCAAGCAGAGAGAGGACAGGTTTAGATTAGATGTTAGGAAGAAATTTTTCACTGTGAGGGTGGTGAAGCCCCGGAATAAGTTGCTCAGAGAAGTTGTGGCCACCTCATCCCTGGAAATGTCCAAGGCCAGGTTGGATGGGGCTTGGAGCAACCTGGGCTGGTGGAAGGTGTCCCTGCCCATGGCAGGGGACTGGAACTAGATTGTCTCCTAGGTCCCTTCCAACCCAAACCATCCTATGATTCTACAATTCTAAAAGTATTTTAAAAAGACTCACTTTAAAAGTAAATAAATGGGAGCTAAATTTTTTTCTCACACTATTTATTTCTCTCCTTCAAAAATTGCTTTCAAGAAAAACCCCAAGAGATTTAAAAGCACAGCATATTGCTGAAACCTGGTGATACTGAAAAATGCCTAAACCAACCATTAAAGCCTCACAAATCCATACTCCTCAAAATTAAGGTTAATCTAAAATCTGGAGTATACCAGTATCTCAAGATGTCTTGGGGAGGGAGGAAATTTTCCATAGGAGTATAAATTACTGGAAACTGCTTTGGGCAAAGTGCTTTAGAGAGCAACACAGATAACAACTTCAGACTAGGTATACAGTGAGTGGAAGTCTTTCAAGTGATGTTGCTCATTTCTGGATCAAGCATAAAGCTGATTTCCTGCACTTTCTCTTCTGCTTCACATGGCAGGTTGAGTTATGTATGTCTTGGGAACAGAGTGGCGTTTCATCTGACCAGACACAGAGCTCAGCATCTGAGCACCAGCCTGCTAACAGGCTCAGTGAGAGGAGCAAGAATTTTGGAGGCATGATTCAATCCATGCCAAAGTAGGTCAAGAGTATCATTTCCTAAAAGTGCCCATTATTCTCCAGGCAGATGCCCAACTCCATTAGAGGCCATTCTAGTGCAGATATTGAGAGTCTGGTGAGATGAATCAGAGCCATTGAACTTTAAAGCACATGTACATTGCACACTGCAGGGGGACCTGGGGTACAAGCTGGCTGCTGGTTAGTTCATATATCATGATGAAGAGAAGCTATCTGTACCCAGGGGCCAGAGGGTATCAGTTCCACATTTCTAGGTGAATTACTCCAATATATCTTGCCTTTTGATACTGCAGTGGATCATATTCCCTTGTTTTGGTGTATACAGCACATCAACCTCATCTCTTGGGCTTGAGGAAGGTACTTAGTGGAGTTCGTCTAATTGCAAATGTTGTACATGGGTTAAAAAAAATTGGAGAAAGTCTGCTGGGACTTGTAACATGATGTATGAACTCCTGAAGTTCCTTAAAACTTAGATGCCAGGAGATAGGAGAGTGTGTTGAGAAGAGCAGCTTTCTACACTTCCCTTATTTTGGCATCTTCCCCCTAACCATGCACTGCTGGATGTTGTTGAAGATGTTTTTTCTTCTCTGTTGATCCTTAACGTAGCTTTGCTGGGCTCTGTGGGTGTTGTTTTGTACAAGGGATGCAGGGAGTCGAGTGCAATTGGGGGGGAATCTGACAAAACCCACAGAACAAGAAGTGACAGATTAGGAAAAACAACCCCATTCAGACAGATAAATTGTCACTTCGTGTGCAGGTAACACTTTCACATTATCAACAGAAGACAGCACTTTTGCCTAAGACCTTTGACAAGCTTTTATCATAGGTCAGCGAAGGCAGGAAGCAGGATGTGCATGCAGAGTTTTGGGGAAATAACATAGATCTAAACAGTCTGAACACCAAAGGTCTTTGTATGCCAAACAGTGTTTTATGCTGAAGTGATCACATTTTGCTTGGGGAAATTGCCAACACATTTTTTATTTCAGCAAAATCGACAATGTATTTTCATCTCATTTCTTGATTCAGAAACTTACATTTTTGAAAGATCCAAGACCACATTAATTACCATCCTTCCACTTAAATAATTTTTGGCAGGTTGGTCTTTTAGTTTTAAATAAGCCAAAATTAGCTACAGATATCTAGAGCTCTGAGTTCCTATTCTTGAAGTAAAATCTGTGAAACTAATTGAGTGAGACTCTTTAATGAGACAAACCTCATTAAGATGGTAATTCTTCCCTGCACACTGTATCCCCTTACTCCTTCTGAATATTCAGCCAGTACTTTCAAAGATTTAGAGAAACATTTTGTAAAGCTTATTTGTCAGAGTACAAAATAAGAATAAAGCCTTACAACAATTTGCAATATGTTCAGCTGATGATAAAAGTGTTCACGAATCAAATATATACATTAAGTCTGAAAGGCTTTGGTGTGCCCTGTGATGACTGAAACAGCCATCAGAGCTGGCAGACACAGCAGAGGACCTATGGGAGACTCCTGCCCTGAAGAAATTTCCCCTGGTGGGAAAATTTGGTGCCTTGTGTTTAGAAACCTTTAAAAAGGCACATATGGGAATCCAGTTAACATGCACAGAATGCTTTTGTCAGAGTTTAGAGGAAAAAAACCCCACGTATTCCAGCCAGATGCAGTATCCAAAGGCTTCTTCAAAAGATTATTAAGCAGATACATTTTTACTGATTGTAATCATAAGAAACCATGGCTAAAGTGCCTCTGCCCACAAAAAGCCTTTCAGAAAACACAGTGGGATTCATCCAGGCTCTTGCTGAAGCGAGGCACTGAAGTTTTCTCCAGTGGAGAGATATAGCACACAGGAAAACTTACTTTGATTATGTGTGTACTTTTAGTTGGTTGGAGTGAAGACCAGCCCCTCCCAAACATCCTGAAGGTCCCCAGGGCAGCTGAGCTCTCCAGGCACTGAAGTGAAGGAATGAGGTTCAAAGCCTTAATCCATTTCAAGTCAGTGCCAGAATATCTTCTTATCAGCTGATAAAGGAGACACAGGGACTGTCACTTTCTCTTTTGGGTGATTCTTATTATCTTAAGCATCTCAGCAGTTTGCTCACCAGCAACTGTGATATCCCACTATCTCTCCCTGACTTTCCCATCTCTGCCTTCTCTCCAGAATCCTTCCAGCTGTAAGGCACAGGGTTGTTGAACATTGTTTTGTCCCAGCTTGGATCTGCCACTCCTTTGTTCCCTTGGAAGCACCTGTGTGTGTGTCCTCCAAGCATTAACCTTATTTGCCTTCATGTGTGGAGGAAGAGAAGGTGCTAAATGAGGTTTGCAGCCTGCTGTGAGAGAACTCTTGCTGCCACATGGCACAGTCTGGTGACTTGCACCAGCTGATACATGACCTCCCTTGAGCTTTCTGAAGTCCTCTCTGCAGGCTGCTTAGAAACAAGACAGCTGCCCCTGTATTTTCAGGACTGTTTGTATCCAGTCTTTGACTCCAGTGGCTGTGCTGAGCTGCATACATTGCAGGGTGCCTGGAGAATACCAGAGAACCACAGGGAGGGGAGTCACTCTGGGGAGATGAATTGCACAAGCCAAACCCCTGCTTTAAAATTCAGTCATGTGCCTTTTCTGTTCCTTTCTTGCATTCAGACTATCTCAATGAGTCATGGTCTCCCTTTATTTCCAAACAACAAATACTCATATATGTAGAATCATAGAATCATTTAAGTTGAAAAAGACCTCCAAGATCATCAAGTCCAGCCTTCAACTGAATACCACCATGCCCACTAGAAGTGCCATGTTTACTAATTTTCTAACACTTTCAGGGATGGTGACTCCACCATTTCCCTGGACAGCCTGTTCCAATGTTTGTTTAACCACTTTTTCAGTAAAGAAATTTTTCCTAATATCCACCCTGAACCTCTTAATTCGCCTCAGTTCAGTACACCTCATCACTTTGATGGTGTTCTCTAGACTCCCTGTCCTCTACTCCCTTTAATAAGCAACATTTGAAAACCACTAGAAATTGAAAAACAAGCAGAAGAGCAAAGAAATAAAACACTACCTTTTGAAAAGCCCAGCTGTCTCTGTGCTGTCCTCAACTGCTCACCTTTGGTGTATGATAACAGATATATCTTCTCTCATGTTTGAATTTGCCTCAAAAACACCCAGGAGAAATACAAGAATGAGTTAGGAGGAGATTTGAGCCCATCATGCTGGCGATGATGCCCACACTGACCCAGCTGGCATATTCTCAGTCAGCCTCTGCAGAGGCACCAAGCCACCTTCTCACTGTGCAGTTTCTCATCTTGCTCAGACCAAGTGGGTGTGTGGCAGAGGAATAACTCAGTATATAGCTCAGCTTGTGAAGGCAATACAGATGGATTGGCACAGCAGCAAAAATGTGTTAGCACAGCACCTCAGCTGATACCTTCTGAATCAAGCAGGTGTTTTGCTTCTGTGCTGGAGCAAGTCCAGCTGGGCTCATTCTGAGAGTGTGGTTTGACTGTGTGTATTAATTTGTTCCTGGTTCATCCTTAAGCAGACAGTGTCTCCTTTGAGACAGGAGATAAATGGTTACACAGGGAGAAATGAGACAGAAAAATCAGCTCTCACAGTTGCTTATTATTGTGAGACTTAAATGGTCCAAACCCACTGCCTAACACTTTAAAAAAGAATATTCTCTAGGAAGCATTATCTCTGGATTGCCAGAGAAATTGTGTATGCCCCGTGCCTGGAAGTGTTAAAGGCAAGGCTGGATGGGGCTCTGAGCAACCTGGTCTAGTGGGAGGTGTCTCTGCCCACAGCAGGGGAGTCAGAACAATACAATCTTTAAGGTCCCTTCCAACCCACACCACTTTATGATTCCATGATGCACAATGTTACAGGTGATGCCAGGACTGGGACCTATGAGACCAGAATATCTAGCAACTGAAAAGCACTAAATCAACACCTCTAGCTGAGATCACTGTGAAAACACACAATTTACAGTCTCCTGTAGCAGAATGTCAGCCACATAATTCCTGTTGCTCGATGAACTGCCGAATGCTTTTGTATTTACAAGAATGCACAGTGAAATCCAGAACAAGACATGCTTTATTGCCCTGTGTGTGTGTTGTTCTGCACACCAAGGGAATTGGTTTAGTGGGCAATAAGCTGCTAAAAGACTGAGACACTGGTAGCTAATATCCAAAGAACCCAACTGCTTGGAGCTGTAGCGTGAGCAGCGGGTCTCATCAGTATTAATGACTTATCCTCTATTCTGCTTTCACATGTAGAAAAAAACATAAGCCTCTGTATATAAATAAAGTCCTTACATTTTGCTAAATATAATACAATGGAGTTATGACTGAGCTCATCACAATTACTCTTTTGCAGCCTTTTCCCCCTAATTATTGCAGGTCACATGCATCAATGGATTTATCAAATCTGTTCATATGCCTCTGGAAATGAAATGGTGCATTACCCAATTCAGTCTTGAAAGAAAAAAAATTTAGGAGCCTTTTGGCTCCTTGTCCTGACTAGTTAAGTTCATAATAAATGGGTGGGATTCCTACAACTGTCAGCAGTGCAAGTCCTGCTTGCTTACTTCCTTCTAATAGTTATTAAATATTCAATTTAGATGCTGGAGGCCAATTGTCTTCTTTGTTTGATCTGTCTTGGGTGACAGCAATGTCAGTGCAGTAAAGCTTTTGCATTTCCGTACATATGGCACTTGTCAGATCTCATCAGCTTTCTGCAAGGTCGTATGAAGGCGCAGCTCTCTGCTGTGGTTTGGAGCAGTTGTCAAGGAGTAATCAAGTTTATGGCTTTGAGACTCCATTCACATGTGCATGGTTTGAAGGAGTCCTTTTAAAAAATGAAATTTTGATCCAGCTCCTCATTAGGAAGCTCACATGTTTCAAGGGATTTAGGTTCTACTTCCTACTTTGTCAGCACAGGTGAACATTGTAAAATTCATGCCTGTATCTGATTTATTCTCCAGCTGAAAAGTTTTCAGGAGTTTTCTGTATTTATCCCATCTGAAGGGTAATTCTTGTCCTTGATTGAGGTTGACTGTTGTTCATTCAATTATGAAATATCACCAACTGAAAATTAAATTAGAAAATAAGAATATATTTGATGGTGAGTATATTCAATTTCAAGAGCATAGAGAAAGATCACACAGGGTGAGTGCTTCCCCTGAGTAGTTATGATACACTAAAAATGTATGTTTGGGGAGTACATATATAATTAAAATGTGTTAAATATTAACACATTGATATTTACACATAATATTTAAATATTAATTTAAGTATCTACATATAGATATGTATATAAATATATTGATTAGAATGTTTGTGCTAGGGTTTTTTTTTGAATAATTATATATTTTACTCTTTTTTGAGGTTCTTCATGGCTGATTTCAGCCCTAATAAAATGTCTATGGGTCTTATAGGTGTCATTTATACTACAAAAATCAATTCAGGGAAAAAGGTGCTGCTACATCAGTGATGAAGAGAACAGAAGAGGAGGGAATATTTGAAGACATGGCTTAAAAAAGGACAGGAGTGTTATTTCCTGGATCACTCTTGGATTTTGGAAGCAACATGATGTTATAAATCACAAACTGGGAAAAGAAGGAGAAAGGAGTCAAAATGGAGAAGGATTAAGAGAGCAAAAGGAAATGGAGAGGGAGCAGATGAGTGAAGGCAAAAAGATAGGTAGTGAAAAGATTAATTAGAGTCTTATAGAAGAGAATAAAGAGCAAGGATGTGATGGATATGCAGCTCATTTCCTTTCAGAACAAGCTGACAAATGTAATAGAATGCTTTTGGAAACAAGACATCATCAGTGAAGTTCACTGCTGCTGGATAAATTAAGGAAAATAGTCCACAAAGGTTGGAAAAGCACTTAAACAAGAATAAGAACTTCAGTAAAACCTCCCAATTAAACTACTGACTGATAGTATCTTCTTTATTTTTTCTATTTTGAATAAGACCCTTCTTTAACATAATGTTGAGTTTGGGTTGAAATAGGATTTTTTTTTCTTTCCTCACAGAAATTTTCAGTTTTTCCTTGAAAATCTGAAAACTAATTTTCCCCAAATACTCTCTCCCTTCCCATCTCAGTGTTTGAACACAAGCATCTTTGTTCGGGATTAATAGAGTAATTTTTATTAAACAGTTTCTGAAGGAAGAAAATGGAACTTTTGACTTCAGACAGCAAAATACAGACAAATCTTCATCATTTAGCATTATTTAAAGCTTTGCCCTCCATACTACACAAAGGACAGGAATCTGAATCAACCTTTTGCTGATTTGGTTGGGAAAGGATTTTTTGCTTAAGTGAAATTTTCCCTCTGTTTTTCCTTAAAACAAAATAATTTAACCTGTTTTATTTTAAAAAGGTGCATTGTTTTCCCCACCAAGAAAATGAAATGTTTTACAAAACCAGAACTGTAGGTCAAAAAGAGATGATACAGATGATCGAACTCAACACTTCATTTATGGAGGAAGAAATTTTTCCATAAGTTAGCTTTGACTCCAGGTAAGATAATTCTCCCCTGTCCTAACTCTCACAAAAAGGAGTGAGTTTGTCCACAAGGATTTCCCCCTCTTGCTGGCTAAACCCATTGATAGTCAAATTCTTGTCTTCGAGCAACATTGTCCTGTAGCTGAAATAGCTGAATTTTAGTGACAAACCATTTTCAGTAGGAAAATATATGTATATATATGGCCAATCTTCGTGAATGAAGATTTGGGAAGGGCACTCCCCATGTGGGTGTTCCCTTCAAGCCTGCGCAGTGGATTTTTTAGGTGAGGCTCAGCGTGCGCAGAACTGGCCCCACCGTTTAAGTCCTAAGGTTCATTTGCCACGGCCGAGCAAGCTTGGACAGTGACAGTGAAGTCTCCTTAGGACTATCTACAGCACCCGGTACTAACCGGGGCTGACCCTGCTTGGCATCCGAGATCTGATGGGATCAGATGGCAGGGAGGCTTGAACTGCCGGGGACGGTCCCTACACTGAGACTCGAACTCACGACCTTGGGATTCGGAGAACGGAGTGCTCTCCACTACACCACGGGACCACCCCATAGGAAAATAGAAATATCAGAAAGAAGCAGTTCATTCAGCTTTGGTTGTGAAACTGCTTTGGCTGCACTGGAGTAATCTAGAAAAAGATCATAGAATCATAGAACCACAGAATGGGTTGGGTTGAAAGATCATTAGTTCCAACCCCTGGCCACAGGCAGGGGCACCTTCTCCTAGACCAGATCGCTCAGAGCCCCATAGAACCTGGCCTTGAATACTTCCAGGAATGGGGCATCCACAGCTTCTCTGGGCAACCATTGCCAGACCCTCACCACCCTTCAGGAAAGAATTTCTTTCTAATATCCGATTTAAACCTACTCCCTTTCAGTTTAAAGTTTAAAGTCATGATCCATGGTTATGGACCAAATCTCACAGGTGTCTACAGAAACTCTGAATACACAAAGAGCTTTTCTTGCTCAGTGGGTTCTTAGTCCATAGCAGAGGGCTTTCAGAAAAGTAAAAATTTTAGGCTCAAGATTTATGAATCTATTAGTGCAAGTACGGAGCTCTTTCTTCTGCTGTACACAAATTAAAACTGACACAGAAATGTCAAACACAAGATTCATTTCATTTGGGGAAGTGATGCTAATGTAGCATTTCCTTTCCTTTCTGCTCCTCTAGAGGTGTGACACAAAGCCAGCTGGATCATCTAGGAGAATTCTCACACTGGCTTTGCATGGAATTCTTTTACTCTGACTTCAGTTGTTTGCTTTACAGTAGTGTGAGTCTTACCCACTTCAGTGCCACCTCCTTACCTGAGAGACATATGGACACATTAGACCAATTTATCCATACAGAAAACTAACCAGAGCTGTCAAAAAACTTGGTGATATCCAAAGGAAAGCGTGTAGTGTATTTTAATATAAAAATTTGTATAATACTCTAAATACGCAAGCATAATATTTTATCTGAAAACAGAGAAGCAGTACAAAAATTGTGAAGTTTCTCAGTAGGAAATGCGTTAGCTTTGTTCTTCTTATTATTTTTACAATTTATAAACATAAAGCAAAACCTCATGGTGCTGGAAGAAGTCTGAAGAAACTTGAAAGTTTGTTGCATTTTTAGTAATTTTATTTATTTTTATTACTATTAATAGTAGTGCTTTCATACTACTTAAAGTTTCAAAGCTGAGAGCTAGGAAAGCCTTTTTCTAATTTCATTAAATAATAAGTTGTAGCTGAAACAATCCTAAATTAATAACAATTTCAAATGGCCCTGATACTACTCTAGAACATAAAAGGGAACAACTCAGATGCTCTGTCATCAAGAACCTCTGTAAGAGCTGGCCTGCTCTGATCACAATCATCTATTTTTTCTTATCACTGTTAATAAAAACAAAGTAAAAATGCATATCAAATTTTAATTAAAAATCTGTGTGCTGTCGGTGGGATTTCTACAGCTCAGTGGTCATCGAACATTTTAAGATTTAGGTCCAAGCCACACTAAACCATATAAAAATAAAAAAAAAAAAAAACCAAGAAAGAGGAGAAGAAAGAAAGAGTAGAGGGAGTAGGAGAATATTAGAATAAAACAGAAGATGATGTTTCCAGGAGAAAATGAGGTTTCACAGTTGTGTCTGGTGGCCAGGATGTCTTGGCATAGTCTTCTCCTGGATGAGGTGGGTATTCAAAGGGAAGCAAATATAGCAACTATCAAACACAAAAGAAATATTTCTTACAGACTCATGACACAGCTGACAGTATTTTCTGTTTGGATAAATGCTTGAAATTATTTATTAATGCTTAGGCTAAATCCCTGTCAGATATATGTGCTCTATCTCTTCCCTGCTGTCATAAGCAGCAGTGAGGTGCTGCCTTCCAAAGGAGCTTGTTTTCCAGGCAAAATGAGTATACTCTGGTATAGTTTCCCTGTATATCTTATTGTTCAAGTTTGCGAGAAAAGATACACCATGGATATGCCATGGGAGCACTTACAAAGTGAGCCATTGGGATGGGCACAAGTAGCTGGGTAAGGACTTCAGTCAGGATCTCAGTGGTGGACAGGAGATGATGGATGGATCAGTTCCTGGCCACAGGGATCCTGCAGGTGCAGGGCAGCAGGTTATGCTGGACAGGCAAAGTCTCATCCACCCTGAAGCAGGTGTTCAAATTGTGTATCCCAACCTGCACATGCCCATTAGTGCCTGTGGAGTAGAGGTGAGCAACTCAGGTGTGGGTCTAGGTATGTCAGATGTTTAAAATTGGGTCAAATGAATGAAATGCAGTGAACCAGGGCTGGATGAGAGAGAAGGGTGAGAGTCTAAATGACAGTACCCAAACCCAAACTGCATAAGGGGATGTACGGGTGGGGTCTGAATGCACTGACTTGCAGAGTCCTGTTGAAATTATAACTGGCTTAGTGGGATGCCCTGGGAGGAGTTCACAGACAGAAGGGGAGAACTCAGTGGAAGAGATTTGTTCTGTCAAATGGGGATTTTCAGTAACAACACAGGAGAAAAAAGCATAAGCAACAGGGAGAATCTGAGAGTTGTACAGGGAGTGAGCAAACCGAGGGGAACAAGAAGTTCTGCTGGTGGCAGAACTGGGTATGGGGTGGGTAAGGTAGGAAGGTGGCAAGGTCCAAGGTTGAGAAAGCATTTAAATGACAGAAATGTCACTGTTTGATCAGGAAGGCAGAAAGGGGTATTTCTTCCTTAAACCTCTACTGAGCAGCACTGAATTTCCTCCTGCTCCTCCTCACTACCTACCAGCAGCTCAACACTGGGGTGCAGAGCCCAGTCCCTTCTTAGCCTGTACCACCTTCTCCCTTTGATCTTTTTGCATTTAATGCCTCTTCATCTGGTTTTGGAACAAACATATTTCTTCTGGATGTGGGTGTGGAGGGTTTTTGTGAAAAGAAATGGATCTTAGAGGTTGGCTTGTGACAGCTGCATTTTTAACTCTATAGATGCTATAATACATATATAGGATTTTATAGAGCACTGTGTTCTAGAGGGGGTTTAGTTCACAGTGGTGATTGACAAAACCAACTGAATATCAGCAGGAAATTTATGAAACAATAGTAAGAATAAAATATGTTTCTATGTTGGAAGAAAAAAACATTTATTATAAAACCCCAAACCCTGCTAATTTGAGTGGGACAACTGTAAAACGAAAGCATTTTCATTTAGAGAGCTCAGACTAAATCTTGATGCTGCCATGTCCTGATTTTTCTCCTCCCTAGCTCATAAGCCCATTTTTAGAAGATCTTTGGCAAAGTATGTAGCAAACAACACCAAAAGTATAATTTTGCAAATTATGTGTGATAACAGAACTATAGTTTCTTCCAATTCCTTGTTGTGGAAATTAATAATTTATTTCATAATGATACATAAGACTTGAAGCTGATCTGCAAACTAAAACTTCACTGGCAGCATCACCAGATGATTTACAAAGTCAAGTGTCTAATTACACACTCTCATAAATATTCATTCTCATGTTCACAGTTATGGAGGAGAGAAAGTGAACACGTTGATTAATCAATTGATAGTATCTGATTCATCTGGCTACACAAATGGGAAAGAAAAGGCAGCAGAGCAATTTCCAACAAATATAGGCTCTAGCATATTATATTGCTTAGGAATGTTAACTTGAAATGAAAAATTAATAAATGCTAAAAATTAAAGGGTGAATGGGAGCAAAGGCAGCCATGGAGACAAAGTGAGTAGATTTTCCACATCAGTTGGCCCTATTGATTAGTTCAGGTGAGAGTACAAAATTCACACTTCCCACTCTGAAGTTCTTGTTAAAATTTACTTTTTTAAGCTTTGACAAATTTGAGACATTATGGCCAAATAGTCTGATTCAAGCTGCTTTTTAATTTGGACAGAACAAAAATGTCTAAGTATTTTCCGAAAATGTAATTAGTAAGAAATAATTATTTTATCTGAATTAACAAAACATGAGGTAAGTATAAACCCCTCAATTACTAGTGCTAAATGCTATTAAATCTAGAGCAGGAGCATAATAATGTCTGTCAGTTTTGTGTGTGATATTTATTCTGGAAAGAGTGAGAAAGCATATCTGGATTTTTGTGCATTATAAACCTATGGAACATTGGAAGTTCACATTAGAAACTTGCCACGTCTTGGCAAATTCAACATCTACACAGCACCCTGGAAAATCAGCACCTACCCTTGACTGCAGAAATGATCCACTTTTGGGACAGGATTGCACTGGTGTGCCCAATAGTTCTGGAAAAGAGGGAACAGAGAAGTAGCAAAAGTTCTCTCAGGCAGATACGAATTTTTGCAACATCTCTCTCCAATGACTCTCAACAACCTTTGGTAAATTGGTTTGTAATTGGGGACCTCAGCTGTGCAGCTTCTGTTGGACTGTGAGAATCAGTTTGGGGGGTTTATTCCTATAACAGACAATCAGAAGTGGAGAAGAAAGATAGGGAAGGGGAAATAAGGTTTGTCTGAAGCCAGACACAAAGTCAGGAAAACAACATAACTCCCTGCTCTCTCTCTGCCCTATTAGCGAGACCACTGGGCTTATTTGAGGTCACCTCCTGCCAGATCCCTCTTGCTCTGCTCAGATGAATCATCTCACTGACTTCATGGATTTATGGCTGTCCACGCCTTCACACCTTTTAATTATGATGCTGTAACTCTTCTATTAATACACTGCAAGCTCGTGTGCTTTTTTTGCTAATTACTGCTTGTTCTGATAATACTTTATCATATGCTGATATAATCTCCACCAGAGACTCATACTGAAAGTCTCTTTATCCACTCAGAAGTCTGTTTTTTGGGAGTTTCACTTCTGCTCTTTTCAACTAGCTTTATTTCTTTCTGCCTTCCTTATTTTTAACTCTCATTGTGGATGGTTTATTGAAAACTCTTTCTGTTTTTTGCAGTGCATGAAGAGGGAAGTCAGAAATGAGAATGTACAGGAAGGACATGAGCCTATCACTCTGATGAAGAAGTAATTAATTACCTGTTCCCACAGTAATTAAGTCACAGTGGTATCCCTATTATGACAGTTATGTGCTTAACACAGTATTAAATTTGTGTGTATTACCCCGTATATTACAGACACTCCTGTACATTAATGGCATCTTTCTATCTGTCTTCATAATGTGCAACAGATATTTGAATATCAGCTATGCAATTAAAATACTCATGTTGGCAATGTTATTTGTGTGTGCGTGCCACTGTCAGTAACCAAACCCAAATCCAACCTTTCTCTATTTCACTGCCATATTAGATATGCATAGCCAATCAGTCACTTTTCAGGGGTTATAATGGAAGACTGGCTGCTGCTTATTTTTTCTACCCGATTATTGAGTGATTTTCCTGTAGCAGGATAATAAAATAAACCATTTGCCATTGGAAAAGTGTCTTGGCTGATACAGAGTTTGTGTTTTACTAAAGTTCTTTCCTATTTCAACTCATATAAATTCCTAAGAATAGAAATTTTTGGGTTTGGGAGGCAGGCTCAAATTAAAACAGCCAAAGAAACAATTGATTTTCAGAGCTCCCAGAGTATATATACTAATGCAGCCAGGACTGGGGTGGTCCAGACTTCTTGGGTCCTGAGCTAAGGATTTTTAGTATGTTTTGGGTTTTCTGTCTGGTTGTACATTGCTCTTCTAAAACTCTTTTTTTTTTTTTTAAAGTGATTTTTTTCAGCTTCACAGTCCCATTAGTCTGCATGAAATACACTTTCCCTGCACACAGAGAGCTCTGTGGAAGGCCTCATAGCAGCCTCTCACCTCCTGTATCAGCCACTCTACTCTCCAGGCAAGCAGCCCTGTAGTGCACTCTGAATGCCAGTCCCAGCATGCCCAGTGTACTTATGGCCACAGGTTGCAGTGGCTGGCTTGCATAATTGTGCCTCTCTAGTGCCACTTTATATCTTCATTTTCAAGCCTATAGTGCAGTAAATTGGTTCCCAAAAGGCTGTGAATAAAACAGTATTTTTTTGGATGCTACATTTGTTTTTATGATAAAAGCCCATTATGTGTGAGAATGCATTAAACTGGTAACACAGTTACGGTTCCCAGACTCCATCTGGGGGGAGGGATGAGTGTGACCGTTTTCTAACATTAATGATTCCCAAACCATCATCTGTGAAAATGCTTCTGTCCCAGCCATGAAACTTTACTGAAAATTGGAGCTATGTACTAGACTCTTCCATGATTTCAGTGACTTTTCAATTAGCTAATTAACATGTAGCCAACATCTAAGTAACATTTTGAAATTCTACGTGGCTATGCCTTGCTTGTTCCTCTTCCCGTATTGCTTTACTTTCAATCCTGATCATGGTGCAAATCACACAGGTAATGAGTTTAGGGCAACTTGCTCAGCTGGCATTCACATTATCTGCTTTGGTTTCACAGGAGCGACAGCACAGAGCATGAGCCGAGCTTCGCATCAATTGAAAGAATCATAGACTCACAGAATGGTTTGGGTTGGAGGGGACCTTAAAGGCCATCCAATTCCAATCCCACTGCCATGGGCAGGGACACATTCCACTGGACCAGGTTGCTCCAAGCTCTATCCAACCTGGCCTTGGACATTTCCAGGGATGGGGCAGCCACAGCTTCTCTGGGCAACCTGTTCCAGCACCTCACAACCCTTATAGTAAAGAATTTATTCCTAATATCTAATCTAAAAAAATCCTTCTCCAGTTTAAGGCTCCTGGACTTTCGCTGGCTTCACAACTGTTAACAGAATTCAGCCAATAACAAAACCTGGAATATAAATGCCTGGAAACAAGAGCCAAATAAGTTGACAAATACTGTTGTTGTTTGACTTTCTGACTGTGTCCACAAATTCTAGATGACCTTAGAAGAATAATCTCCTAGGAATGGGAAACTGAAAACTCATTACTAGTAAGAAAAGCTTTAGAGGACAAAGTTTTATTACATTTACAGAAGTTAATGCTACTTCAATTCTCTCTCCTTTGACCCGTTCCAGTATTATGAGATTAAATACATTCTATATAGTAGAATTCTGCTTCAACAGTCATCAGAAGCAAATAGCATTTGCAGAAGGACTTGCTAGTAGAGATTTTTATTCAAGTGCTTTATTAAACCCACCTAAAACACTGATTGAACTGACCTAATGGAGTATAGGACCAACAAGGTGAACATTTGAGAGCAGGCTAGCTGACTAAGTCTGGATTCGGTCATTTATGTCCATCCTCCATTGATATATTCAAACCAAAGCTACTTTAATGTGTGACACATGATTTTTTTATGGTGTCTTGAAGACCAGAGCCAAAACTTACCCTTGTAGCACTCTAACTTTTTATTAAATTAATTAAGTCTTTGGACCCTTTTTGGGCTGTCCTAATTTTCAGCATATTTTTCAGCCTATTGCCAGGGAAGTGTAAGAATCCTCTGAGAATTTAGTTAACTAAGGAATTGCAGGTCTCTACTATTCTTGATTGTACTGAAATTTAGATAGATCAGCAGAAAACAAGTATATTTTATACATCACTGTTTTTCTCCCTTTTGTAATAGAGAAGCAACTAATCAGATGATCCAAATACCCAACATTATTAAAAAGAGGTTCAACAAATCCTGAGATGATTTACAGAGTTCTCCATTTCTGTGAAATGCTCAATTTTTCTATGACCAAATGGTCGTCTTTCCCTCCCTCATTTAATGATTTTGTTTCCAAGTAGAATCATAGACTCACAGAATTTTTTGGGTTGGAAGGGACATAAAGACCACTCAGTTCCAACTCCCCTACCGTGGGCAGGGACACCTTTGACTAAATCAGGCTGATGCAAGTCCTGTCCAGTCTGGCTTTAAACAATTCCAGGAATGGGTCTTCCACAGTTTCACTGGACAACCTGTTCCAGTGTCTACTTTTTTTTTAAAGACAGACCTATATAAACCTATGTAGAAAAATTATAATGAGAATATAGAGAGTTTATTGCATGATACAGGATGTCCCTTAACACTTCAGTTCCAATGTCCCTGTAAAATGTCTTAACTTTCCTATACAGGGTTTTGCATTAATTTCCCTCCTTCGCTTTCATAATACTTGTTCGTGTTGCTTCCTTTACTCTGTAGATTAATATTTGCAAAATGCCTTGAAACTAAAAAAACCCTCACTGGCATTGTTATTATTAAAAGTGCTTGGCTCCTCAGATCTTGATACATGAAATGCACAAGAGAGAGAACACAGATTAACATAAAATCTCTCTTTGCAGTTGGGGGGTCTATCTTTATTGCTAATTCCTTTTTTTTCTCTTATTATGTCCAAGCAAACACAGCAGACAGGCTTAAAAATTGGTTCTGAAGATCCTTCCACTTCATATGTACTCAGCCAAGCAGACAGTTTCAAACATGGCCCAAAGATTCCAGGCAAGAAATCAAGATTGTTTTTTCTATTTTTTCTCCAGTACAAACACAAACTAAACCCAAACCAAAAAAAACCAAACAAATCTTCAGTCAGTCAAAGCTAGTTCTGGAACTATGCTCGAGGCTACTTATTTTTTGCAAAATACCTCAAATGAAGGAGTCTGGATGTACAGACATGGCCTTGGTGTTATTGCATGGAGCAGAGGGAAAACAATACTGTAGCAGGGATATTTTGGGTCCATTGATAAGGGAGTTCAGAGGAAAAGGGAAATGAGAGTAAAATTGATCTGGTGAGCTAATAATGTGCTTTAGTAATATAAATACGCTTAGGAGCTTAGAATACAGGTAGAGGGTCTTTTCAATTAAATTACAAGTGTTTCACATAAGAGGAAAGCACATTTATCAAAATTAGATGTTGTGGGAAAAGCACCACTGATATGAACAAATTAGAGCTTGCTACAGGTTGATGTCAAGCAGGAGAATTCAGGACAGGTCTTTCTGATGGCTGAAATTAAGGAGCGACATTTGCACTATGCCTGAGCCTCTACCACTGTCTGCTCCGTGGAGCCCAGCTGGGACATCTGGCACTTCCAAATCAGGTGAGGGAAAAGCCTCAGGAGCTGTTGTGGAGTGGAGGGGACAAGAGCTCCTTCTGCAAAGCTCCTTGGGGTGTTGTGCTGACATATGTGGAGGCACCTCTGATTTCTGCTGGTCTGTTCTTGCTGTGGTCCAGTGTGAGCCTCAGTAAGAAAGGCTGTTTCTCAGCATCTCTCCACAGAGGTGATATAACACCAATTTTCTGTCTGAAATAACTATTCCAACTGCTCTAGAGGAGCACTATGCAGCTTCCTTCTACCTCTTCAATTAACCTCAATGAGTCCTGCATGCCCCAGGTGACAGTGCACACTGCTGTGTGAGGCCAGACCCTATTACTGTTCCTCAAGCACTAGACTTTAAGTGCTCTCTTCTTTCTCTCAATATAAAATGGCTCATCAATAGTAAAGATCCCTAAGTGACAGAATGCAGTTCATCTGTCCACATTAGACAGTCACTCTATAGAAATTGGTATCTTTCCACATAATGGAAAAATCCAGACTTATATGAACTGAGAAATGGGCTCATGACCTAGAAAATTATAAAATAAGAGCTAGATATGTAGTAATTCACAGGAGACATGTAGGAATGCTGTCAATCTGTTCCCTCTGGTGTGTCTTCTGTGGTGAAAGGGAATTCCCACATCCCAGGCTGGACAAGATGAGCTCCAACTCAATCTGATATTGTGGTATATTCAGATATGTGGTATATTTTAGGAGCAACACCTCAGGTAACCTACTCATATAGAAAAAAAAAAGGCAAGCATTCTCAGAAAAACTGAGGATTAATGTCTCATCCATCAATATTAACAATATAGCCTCTTAATTACGAAAATGTTAGCTCTGAAATAACTTTACAGTGAACATGGAAAGTGAATATTTCTACAGAGCTGCATTTCTGCCCTAAAATCTGACTCAACCACTGCAAGCATGTTTTTTTCCCTATTATCTGTTTTTCCCCTGCTGAACATAGAAATAACATGGGACAGCTGCTCCCAACTGCTGCATCTCACTCAGCTGCCTGAAATGAAGTCAAGTAAATCTGGGGCTCTAGTAGTTGAGGCAGGACTGGATTTAAATATGCCATCTTTGGCCCCTGCACCTAGGATTTTAGATCAGAACTGAGATTTCTATCTTTTTTTAAAATAGTGGGTATTTTAGGAACCTATTACCATCACTTTGACTTACATGCATGTTGAGGAGTTGTGTATACTTTTTCTTGGTGTCTAGCCTGTAAAAATAAAAACCTAAGAGGGATTAGTAGAAGGTAGACTCCTGTCAGAGTGCAAAAATTTAGTCACAGAACAAGAGTTAAAAAAATCTAATTACTTCTAACTTGGAATCTGATATGTCCATAAAGAGGATTTTACAATAAGATGTGCTATTTAAGGTCTCACACACACAGGAAGACTCTTCTTGTCATGTAGGTGGTTCTGCTTTGTTGAGGAAATATGGGATTTGCAATCAGAAGGACAATATTTAAGTCATTGTCAAAACTATACAAAGCACCATAAGTATGGGACGGTCCCGTGGCGTAGTGGAGAGCTCTCCAGCCTCCGACTCCCAAGGTCGCGAGTTCGAGTCTCAGTACGGACCGCCCCCCCCGGCAGTTAAATGCCTCCCTGCCATCCGATCCCGTCAGATCTCGGATGCTCAGCAGGGCCAGCCCCGGTTNTATATATATATATATATTATATACTATAAGTATAATGCATCATCTTGGCAAAAACCCTAAAGAGCTCACAGTTTTAGAAATACTCAGGTTGAAGGGGACAGCTTGTCCTTAAATTGAACCAGATTCTTCCTCAGTGAAAAGAATGAGTTTGTTCTCATGCAAAAGTCTCTGTGGCACAGAACTGGAGATTTAATTTTGCACACAGTGAGCAAAGAACACAAATAAAAAATGTCTGTTAGAAAGCAGTCCATTACACTGATACACTATCTGTACACATTCATCTTCCTCTTTATTCATCATAATTTGTAAAGAAGTATTATTGCTTGCCATCCAGTAGTGTTCATCTCATATTTATCCACAGTGTTAAGCAGATGGCTGTGAGTGTAATTAAAGGGAGAGGGGAAAAAAACATTGTTCTTTATTGATAAAAGATGCAGAATGAGACAAAATCATTTTGTCAGTTTGTGTGCTGGTATTTTGTGACATTTACATGTAAGTAAAGGGTCAGATAATAGGTCTTAAAAATATACAAATGTAATTCTCTCAGCACTAGAGACACAGATAGGCAATTTCCCCCTCCCTGCTTTTCAGAGAGAAAGAAATTTCAGAATTTGGTCGAATCATTTGTGTTTGTGCTAAGATCAGAAGATGTTTTATATTTTAAAATTGTCAAAGAGTAGCTTTAAGTTGTGCAAGTTTGTTTTTAAGTGTCTGCTTTAAAACACTATTGTCAATATGAGATACTGGTTTATTTTGCCTCTCACCGTAGTCCCCCAGCGCATAATTTCAAGACCAATAGAGAAGGTCTGCATTGGGATGCTCAGAGTGTTTGCAGAGTCAAATGGATAAAAGGTTAGATGACTGAAAGACAAGAAAAATGCCTTTTAGGCTCCACATAAGTGCCACATCAAAGAGGGATATTTATGAATCTGCCACTGTTACTTTACTGTCTTCAGTATGTGCCTAGACCAACTGAGAATCACCCTTAGAAGGGCTCTTTAAAGGCTACCCACTTCTACTCCCCTGTCATGGGCAGGGACACCTGCAAGTAGATCAAGTTGCTCCAAGTCACACCAACCTTTCCTTGAACACTTCCAGCCATGGGGCATCCAGGGGGCAGCCATCACCTCTCTGGGCAGGTCATAGTTTGCATCTTCAGGAAAACTGGGATTCCTGTTCTAGTCTCTCAAAATTTCCTATCATGCTGAGTGTGGAACTTGGGGATCTCTGTCCTACCCTTTGTGGGAAACAGGACCTCCCTAGACCACAGTAATCCCTTTTTCTTTCATTCCCCTCAAGGATCACAACCTTCACTTGCACCATGGCCTTGCCCAGCTCAGGCAACTTATTAGAGAAAGAAAGGACCACCACCAGCCAAATGAAGAAGAGGAAGGAAGTAAGAAGTTTATCTTAAAAGCATCCTCTCTGATCCCCTGGTGATCCCTAGGGATGGGTGCAGAGGGGGCAGAGCAGCACAGTGTTACTGCTGGATTAGCATTCTTGTTTGTTCAGCAGGATTTGCTCCATGTTGCCCCTGGGACTGGCTGGTTTGCAGCTGTGACACCCCGTGCAGTGTTGCCAGGCAGCAGCCACATGCTTAGATCATACTTCCATCAGCAGTGAGACATTCTTTTGGAAATAGCTAAGGAGTTGATCTGTTTCTCTGCAGAACACTATCATTCAATCCTATTATTTTGGTCATATATATTACAATAAGGCCTGAAGATCTCAGCCAAGATCAGAGCTGAAAACTTTTACAGCAAGAGGCAGTGCCAATGCTCTCAGAAGGTGCTGCTTCTGTACCAGTTTCACTGCTGCGCTTGCAGTAAATGCTGGTTCACATTTATGTGCAAGATTGGAGGCTTGAATTCTGCATTTAGAAGTGATTCAGGATCATACCAGTACCACCTCAAGCTTCTAATACATTTTTAATAGATTCATAGATTTTAGGAAAAAAATCCATTATATCATCTAGTCTGACCTCCTGCATCTTACACACTCAGGCCATAAAATTCACCTGGTTACTCTTCAGTTGAGCACTGAAGAATATCGTCTAAAAATGGCTCCATCCTTCAGCTGAGGGACAGTTTGGCTCTTCCCATGGAAATTTGTGTCACTGGTAAAGCACCCTCCCTGTTCCAAGTTCATACATTATTGCTGAGAACTGCGGGTGTGAAGAACCTTCTATCATTTGTTCTTCTGAAAATTTTCCCCATTGGATTAGAGAGCCCTTTTGGAAACCGACATCTTCAGATTGAGACATAAATCCCATAACGCTTTGTTTGTTGGTAAACTGAGCAGACAGATAGCACTGCATCCTGTTTTACTAACTCCTGGAGATAATTTCCTACCCTCACTGCAGTTGTCTTTACTTCTGATTCGAGTCAGTGACCTGAAACTCAATGTTCTGAATTTTTTGTACTTGTATGAACTGGAAGCTCTCCCAATCCTGCCCAATATTATCACTATTCATACTGTACACTACCATAGCTTCTCATCTCTGAACATTTTCTTCCCAAGAGAAACCAGCCATGAACTGCATCCTCAGAATTAACTGTGGACTTTTCCCATTATTTGAAGCAGATTTGAAATGCTTCTGAGACTCAGGCAAACTCCCAGTCAAAAGTTAGCAACATGAGTGGTGACTGGCCATTTCCATTACCTTAAAATTGTTTGTCAGGAAGAGACATCTCTGCTCCTCGGGTTGTAAAATGAAATCAGAGCATACCAACAGTTATACTGAACTATCCAGCTCTGTATCCTGCACTTGAAGCAGTCAACTGTGGACGTAGAAGAATATAAAACACCATTCTTCGCATGCCCTTTCAGTTCCCACAGTTAGTGGTACATTTTTTTTTTCTGGAGTGGAAATTACACCACCTTATTTCATCCTCCTGGTTGGCCTCCTATATGCATTTTTAAGCCAATCCTACCCTTCAGCAGAGAAGTTCCACAATATAAGTATTGTATGAAAAATACGACACTCTTTCTTGAGGTTTAAATTTGTCACCCCAAATTGTGGTGTGTGTCTCTACTCCTGTTTTTTGAGGAACTGGGGGCAGTTTTTCTCTCCTCATGTTCTTTGCAGTTTTCATAGCTGTAGAGTTCCCTCTCAACCTTGCAAGTGTTTCATTTCTGAACAGAAGAGACATATATACTTAGTGCTGTTCACACCTAAGAAATTTCAATCTGTGACCATGGTTAGACTGAAGCAAGAGTCCTGTGGTCATGTAGAACATCATGTTCCAGTGACAGGATGTCCAGAGACAGACGTGGGGCCAGAAGGTGAGAGAGGGTGCCTAATATCAAGGCTTGGACTAAGATGGCTTTCAGTTCCCTTGACAGCAGCTCTCCTGTTGTAAGATCACATTTGTTCTGACTGGTTTCACACCTCAGCTTTCCCTGCCCGTTTCGTTCTGTAGGTACACACTGCACCCACCAACAATCTGCAATGTGCCTCTGAAATCACATCTCCAGTCATTTCATGATCACCTACATAACTGAAGGGCTTTCATTGACATCTGAGGAGGTTTCTTTGTCAAAGACAAGCAATTTGTTTTACATTTGGAAGGGGAATGCTGGGTTTTAAGTGTAGTGATCATAGATGCAGCTGCCACCACCTTATGTTCCGTTTCAAATGATTAATAATATTTGTCAATTCTGATGTGGCACTGTGCTGTATTGCTGCACAGCTTGCTCCAAATGATGGCACTCTTTTGGATTGATCTGATTAATGCTGGATGAATCTGTTTCATTTAATTGTAAGCCTCTCTTAACCAAATGGCTGAGGTTAAAAGAGAACAACCTTCACCAAATGTTATGTATTACGCCATAATTTAAAACATGCTTTCTTTCTCTTGTTGCTAACAGTTTAGTGACAACACCTGAAGAATTGAACTTAATCACTTCTGATCCAGCCCTGCTCCTCCGGATATAAGCATCCCGCAATTTTATTTTTATGAGTTCATTTTCTGCCCAGCAATGAAAGCGTCCTTCTGTCATTACAGTGCTTTATGTTCTACAACAGATCATTTCAACACTGCAGATGCCCCTCTTGTTCCTCGTTAAAATTGCTCACGACATCACAAAACCCTTTAATGATTTATCTCGTTTCCTCTGAGCCCATTGGAAGAGCTGTTTTGACGCACTGGCTGCAGCACCGGCTCACAACAATAAGATGGGTATTTAGGCTATACATAGTTCTATTGTTATCCAACCTGAGGCTTTGTTTTCACATCAGTTGCTTGTCCAGTTCCTTGTCAGTCTTGTTTAATTAGCTGGTATTGTCCTGTATGGCAAGGACTTTCTAATGATAGTTGTTTGCTTGGTGCTTAGCTCAAGGGTGCCTCCATCTCTGGTATTGTAATGCACAGAATAAATAATATTAATAGTTTAACAGAAGACAGCAAGAAAATCTTCTGAGTTTCCTCTGTCTCCTAATTAGTATTACCCTGATATTCTCTGTAGTTAGCACTGGCAACCCTATGCTAATGGCAATCTCGTACAAAAAGTAATAGCAGAAGTTTAAGAGTTGATTACTAAAATAAGTTACAGACACCAAGAACAGTTTTTATGCATCAAACCCTCCTGAAATATGTTGCTCCAGTGAGAAACATGACTTCTGACTATAAACATTTCTCTAGGTGTCATATTTGCCACAACCTGTGGAGGAATTTGGGGGAGGTTTACTTGTCTCATCCTTCAGAGTGCTGCCAGGATAACAAGAAATATAAACAGCAGAACCACAAATCTTTATAAAGAGTAAGAATTGGTTTCATCCAGAAACCTTTTCTTTTCTCAGACTCCTATTAATAGTTTATTTGCTGAGTCACTCAAACCTTAAGCGTATCCAACATTTCTTGTCTTTAAAACAGACAAGGGATGGTCTTTTCAAGATGCTAAAGATTTCATCTTCTGAACTATCTCACTGGCCCCCTTCTTCCCATCCTGTCTGCAAGCTCATGAAGAGGCATTTTAAGCCCTCCTTAGTGTAAGGAATTAATGCAGTCACCTAAAGGAAAGATTTATTTCCTTGAGTTCCTATGCAGGTTATGTAAACACAAGAGAATTTAGTAAACATTAGTGAGTTCTTGTCTGGGATGTACAAAACCTACAAGTTCTACAACTAGGTTGCTCTAGGCAGGATAAACCAAATTTAGGTAACATATACCCCTGAACTCTGAGAGTTTTCTACTTGATTAAAAAAATAATAAAATGTTTATTTTCAGGGAAAGGAAAGCTTTGCATGGGTCATATGTTTTATTTCAGAGTTTTGGATTACAAGATTTATTGCAGTCTATCAGTCTTTTGTTTCTCTCTGTCTGTCTTTTACTGTCTAAAGACACTTTCCAAGATCATTGTGGATTTCAATTTTATTGGTGTAAAAACTCAAGAAAAGTAAATATTTTCTTTAGGTAAACATACAAGCCAAAACACTGGGCATACCTAAATCTCTTAGTTATTAATGATTTTATGTTTGCAGTAGCCTGAGAGAAGTGGATTTCCTCTCCAGAGGATAAACACAATTCAAATAGTAAACACAATATAAAAAATAAACACAATTTAAAACAGGAACTGGACTGAATGAAATCAAGGTAAAAATAAACATATGAGTTATAATAAAGTAGAACTGGCTTCTCAACAACCAGTCCTATTTTATCCATTCTACCACTCCCTCTTACATCCTATTATCTGACATATCTGCCAACTACCAAGACCTGAAGAAAGCAAAAATTTTTTTTAAAATAATTAATTTTCTACCATGAAGTCGACAGCAATGACTGATGGTGCCCAAGAGACAGATCTGTTTAACCAGAATTTTAATATGGTAATCTCAGAGTACTCATGATGTGTTGACTCACGATGTGTTACTCAAATATTGTAATGTGTTGTTATACTTTATATTTGTAAAAACTTCCTTCCTAAAGCTCAGCTGGGCTTAGGATGCTTCACATTCACCTCAGGAACAGCCCACAGACTTTCTGGTGAGCTCATTTTTAGTGAGATCTGACTCACTCAAGTGTTTTCACCAAAAGGTGAAAAAATGAAATTAATGGTGGTAGAAATTTCCTTTAACCAAATTTGTTTGACCTTTAAACTACATAGGAAAGCCAGGCTTAAGGAATCCAGAGACACTTTGCAGAATAAGGCTATTTTTGTTTTCCTCCCACATAAAATGAACAAATTACTGACTGCATTTCTCAGTCTAAACCACTTTTATTTTGGTGAACAAGGCATGAAGAAACATAAAATATCTATGGATGTGAGGGAAAGTACACAGTGATTCTCTGTAAAAATTTGCAGAAGAACATAAAAATAGTGGTTGAGTCACAGCTGACTTTTCTGAATAGGTAGATTCTCATCTATGTTTTAAAGGGTGCAGAATACTAAAACCAGAATGGCAGAGGCTTCATTATGTCACCCAAGTCCTGGATCAGAATTAAAGTAGTTGTAGGTCTTTTATTCTTTAGAGTGCCCAAGTAAATTGCTCTGTTCTCATTTTTCATTTCCCCCCTCCCCCCAAACTCTTATACTCCCCTGGATAGGTAACCATTCAGGTAGTTTGGAGAAGCTGCTTTAGTCTGGATCCTATTCCAGCAGAATTCCATTATCTCATGCCTTAGGAAATGGTGTGGGCATAGGATTTGTGCCTACTTTTTTCCAATGAGTCATATTTGGGTTTGCACAGAGACACTCACTCAGCTGCCAAAGCCACATGGCTGGATATTTCACCACTGCAAGAGGTCCAGCTGATGCAGATAGATTATCCAAGATAATCTGAGAGTGGAGGATATCAGCTCTGATAGACCCAAGGCGTCATGTGCAAGTCCGTAAGAGTTTCGTCACAAGACAAGGAAAGCAAGAAGTTCCTCTCAATCAAGAATCAGATGCCTCTGTCTACACCTGTAGGTGAATTTAAAGAAGCTTGAGTGATGTGGGGTTTCCAGAGATAACCTTGTTCTTCCTGAAACATCTCCCTGTAGCACATGAGACAAATGAGCCCTTTGTCCACTTTCTGATTCTTCATTAACCACTTTGCATTGAGAGCTGTGTGTGAAGCCTACTGTTAGTAAGTCTCAGAGAACAATTTGAATAACAAATTAAGAAAAAATCCATAAAGACATGCTGCATGGCAAATTGAACATGTTTGTGATGAAGAGCAATAGCACAGCACTGGAGTGGCGAGTGCACTACTTCTCTGCATTATCTCATCACTGGAGACAATTACTGGTCTATCAAAACACAGTTAAAAGACAAATTCAATAATCCTTGTACCAGGCAGGGTACATGAACAACTCATGTGGTCACTGAGGGGGATTATTTTGCAAGAGACCAAAGATATCAGACCAGCAAGGCACAAAAGAGTTTGCTGTAATTTTTGCTCCGACTGCAAGGTTTTTATTATAATTGTGAGATGTTATTAGTGAACCCCAATGTAAAAAGAGTATTTATCTATGCTTTTTAGAGGACAATGGACTTTTCTTGTTCAGCACCGTGAATTCTGTTTTTATTAGTTCCTGCGTTGGAGACATTCAGAAATGTGTCAGTGCTTCCAAGCATGTAACATAATTTTACGTGGGTGTGACCTTTCCTTATCAAACCTGCCTTTGAATGTTGAGACAAATATGTGTTGGAGAAACTTTGAACTTAGTGCACAACTTAGGCTATGCAGGGGGAAACAAGGCTTCTGTATCTTTGAGCTTGCCTTCAAGAAGAGCAGTAAACAACTAGAAACTACGCAGCAGTCGTTAGGGAAACAGGTAAACACACTGATACAGAGGGCATAGTTTTCAGAAAAGTACTAATCCAGCTGCAAGCACCCCCCAGCCGTTGACCAATTATATTCCTGTACTACTGTTAAGTGTGTGTGTGTAATGAAAACAATAAACGGAGCAGTTTGACGATACCTCTGTGCAGATAATGTCCTGTCTCTGGTCGTCGTAACCTGGATGAGCCTGATAAACCGACATTACACTTTACCCTACCTTTTCCCCGCTTTAAATATGCATACCACATTTATTTCTATATTTATTTAGCCAGTTGTTCATGTTTTAAAACTTCAAGTATTTTTTTTTAAGTAACACTCATTAGTTTCAGGAGAATGGATTAATTCTGGATTGGGGGAATTCTTAGGTGGCTGAAGACCTAAGAAGTGATAGTTCTGCTACATTATGTCTTGAGAGTGGTCTTGCAATATAATATAGAAACATCAACTCCAACATCTTGGGATGGAGTGTCCTTGAGATCCCACCATCAGAGTTCAGATCACCTTGCAAAATTTTTTTTATGCCATTTTTTGGCAATGCCTAAACTGGAGCATTTTTGCATTAAGAATCCTGTAAGCAAGTGTTACTTTAACAAGGAGTTTCCCTCTTTGGAGTGAGTTTCATCTCACCTTGCTTTCTTGAGGCTCAGCTGCTCTTCTAGGCTGATAGAAGGTAAACTGTCCTGATATGGGTGCTTCAGACTGATGAGGCGAGTTTCCTTTTGGAAAGTACCTCTCCTCTAAATAGTTCAAGACAACATCTGAGCAGACTGACAGGGATAGAGGCACAATTAGATTGCCAGGTGAAATAAACCTTATGCTTCCCAAATCAGCTGGTGCTAATTTCCAGCAAAGGGTGAACTAGATAAGATTTTCTTCTCTGTCCTGCATCACAGATCGACCCCTTTTTTGATGAGAAAGCATTACCATCTTCACTGGGCACAACAGGTTGCAGGCAGGCAGCTGACTATCAGAGAAATTATGCTGTTCATGTTCTAGCTGGATGGTGGCTACTAATTGGATGCTAGCACAAATGACATCATGACTGCCTGCAGCTGTGAATTTGCAATGTTGCATACTTGATATGCCCATTCAATCACATTCACTCAGACTCCTGTCCAATTTGTAAATGCTTGCAAAAATCCAAGCACCAAGCTTCCAGGAATGAATGGGTGGCCTGAGTGCTCACATCTTTGCCCCAAAACACATTTGGGATTAGAAAACGTTCCTTAAAATCCACTTCCAAAAGATAATTCATCTCACCTATGTTAGGAACCTATTTTAGAATAGCTTGTATATGCACCAGCTGCTCACATTTTTGTCTTTGTTCTCCATTAATAATGGATCTCTCTTTAGTTTTAAAAGATAGAAATATAAACTTTCTAACAAGGGATCAGATGCTGCTGTCCTTTACAGTGTGCATTTATTAAATATGCTTATGCCACATGATACAAATTATAACTTGATCTTCTTTATCTATGTAACATAAATCTGAATTTCCCCACTGGGTGTAATCATGGGCTTCATACATGAGGATTTAGAGTCACCATGAGGGCAAAGGCTAATAAAACACTGAAGATGGAATATCTCATGTCTTTTATCTAATTTTCTTTCTTGTTCTCCCTCTGACTTCAGTGTTAGATGAGTTGGACCATTAGTTATTTTTATTATAAGGACAAATGCAAAGCTGGCTTTCTGAGGTATAAGATCCTTGCAAAGATGGAGACTTCATTTAGATAATGGCTAAGCCAGAGAAGAACATTGTGTGTTGCTGTCCATGAAGTCCAGGATGTAGCAAAGAGATTTATCCCACCTGCTCCACTAGGATATCAAAATGGGTTTCACTCCAGTTTTCAACTCAAAAACTGGGAAAACCTCTCAAGACTTGATGCTTGTGTTCTCTTTTTCTTTTCTTTTCCTCCTTACTGATCAAGATGTGAAAAGGGAAAAGGTTACAGTCACCTTTGATCATGATGATACTTTTGTCCTTTCAAGGCTGTGCTCCCAAAGGCTTGCTGGGCCATTCTCAAAAAGCTAATGGTGAGGAACCTGCCTGTTCAAAGACTTTCTTTTTATTCTTTTATAACATCAATTGCTCAAATGTTACAAGTTACTGATCTCCTTCAGCTTAAGCACTATTGGTCAAAATACGGGTGGTGCCTCTGGTGCACTAAGGACTGGATGTCAAAGCCTGCAACCTCCCACTCTGCACAGAAGCTAAATTGCAGAGTGAAAGTATCTCAGATGCAAGCTTTGTTGCTACTGCGCAGAAGTCACCACACATACTCCAGATCATGATTTCCATCTAATGAAATAGCTTGGTCTGGCAAGTCCCTTCCAGTTTTTATGGATGGCACTTTCCAAATGCCTTGGAAACCCTCATTTTGTGCACCCATTGCATTTCTCATTGCATCCATTAAGTTCACACCCTCAAAGGCAGTTTTCAGAGAGCTGAGTATCACTCTGTATTGTCTCATGAAGGGGTTCAGTTTGTGAAAGAGAGAGAATTTTCAGGACAACTTTCTGGAAAAGCAGCCACTTTGCAGGAGGTTCTGGCATTATTCAGCAGGAAAAAGTCTGGTTAGTGGGAAGTTCACCATTGTTTGTGATTTAGAATTTTTTTTTTTTTTGTGAGCCAATGCTTGTGTGTGTAGCTGTATGGCTTCTAAGTATGGAAGAGTGCTGGAAGAGTGCTCCTTCCCACCACTTGCAGCCTGACCTTTAGTGCCTTGATCTCACTGATGCATTTTAGCCTCAGGAAAGCCTCGTGGAGTAGTACAAGATGAGCCTCCTTAAATTTAAATTACTTTCACAGGGTCACAAAGCCTGTAAATAGCGGCATTGGGGGACAGAACTAGACACCCATCGTGTTCTGTGTGATGTAGAGATCCATATGAAATTCTCACTCCTCACTTGTCCCTTTGTCAGGGATTTCATGTGTTACCCAACCCCCCTGAGTGTCTGTGCACTCTCCAGTTTCTTCTCCCACTGAAGACAGTTTCAGTTGCATCCTTCCCACTTTCAGGGCTGAGTTTGAGTTCCTGCGACCTCTGTGGGTCCCTTGAGCAGTTCTTTCAGCCCTTGGAAGTCAGACTGACAGCTGCACTGATGCGTGTGCAGCTCAGACCATACAGCAAACCAACTAGTCTGATTTAAGAAGGCCTGACCTCAGGACTCAGCAGTGTTTTGACAACAAGTTGGGAGGGAAAAGATGACCATCCAACCAATTATTGCACAGATATGCTCTGGTATAGCCAGGTCAGGTCCAGGAAAACTAACCTCTTTATGGCACCAGTTCCTCAGATAAAGCCCTTAAAATCCACTTGCCATGTCTGCCTCTCTCTTCAGCTTTCCTCTGTTTCCTCTGAATTTCTGCTTATTTCTCCCTCACTAGTAGTAAATGTAACTTGTGCAAATAGCTGAGGAGCCTGTGCCCTCTCGCTCTTCTCCCTGTGATTTATTTTATTAATAACTGAGATATTTTAGGCTTTTGCTCATCAGGCAGCTTGAACCAAATCAGCAGCGGGCCTTTCAGTGTTGCCAATCAAGCCTTTCGTTCTGCTTATTGGAGCAGAATTCTTTGTCCTGCTAGGGATCCTTTTCAGTCCTGCTGCTGCTGCTACCCTTACCTGAGGCATACATTTGGATTTGGATGTATTCACAAGTGTGTATATGGAGGGAGAAAATAAATACAAAGGCATTCACATTTTCCAAGCCCCCCTCTTTTGCAGGCGCAGCAAAGACTACAGCACCAAGAGATGAACATGCTCCATATGGCACCTGCCTTTTGACAGAGTGCTCCTTGGCCTGGGGACACCTGGGATGCTGTGGAAATGTTCAGCGTGCTCTACAGTGGGTTTGTTTTCATTTTGAGTTTGAAAATCTATGCGGCGCAGTGAGGGAGGAGGGTGGCTGTTAAAATGACATAAATAGTTGTACCAAACCAGATGGGAAAAGCAGGATGGAGAAAGGAAGGCAAAAAGGATGATAAATGTTAACAATATAAAGGAGTTATGGGGCATAAAATTTTTAGCACAGCCTGTTGTGGTAGCACAAGGGGTAATGGTTTTAAACTCACAGAGCGTTGATTTTGATTAGATACAAGGAAGAAGTTTTTGACAATAAGAGTGATGAAACACCACCACAGGTTGTGCAGGGAGGTGGTATATCCCCATCCCTGGAAACATTCAAGGCCATGATAGTTCTGTCCCCTTATCATTATTGTCATGGTGAAAGATTTACGTTAAAATTTAGCATAATTTAACAATAATTATTATTTGAAATGTATTTTTAAAATGCAACATAATTTATCTAATTCATCTTCTGACATTTAAAAAAAGGTAAGGCTCAAGCTCCTCCGCCTCAGCCTGCCCTCTCAGTCCAGCTTTCTCATTCATCTCCCATATGGGATTGCTAGCACGACAACCAGTCCTTTCTGACAACAAAAAGTCTCTACAGAGAGTCCCCCATCAGTAAGTCCCAGTGAGGACCTAACTCCTTCTTTGGGCATCATCCTCTCTTTCCTATTCTTTCTAAAAGACAGGAGAGAAAATACTTTCCTTCTCTTCAACCGTTTTTCTCCCTATCTTCCCTTGCAGCATCTTATTTTTAATCTGTTTGATACTTTATCTCCTTATCTCAACACCACAGGAGGTGTGCAGAAGCTCAGGAGAGGTTCTTGTCCCAGCTCACTGCTCTGCTCCTTTGGCAACAACTCCAGCAAGCAGGGTGGAAAACTGAAATGCTGAGGAGTCAAAGGTGAAAAGTCTTTTAAGTTAATGGAAACAGCAACCTGTAAGGGAAAACTACAGCCTCACAACCTGCTTTTTTTTGTGTATTGGTCAGGCGAGAACAGCATCTTTAAATTTCATTAGACGTTCTTTTAGAATTGTCCTTTTCATCTCATTAAGGTAAGAAACAAGAATCATGTTGTTTCTTGGTAGCTCTTTGCAGTAATTTCATCTTGATGACAGTCAAACACAAATGGACTTAGACTCAGGTTGCTTCCAGTATAATTGTTTTTTTTCAGATGTGTCTGAAAACACAAAACTTCCTCCTCCACTAGTGAGCTTATTGTATTTGTAACCCCAAACTTTCCCTGCTCCCCTCACCCTCCACATATCAACCTGCCAATTCAGATCCTTCTGCAGCACGTTCAGTCACTCGTTAAAATGTTCTGTCATTTCTTATGCAAGCTGGCAGCTACAAGAGCTTGATGTGTCTGATGCCAATGTTCGTGGGAACCAAGCCTTGCATTTGCAGTTTATCCTGTTTGGAGACCTAAACTGACACATGCAGAAGGTCACTGATCGTGGGTGGGCAAAAACAAGAGGATGCTAAATATTATTCTGATTAGTTTTGGGTCACAGTCCTTACGCTCACCTTCCTTCTGCTCCCTAGAAGGAGTCAGGAACTTGTAATTTATGACCCGCCTTGTGTTTCAGGGCAAAACAAATTGTTATTAAGGAGAAAATAAAGAATCTGTGGGAGGTGATGGTCTCTTGAGGAATGGTGGGGGCTACATGAAATTCCAATACACACAGATTTGATTTAATTTGAGATCAGTCTCTAAAACTAAGATGGAAATATTTATGTAAGTGGAACTACTACCTCATGTAACTGAACTACTGTGTTTTGCCATATAAGCTTCAAGAACAGTGACCCAAGTCTATACAAGCCATGGAAAGTCTACATAGGTCATTCCTTGCTTGGGAGGTCACTGGTGGTGTCCAGAGAAATGTCTCAGTGTCACAGCACCAAGTGCGCTGGTTTGGGGCTTTATCATGACTGGAGAGTAGAGAAACACTTACTTTTGAGTGCCCCAAGGTGTACTGTGAGCAGAGTGGTGCCATGGTACACTAGGCCTATAAAACTATGTTTTAAAGGTGAACCAGAATTAGCATCAATACATGAGTACCTGCCTATCCTTGGCTGTAAATCAGGGGCCAGATCCAGATGTGGTGTATTTATGGAACAGATTTTCTTCAGCTGAAGGTTAGACAGGCCTATTGTACTTCCATTGATGACTAATGCCCTTGCACCAACCCAGAAAAGGTGGAAGAGTGATTTTAGATTGCATGGATTCAGTCTGAAAGAAAGGGGTGGATGACAGCCCCAAATCCCTCAAGCAATTCCCTGAGATCTTCCTTAATCCCCAGGAGTCTAAAATTCAGATTTCACCAGCCTGTGGTATCTTGGCTGGAAGTTCTCTCTACACCAAGGATGAGAAAGGGGGTGATGCATCTTACACATGAAAACATGTTGCAGTTCCCTGAGGCTTGAACAGAACATGGACCATCTGGATTTTTGTAATGTGAAGTTCAATTAAAATGTTTTGATGTTAACCACATGAAATTTTTGAGGATATAATTTTTTTCTCTTAGTTTTCCATTTCTTTTTATTCTGTTAAAAACAAAAATGAGAGCGAGAAGTTATAAATATTTCATGTGAAAGTCCATATGGCTTCTCTCGTCACACTAATATGCATTTAGGAATTATTCATTTTCTAATAAAGAAAAGCAATTGAAATATTACTCTTGCCCTAATAAGCTAGGAAAATAAGCTTTGGAAATCAAATAAATTTTGGAATTTCTAGACCTGTATACTGAAGACTAACATGAAGAAGGAGACTAGCTGTCATTGGACAAACCTCTACAGGTGACATCGCTAAGATTTATTCCTTTGAGTCAAAAGTTTTAGCTGACAGCTCCAGGACCAATGGCCAGTAATTAGAAAACCCAGTATTCCATCAGTTGTCTTGGGTTTACCCCATATTGATCTACATGTCCATCAAAGTGAATATACTGGTCTGCAAACAAAAAATGATGAAAACTTATTGCTGAAAGCACCCTCCCTTTTTTGTATTGCCACATCCCAGTGGAAGGTGGAGCTGCGCAACACTGCCTTGAAAGGACCATTGTGAGGAGCATCAGGCACCCTCAGCAAAGTTCCTTTGTTGCCAAGTGTGATAACTGTCTGTGCTGGATGCAGTCCTTGGAACATACACACATGGAGGTCTCTTGATATAAGGAAAGAGAAATGTGCAAAATTCTCTGTCTGGTTGGTTTGTATTTTTTTTCATGCCAGGATCCTTATTATTTTCTTGGTCTGTTGTTCATGATTGGGAATCTGCAATATTGTGGTGTTATAGGTTTAGTCAGGTGGGCCTAAATTTAGGCTCTAAAATTTAGACTAGGCCTGGAATTGTCAGCTGACTTGAGCTGGGCTGAGCTAGCTAACAGCTGACTTCTTCTAGCCAGTAATATTGTATTCCATACCATACTACATCATCTCAAAAGAAGTAAAATCCAGTGTGTGGGAGGGGCTGGGGCAGTTGCTTCACAGCTGTGGTCCCAGCAAGACACACCGTGCTGTCCCAGGAGGGATGGGGAGGTCCAAGCCCACAGCACCGGCTCACCATCATGTTATCTTAGGGAAGTAAAATGTCTGTTCTTAGTTCTTCTCTTTGCTTAAGTCTGTCTTTGGGGATTTGACTTCTTTGGAATGATTTGTAGTTAAAATGGTAAAATTTGTGCTTACTGGGGAGTGGGAAGTTATTTCTTGTTATACATACCTTGTGTAAGTGTGTGTTATATTGTAGATTTCTCTTATTTTTTCTGTATAAATACAAGTAGTTAGTTTCAGCATAAACTAGTTTGGAGTGTTTTTTCCCTCTCCCTCTTCTTCCCTTTTCACTCTGTCTGGGACAGTTGGCGTTTTGCCAGCTCAACCCAAGACATGTGGGTGCCAACAGGGCAACATTACACTTTCACATCCCATCCCTGGAAGTGTTCAAGACCAGGTTGGATGTGGCTTTGAAAAACCTGGTCTAGAGAAAGATGTCCCTGACCATGGCAGGGGATTTGGAACAAAATGATCTTCAAGTCTCTTCCAACCCAAACCATTCTATCATTCTATGATTCTCCTGAGGACCTTCTCTGGTGGCTGTTTGTGTGTGCAAAACTATTTGCATGGGGATTGCTTGCATGGTGTCACTGTATGACTGATCCCATGACCAGTCAGTCAGTCTGTATGACTGACTCTATTGTGCTAAATAGAGTTCCAGATCTGTAAGTAAAAGTATATGAAAAATACAAACTGAGGTGATCTCAGTCTAATTAATTCTGCCCAGGTCTGCAGATCCAGTCCTGTGACTGTGCATAGTTCACCCCATAGATCAAACAGACACTTTGGAAGCACTGTTGGAGTGTGCTGAACCTTGGATGTACTGTGTGATTTTACTGCATGCAAGCTAGAATGATTTTAAGAGCCAAATCCCCATCTCACATAAATTGGCATGGTGCTATAAATTGTTTGATAGTTTAATACTTTGAAGTTGTCTTCTTTATGTTGCTGAAAAAAAGTGTGGTGATGTCCATGCAGAACGTGGTTCTGTTATTCAGTTCACTGCTGTTAACTGAGACAAACCTTATTCTGACCTAGTGTGGGAATGGATTTCATTAATTTGTAAAGTAGGCTGGAGAAACAGATCAGTGACCTGTTTTGAAACTACCTCAAACTGATATTCTAATTTTTGCCTGGCCCAAACCACCTTCGGATGAAGTCTATTTATCATTTCATGTTTGTTGGGGAATACCTCGACATCTTTTCTCTGTGGTTTTCTCGTTGCACCTGCCAACTTTGAAATTTTTAATGATTTGATGGGTGTCAGCAGAGCATTCTAGAACAAATAAATCAGTAAGTACATTAGCTGTTTTCCCTGGAATACAAAGCACCAGGTTCCTCTCTGAGAGAAGAGATGCAATTCCCTTATAATTAAACTTAAGGTACATTCCTCACAACAAAACTTTCAAAATGTGTTTGAAAATGGCTTCTGTGGGAAGTCTTTAAAGCTTAGTTTAAGCAGATGAGTATTGCTACGGAAATAAAGAGGATTATTCATGTGCTTACAGATAAGTGCATGCATAAATTCTAGCAAGATTGAAGTCTGGGAGTTACGTTAAAGTGAAAAAAGTAACAAATTGCACCTACTTTTGTTTTGCTTACATTTTATGGCAGGCTAATAAGCCCACTATAAAAAAATACAATGCTTGAGTCAGAGTATATGGGATTACTTATATTGCCTTTCACAGGCTTTTTAATTACTTCAAATAACATTAGGGCACAGGTAATTCTTGGTTTAAATTCTCAAGTTAAAGAACCCTGGAAAACATTGCAATTTGAATCCCTAATGTTCTACATTCCTCAAACAAATGTCTTCCCAGGCCACATCTGGCATAAAATGTTTTATCTATGTTGATTGATCTTGGATTATTACAGAACATCCAGCTTTATTCAAATTGCAAGTGGTGCTTAAAGACACTTAATGACCCAGATAGAGAGAGGTCAAGGAAAACATGTGGGAACAGTTTCCTTTTTTTCATTAAATATAAAAACTATCTGTGATGCTTCAAAACACGCTCCAAGTTTGGGTTTCCTACAGTTGATCAGTCAGTGAGATTTGAAATAACCTATCAGGAAACATTGCCTTTGCTTATGTGTTGCCATACAAATGATATCTCATTGACTATGGTTTTGTACTTGATTTAAGCTCAGGGTTCATAGGAAGATGATGGGAAGGAAGAACATAAAAGAAAAGCTGTGAATCACAGAATCCAAATATGGTTTGTGTTGGAAAGGGCCTTAAAGATCATTTTGTTCCCACAGTCCTGTCACTGGCAGGGACACCTTCCACTAGACCAGGTTGATCCAAGCCCAATCCAACCTGGTCTTGAACAGCAGGCAAGTTCCTTCAAGCCATGATTTTGGTATTGAAGAAGGCCTGGAAGATCTGCTGAAGTTTTACTCCCTGATGGTCCACTTTGTGAGCATTTTTCTTCCACTAGGAAATTTCTGTTTTGCAAGACACCCGTGGGGAGTTTAACCTTTTCTTAGCACTGCAGTGACCTCACGAGCTGAACCAGCTGCTTCCCAAAGCCAGAACTTGATAGATTTTTGTGCACTGAGAAAGATTTAGAAGGCCAATGTTTATTTGAAGCTGCATTTGGTCTCAAAAAAGGTTTGGGGTTCCTCAGCCCAATAGAATTTCCTTTGACAACTATTTTATTGAACACAGTGAGTGTGACGTATATTGCTAATTTCTTTGGTCCTTGGAGATCACTGCCCTTGAGGAGAATCTCTCAGTATGGGTTTACCATGTACAAATAAATCACTGTAAGAGATTGGAAATCCCAAAGAAGTCTTTAATTTCTGCACTATTTAGATTAAATTGTCAGAATGGATGCTGATATGTTGCCTTATAATTGAAGATAGATTAGAAAAACAAACAAAAAAATCAGGCACAAACAAGAAACTTTCTCAGGAATACCTGAATGGAATGTAGTACTTTGAATCTTGACATCAAGGAAATGAGACAGAAGTAGAGAGAATTTTATTACACATACGACACTTTAAAAACACTAAGTTAAAAATCCTCAACTAGCTATATTAAACCTCCTGATCCTTTATTCATGGAAATGAAGTAATAAAATCTGTTTCAGATAGAAAGCTCACATTAGCTATGCCATTGTGACTACTGTGGGTAAATAGGTATGAGAATGAAATGATCATAAGTCTAATTCTGCTTCTCAGCATCACAATCTGTTGTACTGAAATGAACTGAAGCTTTTGGAAAACAGGACAAAACCCCCAATGGACAGCAGTATCCTGCAGGCTCAGTCATTGGTACAGAAAGGACAAGATCATATTCTAATCAATAACTGGGAAACTACAGCCCCTGTGCAGTTTTGTTTTGATTATAAGAACTCTTCATACTTTCGTCTCTTTTTTTATTTTTTTTTTCTGTACTATTCCTTCCTGTTCGTAGAATAAGTAGCCCTGATTGAAGTTTTGACTTTTATTTCTAGTATTTCTTGCTGCCTTCTCAGCTCAGCAAATGTCCATCTTCTAAGAATGGAATTGGAAGAATTAATGATATGAAAGGGTAAAATTGCAGAAAGCATTGTAGGTCTTCTCAAGGCCGATAAAATAACCCAAATCTGAAAAGTCCAACTTCATGGCAGACTATTTCCCTTTATTTCTGGAATCACTAAATTGTCACATGTTATCCTTCTGCACAAGGTGTTTTCCATTTTAAGCATCATCTTCATGTGACCATCTGAAAATTAATAGCAGTAAGAAAATTCCAGGGGATCTCTGCATGATCTCTGTTTTCTGGTATTTTCTGGACAATGATACAGAGTATGATATTGTGTTAGTAACTGAAGTAACATTGCAGTAACAGAAATAATAACAGAAAAACACCTGCAAACATTTGACCACTCAGAAAACATCAGAACTCACTGGGAGGGTGAAAAAGAAATATTTACCAGTAAAGAAGAAGATTCCACTCCAGAAACACCCCACAAAAATTAAAGGACCAACTTAATCCAAGAGGGCAGTCTTTTTGGGCTACAGTGGGCAGTGATTTGATTTCAGGCTACTGAGGTTCCTTGGATACAATTTAGACTGACTTACTATTGCAGAAATACTAGTAGCTTTCCCCCGAAAAGAGCAGTCAGTGTGTGGAAGATCACCATGCTCACGTGCCTAAGTTATCAGGCATTTATTTGCAAATGCCCTCACAGAGATGCAATTTGTCATGTTGGGGCTTTGCACCCCCCTACAGGAGCCCACTTTTCCACCTGCTGCCATAGGCAGGTCCCCCCAAAGCTTGCAAGGAGAGCACCTGAAGGAAGGACTCACTCAGTCCCTCATAAAGGTCATTGCATACACAAGGATAAGAGGATGAAGTTTTGACTTTTTCTCTGCCTCAGATGTCGAAGCAGCTGCTTTGAGGCTCTTCTATCCTCCAAAGGAACATTCTGTCTCAGCAAGCGAAGAAAGGAAAAGAGAGATCCTACACCATTATAATTACTTGAGCAAAAATAAACACACATATGGTGTGACATTTTCCTAATGCTCAGATCTTATTTGGAAGCAAATGTATTAATTAAAGGGGGGAGGAGAAAGGGGGAAAACAAACAACAATCTCTGAGTCATGAGAACATGACAAGCTGTCCTTTGAAAATGTTATTTTTATTTTTCATTGACACTGGTGTTAATTTATTAGGTGTTACAGTGCATGCTTATTTGTTGTTAAAAAGCAACAATTTTCTTCCTCATTGCTTTTCTGTTTCATGCTTCAGTTCTGTTTATTTTTATATACAATGCTGAGCTAAGAAGAACGTTCACTTACAGATAAAGGGCCATATCAATATATTTTTGTCCTTGAAGCTCTCAAAAGCTGATGTTAAACTTTCTCTGGTCTCATAAAAGATGTGACTTAGCTTTGGAGGGCAGAGTAGATATAAAATTCTCTTTGTTTCTCTTTGATGGTAAAATTCTCTTTTTATTTAAGACACGCTGCTCTTGTGCTTAGGCTTCAGATGAAAACACCTTTGACAATTGTCATGAAGGATTAGAGGTAGAAATGCAGAGGGCAGTTTGGAAGTGGCCATTCCAACAAATATCATGGTGTTGATGCAGCAGTCACTAAGCAGAAACAAATCTTTATAGACTCAATTTCTCATAGAAAAAAATAAAAAGAGAAATGGATAAAAATCACATGTGTCTCCTCAACCGAGTATATAAACTCAAGAATGGATGTAGCAGGCACTCAAGGAGGTCCCCCAGGGTTCAGTTATTGCTGCTGTTCTACACATGACTATCCTTCTAGTTCTACAGAATTGGAAAGCCAGATGCCAACCCAGGAAAAATACAGAGCTTTTACCATTCAGCTCCTTTTATATTTTGAAGGCTTTTGTAATTGTTTTCATAACTATAGGTCCATGATATTAAAATAAAAAAATGAAAACCTTTTGAAATAACACAGTAATTATTTTGAGAGTTTTTTTTTTGCAATATTTTTTGGTGCTTTTCTACTCTTGTCTGTGAAGTTTTTCCTTGTGGAAGTATTTTAATTCCCCAGAAATGTAAACCAGCTTATTTTTATATTTGTTGTCTTCTACTTTGCCTCCCCATTTTCACTGCCTTCTTTTCTTTTTTAAAACGAAAAGGAGATTAAAAAAATAGTATTAAACCTATAAAGGCTGAAGGGAAAAACAAAATGCTAAGAAGCTCTTTTGCTTTTTATTTAAACATGAAACCCCATTAGTAAATAATTACATTCTCGTAGAGAAGCTTCCTTTCAGAAAAGCACAACTTTAAATTGAAAAAGGTTTTAAATGTAAGTTTTAATCAGTTCTTGAATTAAATGCCACATTTCAATCTAAAATAATGTTTGTTTTATTTCCATTCCCTTGTAATTTCAGAAAATGTACTAACTATAAGGCGTCATGCAATAAATCATGATATATTTCAGTCAATTATATGTTGTAATAAAAACCCAGTAAGTGTTTTGATTCATGGCTGTTGTTGTGTTCGTTCAGAAGATCTCTCAAACTTCTTTCCTAATCTATGGAGCTGTTTCCTCTTAGCACATTTTACAATTTATTCACTCTTGCAGAAGCCATCTGGTTTCCAACTCGATCTTTCTCATAAGCTCAGTTTTTTTTTTCTTCTTCTAAGAATCTTAAGCTAATAAAGGCTTTTTAAAATGTAGATTTGGGCTGGTTAAAGTACAGTGCATGTTCTCTATGGAAAAAAAGGTTATTTGAAACATTTTTTCAGATTTTCAACAGTTAGTTTTGTCCCATCTTTTCCAAAATAAAAAAACAAACCAGTTTTCATTTGGATCCCCTCCTCCCCCCCCCTTTTTTTTTTCCTCTTCTCTATTGTTTGAGTTTTGTTTCCATTCCAGCTGGAATACATAGAAAAATATAAAATACAGAGAGGAGCAATATTTTGGGTGTGAGTTCCCTGGAATTTGATTATTTCCCGAGCTTGGTTCTTTGACACAGCATTAACTTCATTGACCTGCCTCACACTGACAAAAGTAGAAGCATTTGCGATGGAAGGGAACAAGTTTTGTCAATATGGGATTTGTTGGGACAGGAGAAAACTTAGAGTGTACTGAAAAGAGAGAAGGATGTCCCCTGGCAAGGAAATGTTGCCTCTTAATATTCACCCAAGATGCTAAGAATGAATGTTTCTGTCTGAGTGGGACTTCATGGTTACTCTGGTGGATCATAATCTATGGGGAGTATATTCTCACATGCTCCCTTTTTTCACTTCCAACTTAAAATTTTTCCATTTCTAAACCTAAAAAGTCCCAATGGGCTACAGAGAGAAGACATGGCCAATCCTTACTTTCACAAAGAGGTACAATCAAGAGGCAACTAATGCCCTTTACATTAAATATACTGTCATCTTTATTGTATTAAAGAGTTATTTAAAAAAAGAATGCATCTGAGATGGAGATTTGTCTGTGAATTTCTTTCCCTACATAATAAATGGGTGTGATTAGGCTCCATGCCAGGTTGTCATCCTTCTACAGTGGATATTCCTTTCAGTTCATCAAAAGGAAGGTATCTCAGATAACAGCACAGGCCTGGCAGAAATGGCATAGGAATTATGGGACAGAAGCCATAAAGGAAATAGTTTTATCTGGAACCTTCCATGATACTCATCAGTGAGTCCTGAGTGGAAAAGCTGCAAATAGGAAGGGCTGCTTGCCTGTTCTAGTTGCACCCCTTGTGTGTTGTTCACCCTTGCAATTCCCAACTACTCTATAACAAAATACCTTAAAGACTTTCTACAGTTGCTTTTCTTTCCCTAGTGTTGAATTATTTATTTTTTTCCCCACCTAGAGTCCTTCATAACATATTTTCTCATTTCTATTTAAAAATAGTTTAAAACCACCCTAAAATTAAAGTTATTTGAGAGGTTAACTGGGGGCCTGCCTATTCTCTTCAATTTCTGTGCCAGCTCTCAGCATAAAACTGATAATTTAATATATATGAAGACATCTCTTTGGATTTCCAATAGAATTTTTAATGCTGAATGGAGGCTGACAACCAAGGATCAAAAGCATGATTTCAAGAGCCTTTTGTGTTCTTTTTTTGTACTCAACATAATTTTAACACTATTTTTTAACATCAGGTATAAAGACACAGAGAAGAGCTTAGATTAAATCCAATGACTTTTGAAAATGGAGGATTTTGAACAATCTGACCTTTTGGGGGAAATTTATATCAAAGTCAGAGATAAATCCAGATCTGTATGTAATCAGAAGACTGACTTCTGTTTCATCAAACTCTTGCTGGCAACAGAGGGAGAACCAAGGGGGAAATCTGTAAGCAGAGGCTAAGGTTGTATAAAGGAATAAATGAATTATACAAGCAATGATCAGCAGGGAAAGAAGAAACTGCTTTATTTTTGCCTGTAATTGAAACTTCATATCAAGGCACTATCAGTGTGAGGTGATTAGATTGAGGTGATTTAGACCTGCTGTCCAGTTTGACCTGTTGCCATAGGGTTAGAAGTAATATGTATAAAAACCCCACAGGACACTGATAGATTGGTAGCAGGAAATGTTGGCTTAATTGGAACCCATAGCTCTGATATGACAGATAGCATCAAGCCAGAGAGGAATGGAGGTGCTTAGTCAAAATACCTGCCTCCTACTCAAGCTGTTTGCCTTGTCATTCTGGCTTTACCATCCTTTAGGAAACAAGATTCACAAAGCCGTCTCTATTTGAAATATAAACTGCTCACCTCAAGAGGCTGATCACACCTTATTGTATATTTTTAGTGTTTTTACCATCTCAGAGTAGTTTTGTTTCTGGATTAAAAAAAGGCCTGTTCAACCAAAAATTGATTAAACAACAAAAGGAAAATAAATTGCAATGCCAAGTATGACAAATGACACATGAGTTGCATAACTGGGAAGATGAATAGCTGTGCCTGTGGGCAGGACCATTTTAAACAGCATCATCTGGCTGGTTTCTCTGGACTTTGAAATTTTCCTGTACATGGTTTAAGATTAATTAAATAAGGCAAAAAAAAAATTGTAGCTCTTTGGTATGAATAATTGCCATGACTGCCAAAAGTAGCCGCTGAAACAGAATTAATCATCTCTAGCTCAGCTCCTTTTCATCAGCAATTGGCTCTGTTATGAATGAAGTTCATGTGTATCATTGACTTACTCTTCTCAGTGATAATGAAGACTCCTTCATTCAGACTAACAGATTTCTAAAATTCAATGAGAAAGTGGTATGCTAAAATTACAGCAAGATTGATTTGTGAAGTTTTCTGGAGGTGGTGAATCCAGCTTCACTTGAGTACCATCAATCATATGTAGACAGAGATTATACGTGCTTGTTTGTAAAGATAATGAGGCTTTCCAAAAAGCAGCCATAATGACACAGTCTGAGGATCACATTTAAGAGAGAAACCTGGAGAAACCTGAGTCTCTCAAGGAAAAAACAATTTAAAAGTCACAACACTGAACACTTGAATCAATAAACACATCTACATATTTTATTGTGGTATCTGTAAGATGAAAAGACCTCCATGCAATCCAGATAGGGAGCGACCTACTTTAGAGCATGACTTTTCTCACTAGGAATATTATTTAGTCAGATTGACTAAGCAGTTTTCTAAGGGCACTGTGGAGAAGAAACGTGTTAAGAGGCTTCAGTATTATTTGTGGCAGCAGCCTAGATGAAAAAATTGTCCTGTCTTATCATATAATGCAGTGCACATTCAGCAAATGAGAAAAAATAGTCTTCATCAGGAATCTCTACCTTCATTCTCACTCTTTGAGCTTTCTATAAGTCCCTGACATGTGACTTTTGACTCTCTTCAAGATCCATTTTAACTTGAGATGTAATAATACTAGTATTACTGCACTAATAAACATGCATTCTTTCAGATATTACAAATGAAGTGGTCCTTAAGATCTTCTGCAACAGAGTTACCTATCTTGAATGGCTAATAGTTTAAGGGAGAGACAATTGACTTAGGAAAGGTCATGTAACAGACCTGGCTAACAATGTGAGTGCAATAAAGACAAATCTTATTCTGGAATGTGCTCATAGGGGGAACCTGGTGGCAGGTCTTGGGTGTTACCTTTGGATATTGGTTTGGATGTGAACTCCCTTTCACACAGCGTTGGAATGACTGTAATCGGACTACTGTACCCAGGGTTGGTTTTTTTTCCCCTGCCACTTAAGAACTGGAAAAACAACTTAGAAAATGTCATATAGAAGGGATTCTTGAAGCTTATTTTCTGTCAGCTAGTGAGGACTTTGGTTCTACCTTCAACACTTGGTAGAACAACAATCTTCCAATGTGTTTGGCTTTAAATACAAGGCAGATGAGGTTTCCTTACATCCAGTACTGTTGATTAAAATGGAGGAAAAGATTTTTGAGACAATATTAGTATAGATAAAGTAGAGAGAAGTTCTTTAATGAAGCTTTGGGTGCATGGAGTACATAGGCTCACACCCCGTACAGGGTTCTCACACATTTATAGAGCTACTTAATTATCATATCTAATGGGTCCATCCAACAGGAAAACCTTCTGACCCCAGTGCCACCCTCAAAACTGCCTTGTTAGACTCTTCCAAGGGTGTTGGGCCTTATACCTTGTTTTGTTGGACCCTTCCAAGGGTGTTGGGCCTTATATCTTGTTTTGACTACGATCTTCCAGGTGCATGTGTCCCAAACAAGATGTCCGTGCTGGAATCTTGTTCCTTGAAAAGACTGTTCAATAGAATTTCAAGAATGTGCCACAAACAGTAAGAAAGAGGTTTAGAAACTGTCAGCTGCTACCTCAAGTATGAGAAAATATAGAGCTATATTAAAATCTGCAAATATGTTAAATATTAAATTCTACAAATATATGAAAATCTTAAGACATCAGTACAAGATAGGAAGATAAATTATTAGTATTAGACTGCACCAAAAAGGTGTGAGGTTTTCTGGTAATTCGGGGACCCTTCCCAACAACAGTGGTGATGCAGCACAAAAACAGGCTTTTTGGGTGGTTGCTGCATAGTCTTCACTGAGGTTTTTCTGATCAGTTTAAACAGATACCTGTCAGGGGTGATTTAAATATCATTATCCTGTCCAGAATAATGATGATTTAGATGGACACATGGAAATGCTTTCAGAGTAAACAATCTTTTTTTAGGCTGAGCAGTTCTGGCTCCTGCCAAGGATGTCAAATTGGATAGTGAGGCCACTTCCCCATCGCCTCCATTTTGTAAACCACAAAACATTTCTGAAATGATGTGGCAACAACTGCACTTTCCCTTAAGACACTCCTGATCACCCATCTCCCTTTCTCTATCGTGTGCCATATGCACTACTATACTGCCTGGGAGCTCAAAAAGGGACTGAAAAATTCTTCAGAACTAATACACTTAGAGAATCATCGAAAGGTTTGGGTTGGAAGAGACCTTAAAGAGTCTTTAGTTTCAACTCTCCTTCCATGCAATCTCTCACACTGAGGTACCAGCCACTCCAGCACCAGATACAGCTGGTTTGAATCCCCCAAGTTTACATTTCCTTAAATTTTGGCCTTAATCTGCTGGAGCTTTCTGTCTCTTCCCTTCTCTGAGCCCCTTGAGCATTTTCTTGCTCTTTCTCCACACTAAGTGAAAGCTTTGCTCTCTTTGATACAAATCTCAGTATTCTTGTTTAGTTATATAAAATCTTATCATAAATGTTCAGAAAATGTGTAACAGGAATGAGGGGGAAAGTAACCATCTCTGATGTGACTCTCTTCAAAGAATAAGCTGCTTTTTAATTAACCCCAAGGAGTTTTAGCAAGACAAGCCAATCTGTCTGTGCTACCATTAGAGTTTTGTTTCCACAGGATACTTTGGGTGGCAGATAACAGGTCAGGTTTATTTTAATTAACTTTGGGTGACTAAAAAGACAGAAATTTCTATCTTGTCCATCATCTCCAATCTCAATATCTTTCTCAAGCAGATTTAAATAATAATAATATGGTAGGCTCTTTAATTCAATTCATTAATTGTTCACAAAACAGTAAGAGAAAAAATACTTTAAAAAAAGAATTAGGTTTCTTGTAGCCTACAAAGACCATTCTAGTCCTTTAAAATACGTGGTTGAATCTGCTCTCAATTAAATAAAAAACGTTGAAATACTTTTTTTCTGAAATGCAATTAATTTCAGACTAAACCTATTTTTATTCTTAGCCTCTTAGCGTTTGGGGAGCATGGACTGTGTAATCAGCGCAGGATAGAGAGAGGCATTTAAAGCTGTGAGCAGTGAATGCTAGTAAAAGGGCAGGAGATAGGCCTAGGAAGCTAGAAGAAAAGTCACCCAGTTTTCTACCTGTTGTTTATTTGCCTTGTTATTTTGCAGCCAAATGTTACAGCCATAAAATTTCTGGGACTAGAGATCTCTTTCCATTGCTGGCATATGACATTCAGCGTGATGATGTGCTGGCCTCCATAAGAAGCTTTCATGTCTATTGCAATGACTGATGCCCTGTTAAATTCGACAATTTTCCAGCATCATGTTTACCAGATCCCTAAACCAGAGATGATGCAGAATTAGCAGGGAAAAGCATTGGGTAAAATACATGTATTATCAAAAGGCAAAATACTGCATGTTATGGCTGTCACAATGCAGGGTAAAATCATCAAGTGAGACCCCTGGAAGAGAAAGTTTTCTCAGCAGTTTCCAGCCTGAGACATTGGTGTGGTGATGCTCTGAGTCCCCCTAAGAACTTTCATTCCAGCTCCAGCAGATGCTTGTTTGAAAACAAATTCATCTGGATCTGCTCTTACCAGATTGAGCTCCATGTCTGCAGACTGAAGATGTGAGGGTCTTCCATGTAAGGGTCAACTGATCAGGACACAACTTCTAAATCACTAATCAGCTTAATAACAAGAGCCTATGTCCTAGTTCAGCAGGTGGGACCAGTTGTCACTGTGTGGGGGTGATCAAAGCTGTGTATTCTACCCCCTCTATTCATTCCCAAGGTCAATGGCCCATTTGCAGCAGCTTCCCAGGGAGTCGTTAGCACCTCCACTCCCAGCCTGAGGAGGCGTAGCTGCTAATGGGCCATCAACAGTTCAAAAATACCCCATAACTCACAGAGTTAATCACCCATTGTGTGAGTCCCCGCCCTGGGGGAGGGACTGGGTGCTCCCTGAGAGTACATAAGGGGTGGGTAAGAAGACCTTGGGAACTTCTTGTTGGACCCAGAGGAGCAGCAGGACCTCAACAGGAGGAGACCACCACTCTCAACCAGACTACAGCCATCACCTGTACCAACAGGTTTTTCACTTCCTTTTGCTTTGGACTTGGGGAACCACACGGGTCTCAGCACAAGGGCTAACAAACCCCTTTGGGTTTGTACCCCAGGGCACTGGGTTATACTGCTGGGTTTTGGGAGTTGACAGCAATTTCCCTTTGTGTCAGTGTATTTACTGTATTATTATTATTAAATTGTAGCTCTGACTTACAATCTCTCTTGTGTTGTGCTCATTTCTCCTGCTGGTTTACCTCTAAAGCAGGACAGCCTATTAAAGAGTTATTTTACCTGTGCACTCTGTGATACAGTCATTGGGTGCACTGGACTGAGCCAAGATGAGTATTTTCTATACAGTTATACTCTAATTTTTCCCATTATGTCAGCATTCTGTTTTCTTCCACACCATATTTGAATTCAGAGCCCTTTTTTCCCAGTGTCATCTGTCAGTCTCAACATTTGTCATCTCTTGACTTCAAAATTGCCCACTACTGTTAGAGTTGTAGATGAGTTCTGCTCATATGAAACTCATTTTTCCCCTTTTATGAAAAAAAGAAACTAGTTTTAAGAAACATTTGAGCTCCATTGCTTGAATTATTCATTTTTGTTGTTTTCTGGTAATTTATCTACTAGCTCTGTGATTTTCTTCTCACTGTATCTTTAGTTTATACTTCTGGTAATACATAAACAATTCCACAAGTAATAAACATGTAGTTGGCTGAGTGCTCTGCTTAAGAAAAAAAGCTCACAAATACTGCAAATATATCCTTTTTAGTAAAGTGAGACAGTTGGAGCTGGGTGGAACTCTGACACTGAGGTGAGCACAGCACTCTGAGCTTGCTTCTAATTTCTCTATGGTACCATTCATGGCGCACAGTGGATCTTTCTATCTCCTGGTTTATCTGACCCCTCACCCTATTTCTCCCTGTTGCAGATCACTGGAACTAGAGAAGTTATTTCTTATGTGTAGCCCAGATATTGAAAAATAAACATATAAATCAGCACTTGGTGGGCTCGGACTGAGGCTTTCCAAGTTAAAGACTTGAATTGATTTCAGCACCCTCTGGAGGGGCTGCCAGCCTTGTTTCCTGAGCCAGCAATGGATGTTCAAGCCCTTGTTTGTGTGAGCACAAGGTGTAAGTGCAGAAATGGTGATTTCAGTGCCTGTTTTGTCCATCCCTCTCTGTGCTCAGTGCCCGTTCCAGTTTCCACATAAGTCACTAGGAATTGCTCCCCTAATTTAGGGAATAGATGGCTTAACTTTTAAAGGAGCTAAAAAGATTGAAATCATAGCATAGAATCATAGAATATCCTGAGCTGGAAGGGATCCACAATGATCATCAAATCCAGCTCCTGGCCCTGCACAGGACCCTCCCCAAGATTCACACCCTGAGCCAGGCTTGGGGCTGTGACCACTTTCCTGAGGAGCCTGTTCCTGTACCCAACCACCCTCTGGGTGAAGAATCTGTTCCTAAAATCCAATCTAAACCTCCTCTGATACAGCTTTGTGCTGTTCTCTCGGATCCTGCCGGTGGTCACCAGAGACTTAGTTCAATGTGTGAGGGCCTGACTCTGAACCCAAGTCCATTTGGTCCAAGGCATTTCTGGGACTGAGAACTAAGTTATGCTTTTTCTTTTTAAAAAATTAAAACTCATATGTAAAAATTTATCCTTTTAATACTAAAGAATGAAGCAAAATAGAACGGAGAATTTAGTCAGAAACAAGCCTGAACTGCAAAAGCAGGAATGTGTCACCTTTTCATTTGGAGACTTAATCAAGACCTTTTTAATTATTTAGTTCACGAATGTAGCACCCTTGACATTGCAGTCAACATTTTAATTTTGCATGAAATACAGTGCAATTATGACCTACTGAGAGAAATGACAGCACCGTTTATGTCACTCAGTAGAAAATTACAATCAGATGAAACAATTACTGTGGCTTTATTTTTGTTTATGAAGGAAATTATGCTTGTGGTTTTTTTCACACCCTGGGTACCTGATGGGCAACTCGTGACAGTAACACAATCCCATGAAGGACTGCAGAATTATTAAGATAATTTCTCAAAACCACTTCTCTAAGGCAGATGCTAAATTTTTACTCACTTTTTTTTTAATTTTAACATGATTTGTGGTGGAAAATAGGATGATAAATTAATGGTGTTTATATTGTTCAGGCAAATTTGGCACTTCCTGGGCATAACCTTCATCATAATCTAGGTTCAACACACTAAATTATACAGAGATTTAGACAGTAGTTTTTGATCATCATTAAAAGGAAAAAAAAGCCCCAAACCTCAGAAAACTAGAGCAATAGCAAAAATGTAAGCCAACAAAAATGGTAAGTCCTCCGAGAAAACTGTTCTAGGCTGGGTCCTTGAAATCATCCAGACATACCAGTGTGAGATGGTGGGACCAGAGGATCACTAGAACCAGAGATGTGCCTGGACATGCTGAACACGTGTTGAGTGAGCTACAGTACTTCACATTTTGGAGCTGGCTGTTTGACTTCTACCTGGAGGAACCATGTGCATCTGCTCTGGTAAAATAAGGTCTCCTTTCCATGGCCACCCTACTTGTCCTTTGCTGTACCTGCTCCAGTTTGAAGTCCTTGTGTGCTGAGAATGGGAATGTTACACACTGGTGCNAAGAATCCCAAACTACAACAGAATGTTACACACTGGTGGAGACAACTTATTTTATATTACACAGAGAAGTTGTGGCTGCCCCATCCCTGGAAGTGTCCAAGGCCAGGTTGGGAGGGGCTTGGAGCAACCTGGGCTGGTGGGAGGTGTCCCTGCTCATGGTAGAGGTGTTTGAACAGGGTGATCTTTAGGATCCCTTTCAACACAAGCCATTCTATGGTTCTACGATTCTGTTCTATTCTATTACACTGCATCAAATCACAGTATGTCTTATTATATTATATGATATTATAATGGTATACAGTATTATTATAGTGATATTCTACATAATAGTGCAGTGCTTTGCCTGGGACTTCATCTCACTTTTCACCCATCACATCAGTAGGCTCCCATCAAGGACATGAAGGTCTTTGCCATGGCATTGGCAAAGTCCTTGCTTGTAGCAGCAATGTGTCAGGCACTTCAGACAAATATTCCTGGCCTTTTTGATACAGGTGTAGGAATTAGGAATCTCAGAGAACAAGCACTAAGTTTCCAATAATTGTCTTTTTGTTCTTGAACAGTAGCTGTTCAACAGCCTATTCACCAAAGGTTTTGAGCAATTTAAAGGATTGTCCATGGATCATCTGCTTTCCCTTTTCACACTTTTTTAACCTGTTAATTAATTTACAAAAAGAAAGGAGGAAATAGAAACCTGGTAGTGCTGCCTGATAAATAGTTACTTGTGTTCTCAGGGGTTTGTGGACATTTATTACTAAACAATATGCTTTGCAATTATGAACTAAATAAATATAAATATACAGAATATTAACACATGCAAACAGCTGATCTCCAAACATTACCAACCTTAAGTCTTGTGTTATTTGTCTACACTAGTCTACTTCACAAGAATCCTTGTGATTGATGCTGGTGCACTGCAGGAGTCTTCTTCCAAAGCATTTGAGGAACTATCCTGAAGCAGCATAAATAGTAGATCTTTTCTTTTGCTTTAGTAATTCAATATTCCTTGAGCAATTGTTTGCTTAGGGATAGGAAAAGTTTATCCTGATTTTAGCCTAGGACTTGAGACATAGCATTGGGCCCCTGTTTCCTTCCCCGCAATTCTGGAAAGATTACAACCTCCTTAAAGATTCAGAATTCACATGATAACATGGACTTGAAGAAACACCTTTTAAAAAATTTTTTGAGAATTATCAGTCAGTTTGAGTCACATAATACTCTCAGAAGTAATTTTTCTGTGGATCTTGGTATTTTCTTTGAGTATTTCTTTCTTTGTTGAATTGCCCCCTTCTTAACTCTCTACACAGATAGCTCTGAGCTACAAAGTAGTCACACGAAAGGTAAAGTGGCAGGGTGAAGCAGAGAGGTCTAGGGCCCAGTATGCATATTGATTGATGTGCTTTTAATGTATGTAATTGAAATTCAAATTTCAGATCTATGCAAAAAGTCACCTGATGCATTGAATCAGAGGTGTTCGCTATAGAGATGACCTCGGTGTTGTTTGAAATAGAAAAAATCACATACATGTGATGAAAGGAATTGTCCCTTAGAGATGCAATCTGTGAAGAGCTCCAAATGACCTAATTACTAATCCCTTCTAACAGTGTGATGCCTGAAGGCATGAAGGAGCCTTAATTCTTCACACTCAAACTGTGCATGTTTAGCGCTGGGGAAAGAACCACATTCTGGAGAGATGGGATGAAAAGTAGGGATGTGAAAGGAACCTCTGGAAGCAGATGTAGACATCCTTTTTGAACTGAGTTTACACAAGTTCTTTTTATGGCAAGCTGCTCTGTGATGGCACCATCATGTGCTGGGTCCACCCTGGCTAAATGAACATCAAGCCTGTTAACTGTGCAATTTGCATTTTCCATTGACATTTTGTTCATACACTACTGGGACAGTTTTTCATTATCCATGAATTGTTTTTTCTTAAAACACAAGTGAGATTATGGTACTGACAGCCACCCTTAACAGTCATCTTTGAAAATGCTTTACTGTTATTACATCAAACCCATTAACCTTATTAAAACATCTACTGATATATGACCATATTTTCTGACGATGAACTGCAAGGCAGCCAATGCTGTACTAATGAGTCCTTTGAATGCTGAAGTTTTACAGCAGGTACCCTCTTGTGCCTCTTGAATAATTTCTCCAAGAAATCTTTATTTTCAGCCCTATCTCCTTGGATACCCGGCTGTCTCATTTAAAAAGCTGTTATGAAGCTTAGCACAGAATCCTTTCGTCCATAAAACAGATGCAGGGTTGTGTTATTCAGTGTTGAATGTAAAAATTTTATTTTAAAAGTCTGTTCTTTAAAGCTTTGTTCTGTCCAACTCACCTCATATTTGTGGCAAATACTCCCTTGGACAGAGAAAATGAGTTGAAAAATTTGTAGTTTCTAATTTACATGGAGCTTGCCAGAAGACAGAATTTAGAACAGCACATCCTGCTATAATATATTTCTTAGGAACCAAGTACCTTTTCACTGTTCACCTGCACTTTTAAAAAATTCATTTAGTGCTGTTGAAATGCCTCAGCTTAGCAGCTTTGGAGACAAACATCATGTATCTACCCACAGAAAATGGGCTACCTTAGGCTAAGCAATCCCACTGACTTCTTGAGTCCACATTTGTAGGAATGGCTGTTGGGCTCCTTCCCTCATAAAATTGCTACTTTAATGGGCTTAATTCACCATCCAGTGTTACCGTGGGAATCCATCCATCCTGCTTCAAGAAGATGTGGGAATTCACCTTTATTTCTTCAGAAAATCCAAGGTAAGAGGTTCCTGCCATGGGAATTACTTTGGCAGATATTTTTTTCAAGTCCTGAGTGTTGAGTGAAGCAGCATACAAAACAAAAAGCCTGATAGAGCAGTGAATCTAGAGCAGGTTAATGTGATACAGCCCAGAGATTGTAGAGGGAGGGGGTCTCCACACATTCAGACCATAGTTGGATGGTAGAATTGGCCTGGAATTTTTCAAGGTCAAGTTAGATGCAGCCTTGAGCAACTTGATCTAGTGCATCCTAGTTGAAACGAGATGATCTTTAAGGTCCTTTCCAACACAAATCATTCTGATTCTGTGAACCTAGATGCTGAAGCCTTTGGAGAAGAGATGCTGAAGAAACATGCATCAGTTATCCGTGTAAACACATTTCAAAATAATCTCACTGCCATGTTCTCCATAGACCACACCAGAAGGCAGCATTTAAATATTGGGTGGGTTATGGATCTCAGTGAGCGAGGAGAAAAAGGAAATTACACTCTGAAATGGATTTCTTTTTTTCAAGGGAAGGAAAACTGATGAGTCCTACTGCTCTGAAGTGCAACATGGCTTTTGTATATCTTCCCAAGAACCTGCTGCTGACTTTCCATGCTGCCTGGCTCCCTGGGAAGAAGGTAAAATCATTGATCACCAGATGTCTCATGGGGCAGGAGAACTGCAGGCAGCAGCCTGTGAACCAGCCTCATTCAGGTCTCCGTGGAACCTGGTATATCCTGCCCCAACTTCCGTTGTGCTCCAGCTGAGGAGCTGTGGATCCCAGTTCTGATGCAGATCAAAGGTGAAGTGCAGGGACATCCCTGAGCAAGGTGTGTAAAAAGCCAGATGACTGGGAAACTTAGGGATTTACCTGTCAGCCAGCAGAGAAGGCAGTGAGCAGGTGGGCTGGCAGGAGACCAGGATCCTGGAGACCATAAAGCGCTACAAGTTATGTTTAATTTTTCATAGGAGCCATGAAAAGCACTGCAGGAGCAGCAGAGGGGCAGAGAAACTTAAAGCAAATAGGATGTTTGGTAACTTTTAATTGAACTCTAGGACAGAAGGCAGGTATCTGACAGAAATAGTGATATGACTCATAAAAGAAAGATCAAAGGTACTTGGGGGATAAATTTTGGACTCTGATTTGGGTAATAAACTCGTCATCAACAACAGAAATTTTGGGACAAATACATGAGAAAGTTGCTGCCTGAAAACGAGATATTCCTAATAGTGTTTGAACGAAGGGTAAACATCATCATGTTAGAGATACAGTGTGATGTCCTTGACAGCATCAGAACAATACACTCTGTAGTGCAGTGGTCAAAATATTTGAAGGAGAGTTCGAGTACTCTTTTTAATTGCAAGCAAATGTAGCATGTATTTGAAAGAGCCACTTGTCCCTGTTTCCCATTAGGACAGACCCTCTCACCAAGATAGAGTTGTAAAGAACAAAGGGGATACCAATGTTTTCAAAGTCAGACTGTGAATAGAAGAATAAAGGGTACCAGCAGGCAGACAAGAATAGACTCGAGTTTTTACTCCTGAATAGCCACTGAGCAACTCAGCAGGTATGCAAGGAATAATACTGTGATGTCTCCAGCACTGGGGAAGCTGGCTGTGAGTTTGTCATCATGCAGTCATCTGCTTGAGAAATGCCACTTATATCGTTTGATGCTGAGGCTGTGGTTTGTACCCAAAGTGCTCCTGACATAAATGCAGCACTGTGCAGCAGGCAATGAAAGGGAATATCATAAGCAGCTCTAAAACAATGTAATAAATGAATTTTTGATCTGAGAAAAGATGGTGGTAGTGTATCCACAGCCTGTTGTGAGATTTGAGATAATGGACTGAAATAAGTAAGAAGTAATGAAGATTACATGTAACACAGGAGAAATCTATCAGCGAGGCAAATCATAGAATAGTATAGATGGAAAAAGACCTTTAAGATTATCAAGTTCAATCATTAACCCAGCACTGTCATGTCTGTTTGCCTGCCCTGTTGGATGGGCTTCTTTTATAGGTGTGAGGAAGGTTGGCCACCATTGCTACTGGCCCTCCCCAGGTCCCATCAGCTGGAATCAAACAGGTTGATCACAGTAAGTGTGGTGACATCCATACTGTGTTTATCCCAGAGGAGAAAGAATGGGTATAAAGATGCCTTGGAACAAAGATATATGTACCTAATTTATCTGCAGAAACGAGTTATCTGAGAGCACTGCAGTGCTACGATACCCAATGACAGCAAGGTATAAATCTCAATAGGAGTTTGAAAATCTGGGGAAAGTAAATTCTAGAAAACCTTGTCCTAAAGAACTTCTGGTGTGATTCTACTTTAACAGCTTTACCTGCCTGAAAGTGGTGTGCCTTGTCAACTCAGTGTAGATTAGGTTAATATAGTAACTCCTGTTTTGCTCCAAGGTAAATTTATCTTGTCGAATTTTATCAAAAGATAAATTGCTAAATTTATCTTCTCCAATTTTTACATCTGTTTTGGAAAAGGATGTATTTCTTGCTATAGTTGCCTGTCTTCCTCCACAGATGAAAAAAATGTCAGGGCGAAGTAATAGAAAAACATTATTTTATTTAATTACAAGGATGTAATATTTTCAGGGATTTAATTAAGAGATGTTATTGTGAATCTGAAATGGCCATAAAGCTTTTAGTACTGTGGACGGGAGAAACCAGACAAACACCACTCCACACCTGAAAACACAAAGGCTGTGTGCCCTCCCCAGCTGCAGGTGTGTGCCTCTAAAATTGAATGCAAACCTGGGTTTCCGGTCTTAGTCAGAGTCTCCAGAGGATTTGATAAAATGCAGTGAAGCAAAGCCCAGATCAGGATTGGAAACAGTAATAAGCAGATACCAGCATAGAGTGAAACAGAGAATATGTTCCCTTTTCCCATTAGACTGTAAGGTGGCACGTATTAATAAAGGGACTTTTATCTCCAGGTAATTAATCCCTATGTTATTAATCTTTAAAATGATACAGAAAAAAAGAATTTTAAAAGAGACATGAAACAAAATGTAGACATCAAATGTTGTAAGAGAAAAATTAGACACGTTTTTTTCTGGCCTCAACAACTGTTGCTTCTGAACAACTGTAACATCAAGGAAGCTATTAGGGGATGCATGTTCTGAAAATTCAGGTCAGCTTAGAAGACCATGCTAAAGGCCTCTTGGAGGAAAGCACACAGGCATTTTTACGTTGCTCACAGTCCCAGACCTGAGAAAACTAAACAGGCAACTGGTGAAATCAAATGCGTTTTTGTTTAACGTGATCTGTCTATCAGAATAAACCTAACAAGAAGACACATTTTAGTAGGCATGGAACTGAATAAGGAGTTTATATAGGTAAAGCTCAGTTATGCTGTGTGAATCCCATTTATCTTGTTTAGTCACTTGTTAAACCATATTCACTGAGAGTTGGAAGAACTGAGTGTCTTGTGGAGGTCAGAGAGGGTTTCAGTATCAGATCCCAGCAGGAAAGCCTGTTCTGAGTTGCTTTCTGTTGCGTTAACCTCTGTGAATGTCTGTCATCTAAAGGAAATTATTGTTTGATATTTTTAACATCACTACAGTGGTGCCATTTCATACTCTGGTGTTGAGTCAGTTTCACTGACCTGTCTAGAAGTTTTAATAGTTTGGCTGTTAAACCAAAGAGTAAAGTTTGTAAAAAACAAAAGTACAGGCTTGGTAAAGGTGCTCTGAAAAGCAGCTGTCTGAGAACTCAGTTCAGAGCTTAAGGAGATCTTTCTTGCAACTATTCATCTTGTGGAAAGGAACAATCTGAGCTATTTTTCCAGGAAGTGAAAACAGTCTTTGACATGACCAGGTGAAAGCATCTGGTATTAACACAGTTTTGATTTATTTACTGTTTTAAAGAACTTACAATTGCTGACTATTTTTAGTACAAACTATTGAGACCCCTATTCCTCCTGCCCACTGACAATGGTCTCACCTCACTTAGGTATTTTCTGGGCTGCACAGCCAGCTCCATCAGACCATCATCTCTTTCTCCCACCAATGGTCACCATAAGCTTTCTCCAGTCTTTTATGTGACAACAGTACAATGGACCCACCACCAGCAAGAGCCCCAGTCTTGCCTCCAGTTCCTCCACATGTGCCAGCACAGGGCTGCTGTTCTCCCTCCTCAGCAGGTTACACCACTTCTGGGATGCAGGCAGACCTGCTTCCTACAGGATGGATCCTTATGGGTTTCATATTGTATAATACACTGGCAGTGATAAACACCTGAAGTCAATGGGGTTTACAACCAGGAATCACAGTTTAATTACCCATTGGCTTTGAGACTGAGAGTGGAAATTTAAAGCAGAGGAAAGGAGAAATCTGAAATACTTCAGGATTAATTAAAAAACCCCCCACATTCTTCTATTATGATTACAAAACTGTAAAAATAGCCTTTCATATGTTTCTTATAATATAACATCCTGGTATCTCTATGAAAATATTCTGAATGCCTCAGCTCATGTATAGAATAGACTGTGAAAATGGCATCTCACAAGAAGAATGATGAAGGATCACAAAAAAAGGGAAACTTTTACTGAGAAATCATTGTAAGTGGGCTTTAAAATACACTATATGCAGAATTACATTTCATTCTGTATTTCTTTTTCTAAACAAGCTCTAGGTGGAGACATTTATCCATAAAATTATTTTCTTTAATGAAGTTTGAGAGAAGAACAGACTAGACCAATTTGAAAAAAAAATGCTTTGAGAATTAATTTCCAGACTCAAACTTTCTAAAAAAACCATATAAATTATTGAAAGATAACATTTGACACAAATGTAACCAAAAAAAGTACTTTGCAAATGTTAAAATAAATCTAGAAGTAAATAATATGCTATTTCCCTATATGTCTTTCAAATATATATATATGCAAATAAAAAATTACTTTCTTTATATATTCCCTTTTGACTTAAAATATAACTAGTGTTGAGATCAAATTGGTATTTAACTTTCTTAAAATGAGCAATTGTTAAGTGACTGCCTTCAAAACATTGGGGAGGCATATTACATAAAATTTCTGGTGCATATTCCCATAGGTATTTATTGAATAATGAGATAATTCTATTTAGTATAGCCCATGTGTATCTTATATTCATAAATAGAAATACATACATACATATATACATATACATATATCTATATATAACAGTATTGGGTAAAAGCAGCCAGATATTAATGAAGTTTCAAATTAAGCTAATGACATAAATAGTTGTGAATATAGTGAAGCTCCCAGACAGACAAACTGACAGACGTGTTCATTAATGAGCTGCTTATAACATTCATTACTCTTTCAATTAAGTGTAGTAGAAAATTTGTCAGATTTGGTGCAACCAGAAAACAGAGTCAATTCCTCTATCATTTCATCATGGCAAGAAAATTGCCTCAGTTCTGTTGATTAACATTTCAAACTAATCTCACAACATTTAAGTCTTTGTGTATTTCCAGCAGCTTGATCAGTCCTTGCTGTAAGACACACCACCTTGCTCTTATGTATGTGACTAATTATTTGCAGGGTTTTCTTCTTCCTAAACCAGCTGATAACAAGGGAAAGAAAAACCAGATGTGAAACATTCCATCTTTACACGTTTGAGTTGTTAGACCACTCAGAGCAGCAGCCCAGTTCCTCCAGCACAGTCTGGCTCCACCATTGTCAGAACCAGCTACTTTAGGAGGGGATGGCAGCAACTCTGTCCCACTGATATGAAGTGAACTGTGCTGAGCATTATTTTTGAGAGAGAATTGGTCTCTCTTTTTTATTGACTTTAACTCTTCCCCTCTTTCCCCAATCTAAAGGAAGCCTGGACCATGAAAACATGAAAAAGCATGAGAAATCATTTAAAATACATAGTGTGCCAGATTTGTGTCTGTTGGACTACTTCAGACCTCGTAACATCTGCTTCTTGCCATGATGAACTAGATGCCTGCTTAGTTCTTCCAGTCAAATTCGTGTGTTTTGCCCAATTTCACTCTCCAGCAGCAGACTCTGGGTATCAGCTTGGGCAGTGAGTTCAGTGTTCTTTCTGGGAGTTACTACTCTTCCTCTCACCACCATGATTTATCCCTAAAATTGCCATCCTCAGCCTGTTCCCTGCTCTGATAAACAGGGGACTTTGCTCTCGTCTGGTCTGGCTGCCTCTAGAGAGCACTGCAACTCTGTTGTAGGAACACACAGCATTTGTTCTCCAGATGCCAACTGTGAAAATTCAGGTTTCTAATAGAAATCTTAAAATCCATTATGCTGAAGAGAAGTGAAATCTCCGTGAATATAGTGTCTGCATTAGGAATTTCATATGTCTCCTGGTGTTAGTCAACTACATGGAGGAATTAGTCACCTCTGAGCCTTTTTGGTTCCCTGGTCTGAAACTTTTATTGTGCTTAAGGAACTTTTCTGAATAAAGGACATAAAAGTTATTCAATGAGCACTGTGTTGGTTACTACAGAAGTTCATAATTAAAAAAAAATCACTTCTGCGGCTAATTTACCTTGCCATTCAATCACTTCTAAGAAACACTTGCAAAGTTGGCAAAAGTTCATAAAAATCAGGGAAAAAAATTGGGTAACCACTTTGTTTAATATAAAATCTTTGCTCATTATTTAAATTTTACATTTCCTAGTGCTAGAAAACCCCACAACAAAACAAACAAACAAACCAACCAACCAACAAACAGAATGTAATACCTAAAACACTCCTCAGCTTTAAGTTCAGCACAGACAGGGCAGGTGTTGCATATTTTTACCTCCCCAAAATTGCTCATGATAGCTGATAATGAGCCCTGCCAGCACTGACTCTGATTAGGACTGCAATCTGCAACAGCTCCATCCAGCACCTCAGACATTCATTTAGGTCCCAAAGTGATCAAACTGCTTATCTGCAATACAATGAATCTGGAAAGATAAAATCAAGTTCCATTCTCAGGAAGTTGGCAACATCCAACAACACAGAAAAAAAGTTTAAAAATGTTACTTTTGTAAAGCCTCAGTATTTTTCCAGCATGTTGTTTTCATTCCCGCTAGCTGTACTTAGCATTTTACAAGGAGGCTGAGATGTGTTTTCTAGATGTTTAATACAGAGTTTTTAAAATTTGAAAAGCTCCACTTTACCAGCTCTTCTCTCACCTTCATCTGGTTGCAATAAATGTTGTCTCCTGCATTCAGCACTCACACATACTCCATGCTGTTTCATGGGGTTCTCATCAGACTGTTAATTAGTTCTGATATATTAACGCACTATGCTGTGAAACAAGTCTTGGAGAGAATACATGCTTTACTTTCCTCTTTATGTTATTTTGTAGCAATAGAACTCCATCATTTTCTTGGCGTTATGCTCAGGAAACATGGATAAGAGCCACGAAACAGCTGAGGCTTGTGAAGAGAAGAGTGCCCCCAACACAGCTTGAGAAGAAAGCAGCAGAAAGATTCACAGAATATCCAGAGCTGGAAGGGACCCACTAGGGTCATTTAGTCCAATTCCTGGACCTGCACAAGACAACCCCAGGACTCCCACTGTGTGCCTGAGAGTGCTATCCAAACATTTCTTGAGCTCTGTCAGTCTTGGGGCCATGACCGCTTTCCCTGGATAACTTCTCTCAGTGCTCAACCACCCTCTGAGTGAAGAACCTTTTTTCTAATATGCAACCCAAAGGTCCACTGACACAGCTTCATGCCACTGAATGGAAGCTATTGTTTTCACCTTGGTCAGTGATAAATATAGGTAACTTCAGAGAAACACTTCTCAGCTTCCTTGGAAGATCTCGATTTCTCCAGATTTCTCCTCTCTCTTGTAAATAAACCTAATTTTAAAAACTCCATGTTAAATAAAAGTACAGCTCTATTCCAAATAGCACTGCATATATTTCAATTAATGTATGCTTCATCTTTTCCTAATTTTTATTGGAGCAGACAGATGCTTGTTGCCCAACTGGTTTGGATCTCCAGTGCACTCACATCACTGTGCATGTTTATATGAACACTTAATCACCAGTGTTACTTGAAAATGCATCTCTCTGCCATGCATAGGTAGGAGGATGCTGTGACTTCACTCAGCAGTCCCTTTATTCAGGCATGGACCCTGGTGCTAAATGGAGTATGCCAGTGTTTCCATGGAAACCAATCAAAATTCATGAAAGGACTGATTTGACTGGCTCCAGCCAGTGATGTTTTATTTCATTTGAGTGCCCAACAGCAAAAGATATTACTTTCATTTACTTGAAAAAGAGAGTGGATTAAATTATTGCATCAGTTTGATGGTAGCAAGAAAAAATAGTGTTATCCAGCTGATTGCAGGAAGGTTATCTGTTTATCCTTGATTGCAACAACCAGCTCTGTAGCTCCATGTGCTCCACAGTGTCGCTGAAGTAGAAGCAACAAAGCAGCACAGTGGAGCCAATCCCAAATGCTTCCCTCTCTTGCTTCTAGCCCCTGTGCCAATCAAGGAGGATCCTGCCCCAGGGTCCTGCTCATCCATAGCCCAGCTCTGCCCACTCCCCACCTGCCTGCAGGCACAAGCTCCTCGGCTGGGTTTTGGATGCAGCTGCAGTGCAGGGAATGACAGTCATGTGTTTAGAGGGTGACGTGCCCTCAAGGGAAGACTTTGGCAATACAGACAAGACTGTGGGTACTGTATGGCTCCTCCATGTGAATGCAGGGACACCCTGCACAGCAGACCACAGAATCATGAAGTCATAGAATCATTAAGGTTAGAAAATACCTGCAAGATCATCAAGTCCAACATTCAATTCCACAAGGACAAGCGTCCACACTGGTTTTTAAGGCACAAGGTCACTGCGGATGCTACCAGACACAAACTATGTTCACTCACATAAGCTGTCCCCAGCCAGCCCACAGGAATCTGTGGCTGCAGGTGGATTGGAAGTAAGGAAGCTGTAATGGTTTGATCCATGGCTTCCTCAGTAACCATTGTATCTAAGGAAGTTACAAGTATTCCACATGTGTCTTCCACATAGCAGAAAAAGAGTGGTTTTTGTTTCTTCTTCCTGCCTTGGCTGGGGAGCTGGTGGGAGAGCCTTGAGTCTGGTCCCTCCTGTTGTTGGTTGTTCTCCTGTCCTGGGTGAGATTGTTTCATGCTTGTTCCCCTTCCTTGAAGTTTCTAATTGTGTTTGTCTGGGTCATTTGGGGTTTTTTTGGTTTGGTTTTGTTTCTTCCTAATTTTCTGGTTAACCAGTCCCCTTTTCCCTTTTTCCCTTTTCCCCTGGAGGTGGGATCCTACTTACTGTGTATACAGTGTGGTTGTGAATGTTAGAAAATATAGTTTCTTCTTTTTATTCAGTTCAGTTTCTTCTGAGTTCGTTTCTTTTCAGGTTTTTTTTCCCCTTTGCTGGGAAGGCTTTGGGAGGGAAAAGGGGGGCCAGTCCAGGGTTGGTAAAAAGCTAGGCCAAACCTGCACATTTAAATTAAATGTCAGGTTTGGCCTAGCTTTTACCAACCCTGGACTGAAGCATCACTCTTCAACCATGAAGAAGAGTGCACTGTTTGCACGGCACAAAGCCTCAGGATATTCTGATCACAGCTTTGTTTCCACAGCTACAGTCTCCAGCAAACAGGAGAAACATTATCCCAGTTACTTTCATTGATTTTAGTAGGAAAATATATAATAAATTCTTACTCATCAGATGAGGGAATTTGATAGAGTTATTATTCAGTTCTTAACTAACATCATTTTACCACATATTTAACACTTAGTCTTGTATAATTTTTTTAAACACTTGTATATTTTTTTTCATCTGGAAGAAGAAACTACATGAAGTTTTATGCCAGACTTTATTTACTCTCTTGTACATTGTTGCAGTAATAAACTCAGCATGATTGCATACATATATTAATTTAAAGCTTTGAAATGGAACCATTTACATGTGTGATGTATCTTCAGTTTGAAGCTTCTCCTCTTTGACCCAGAGCAAAACTGTGTTGTGCAATGATTCTTAAGAACTGCATCCCAAAATTCATTACAGTGTTCTAGTACTGGGTTGCATGAGAAATAACAGCAGAAGGAAATGAAAAGGTATGGAGAATAGAGGAAGGACAAGCTTGTATTCAGCAAAAGTGTCAGAGTTGCTGCTGCTGCATGATTCATTTAGATACATATTGCAATAAGAAACAGAGGCTATGACATGTGAAGCTGCACTTTTGTTCAGTGTGGAGCACTGAAGTGCTGTGTTTTGTAGTATCTGAAACCTCATATCACGTCAGGTTCCTTAAAAATAATTATAAATTTGTGGCAATGAATAGTTCCTTTGGGAAAGCTGTTGTCAGTAGCTCGTTCCCCTCTTAATTACTGAATTGAACAGGTTTTGGATCAAGACTTATCAAAGTACTTGAAAAGAGAATGAACAAACATAGGAAAGAGGGAAAGGAGATGAGAGAAAGCAAATACTGTCTTAATTCCCCAGTGAGGCACCTTCAGCTTAAACTGAGTGGAAATTCAGCTTAAACTGAGTGGTAATCTCAGACCCCTGTGGGTATGTCACAAGACCTGTAGGCACTTACAGGAGATAGGGATTTAACAGAAAGCTCTCCATGATGTCACAGGGAATGGTTACCTCGCTGTATCTGTGATGAACAAAAGCAGTGAGGAAAGTCCATAATCTGAACTGACCTGATAATCGACCCTTTCCCAATAAAGGCTTTTCCTGCCCCACACAGCCCTGAAGAGTTGGAGGTACTCTGTTGCTTTGAGTAAAATGTTGGAAATAAGCAGCTGAAATCCATTTAAATCTAGGTTACACATCCAAATCCTGTTTCTTATCTGGGCTATTAGTCATTTTAACATCAGGAGAAGAGCTGTTTGTCATTTTAAATAGCTTCAACTCCTTGCAAAATAGCATGTCTGCCTCTATATTTCTTTCTTTTAATCTGTGGTTCTCGGCTTTACATTTATGATTTCTTACCTATAAAAGGAGCTGTACCCAAACATCACTTTAAAATTTGGAAAAGTTTGCACGTCACTCCTGCTGTGATGCAACACACTTTCAAAGAATGTGCCTTCACTTCCACAATAAAGGCATATCCATTTTCTGTGTGTGTGTGTGTTCAAAGGACCTTTAAAGAAATTTCCTTTAATAAAGGTTTACACTCTGGAGCTCAGACAGAAAGAAAGGGACCCTTAGGACAATTTATCACTGGAGTAATGTGAAAATGCCAAGACTAACTCATCTGGAAGATAAAAATATACCACCTTTGTCCCTGTTCTGCAAACATATTGGTGAATAACCCTGTATGAGGGAATGACCCCACTCAAGGCACTGGGTTAAAAGTGATGTTTGAAGAAATAAGCCCAGCTATAAGCACTTGGAGAAACCAGAGAATATTGGAGAAAGAGGGACTGATTATTTTATGTTGCAAGAAAAACCACCAACTTAGTAGCTTTATCAACACTGCTAAACCAGGGGAACACAACTGCAAGTTTTCAAAGATGGAGCAGGTTTCTTGGCATACTGGTGGTACAGTACAAAGGGAAATGTGCATCCAAAGCAGTGTGGGCAGTAGGTGAGGGAAGGGATTCTGCCCCTCTGCCCCACTCAGATGAGACCCCACCTGCAGAGCTGCCTCCAGCTCTGGGGTCCCCAGCACAGGAAGGACATGGAGCTGTTGGAGCGAGTCCAGAGGAGGCATCAAGTTGGTGAGAAGGATGGAGCACCTCTCCTATCAGGAAAGGCTGAGAGAATTGGGATTGTTCAGCCTGGAAATGACCTAACTGGGATTACCTAACTGCAGCCTTCCAGTACCTGAAGGGAGCCTGTGAGTAAGATGGAGACGGACTATTACCTGTAGTGACAGGACAAGGGGGAATGGTTTCAAACTGAAAGAGAGTAAGTTTACATTAAGTATTACAAAAAAATTCTACTATGAGGGTGTTGAGGCACTGGAACAGGTTGCCCAGAGAAGTTGTGGCTGCCCCATGGAAGTGGCTTTCCTGGAAGTGTTCAAGGCCAGGTTGGACAGGGCTTGGAGCAACCTGGGATAGTGGAAGGTGTCCCTGCCCATGGCAGGAGTATGGAAGGAGATAATCTTTGAGATCCCTTCCAATCCAAACCATTCTGTGATTCTATGAGTACAGCACGGGTTGATGAACACTTGGATTTACTGGGGTGGGGAAAGGGGTTGGGCCATGGTCTCTCTGCCAGATCAAAATCTCTGTCTCCATCACTAAGTTGGCAATTGAAAACATGTCTCGGAGAAAATCTCCCTAAAAGCACACCTGGTCTGCCTCAGTCAATTCTTAATAGCTTTAGAAACAAATGATAGTTCTTTGTCTTGGTTTGAGCTGGCAAACTGCCAACCCTCCAAGTACAGGGTCAGAGCCTCCCCCCACCAACACCCAGGAAAGGGAGGAAAAGAGAGGGGAAGGAGAAAAAACTTCAAGCTACGTTTAGACTAAAACTACATGTATTTTTACAGAAAGAAAGAGACAATCAGAAGAAAGTACAAATATACACTCACACAAGTTACAAACAGCAAGGAACAATTTCTCACTTCTCAGTACACACACAAATCTCACTATTTCAACCTCAAATTATCTTAAGAGACTCAGTCTCCAGAGAACTAGACCCAAGCAGAGAGAGAAGAACCTACAACAAACGTTTTACTTCCCAAAACGACTGCTGGGCCAGTGCTGGGCCTGGTCCTCCTTATCTCTCCTGGGACTGCACCATGTGTGTGTCCTCTCGGCCAGAATGCTGTGGGGTGACTGACCAAGCCAATCCCACACTGATTCTACTTCCCTGGAGAATGATGTCGTAATATGGTATGGAATAAACCACTATTGGCTAGAAGAAGTCAGCTATCAGCTCAGCCCAGCTTGAATCAGCTGACAGCTCCAGGCTGAGTCTAAATTTCAAAACCCCAAATTTAGGCCCACCTAGGTGAACCCATGACATTCTTAAAAACAAATCAGCACTTTATACATTTTCATGTTGTCTGATAAATGCAGCCCTAAATTCCTCCATACATCTAACTGTTGTTTTACATGTTATATTCCACTGTTTCCATATGTCATATAGTAAATTCAAAATAATATTTCCTGGGCACACAATTTGTTAATTTATTTATTTATTTGGCTTGTTTATTGTTTGATGTTTTGTCTTAAAAATTTGTATTATGATGAGAGGCATCACTTGCAGAACTGAGTCTTTATAATAGAGGTGGCTAAAGTTTCCAGCTTTCAGAATAGAAATGAAAACAGAAAAGAGGAATGGTAGTTTCAGAGAAAAAAAACATTCCCTTTGGAAGCAAAGGCAGTCAATGCTAATGGCTTTAAATTTTTTTCCTTACACAATTAATAACCCGGTGACACGGATCTTTTCGGGCTATTACTGAAGAGCTGTGTGTTTGATACCATTGTTGTCACTTTAACAAATTGTTGTATGAAATGGCCCTTCAGAGCTTTTGTTGATTGATAACTGAGTTAAAGAAACTTCCTTTTGTGGAAAAAACCAGTAAGGTGGAGGGATGCAAATGACTTCTAACTGCTGATCATAAAAGGGCCACTCCATCATTCTGTCTGCAGCTTGTCAACATAAATTTCGGCAAGTGTTCTTTAAAAAATAAAAAAAAATTAGAAAAAGAGATAAAAAGGAAAGTAAGAAAGAAAGAAAAAGGACTGAGAGTGCCATTTTAAACATCAGTATTTCAACTGATTTCCCACATATTGTACACAGTGGCCCGAATTTTTACATAAATTAACAGAGAGAATTTTTCTTCAAACTCTTGATCGCATTGACTGATCTTTCCCATCATTGCTTCTGTGTATCATTTATGCTTTAAAGATTTCCCTAGTATGAAAAGGATTGTAGCTACTATTTTTTCTTTTTAAGCTTTGCTTTTTTTCCCTTTTTCTAGCACTGGGACTCAGCTGTTGCTTTAAAGACTTAAACTTTAAAGACTGTTGCAGGGCACGGGTTTATATGCCTGCAAAAAGTCAGGTACATAAATCTATCCTGAGGAGCTGAACATATAAATACTGACCTATATAGACCTCTGCAGGCTGTGCCTCTATCATATTTACTGGGTAAAGCAAGGTCACACCACCCTGCAAAAGGGAGATGGCTCCTTAAAGCAAGGTCTGCAGGTAAAGAAAAAAGTGCTTTTCAAGCCCTCAAGGAGGAAAAGGACAGAGCAGCTGGAGCAAGATAAATCCAATACAGGAGGTTTCACCTCTGAAATAATGTTAGAATTTTGGGCCTGATGCAGCCTGCTTTGATATTCCTGGCTTTAATTTTGAACATATTTCCAAATGCTAAAATTATTTAATTTTCAGAAAGATCAAAAATGTCCCAGTCAGAGTAAGAGCCTTTGAAAAACCTTATTATTTAACTCTAAAGACAGAGAGAAGGCAGTAAATATATTTATTAACCAGCATTTATGCAACATGAAAATTCACTTTGAGTTCTTCTTATAGAGTAGGTCATCCTTGACTGCAGGAGAGGTAAGAAAGCAAGTAAGAAAGGAGAATTTGAGAAAAAGCTGATTTAAATAACCTCAGTGTATAATTTTAACCAGAAGAAGAGTCATGTTCAAAATTTCTCTTGCTTTGGACAAAGCTATTACCAAAGAACACCCACGGATCTGTGTGTTTCTGCCCACTAACACTTCATAATTCAGTCATTACAAGACATATAAAGTTGAAGAGAAAGAACTGTGTTCATAACAGGTTATGAACCTGTGCTCTGGTTAAAGCACAAAAGCTGCCTGCCTGAAAGATTGGGAGGAAGTTTTAGAGTGAACTCAGGCTGCATTTTTTAATCTCTGTGATGAAATGGGTGTTTCATTTAAAAACTGCACTGCGGGCAGGCCAAGAGGTCTGTGTATTTAAGGTTGCCTGACACTTCCCATTACAAGAACCTGTTTTCAGACACTCATACCTTTGACAAATGTGAACTGTTTGGACTGAAATATCTCATGCCAGGTGTCTGCCTCAGAATTAATTCTGCGAGGAAATTTTGTCAAGGAAAGTTTAATGTTTTTCAAGTATAAGGCAAGCAAAAAATACTGTGCTTTATTCATGGTGAAAACGTGGACAATTTTTTTTAACTCTTAAGCAGGAACACATCTATCTTGTAGAGGAGTTACTCTAAGTTTGCTGGGAGGGTTTGTGTATTTTTCAGTATTTTGCCATCATACACATAAACGTGGTTATTGTGCCCTTTTAAAGTCACAGTTTGGGATGGACTTGCAAAAAAAGCAACTACCAAAATATCCATATAGAGAATGTTCCTGCTGAAAGTTGTTGTTGAATAGGAAATAATATCCTGACATTTTAGTCCTATATTGACTTTGAGTCAAGCAGGATGGGGAAAGTGTCTTTGCTGCCTGGTCCTGACACTACACTGAGATATGGGAGGGTCATGAAAAAAATAAGGATTTTAAAAAAGCACAGAAAATTGGACTTGCCTTAATTCTGGTATTTCTTAGTATTTGGAGGTAGTTTTGTACTGTTAAGTTTTCTTAAGTACAATTAAGTGAATATGTTGTATGGTATCTATCTATCCACCCAGCCATCCATGTACATGAAATATCTATTCCTAGACAGTTTCTGGCATATTTATGTTTACCTGTGCAGCAAAATAGTGTCGATTTGATCTTAATAAAATATTTTGTTCTTCTGCCAAGCTCAAATAGTGAATTAGGGGAAGACTGATGTCTCTGCAGGATTTTCCCAATTCCTTTTAGCAGGGCAACAACACCAGAAAGGCAACAGTGTGGATGTTGAGTCAGATCAGATGGATGCAGACTCACATTGGAATGGCCCTTGTGCCACTCATTGGGCCAAGTGAGGCAACATGATCAAAGTCCTCATAGTTATCCTGTTTTGCTCCTACAACTGGTGCTCAATCTTTAGCAGTGGTGCTGTAAGCCTGAGCACGCCACCTGTGACCACAGACTCTCCCCCACAGCTCTCTGAAAAGTCTCAGTAAAAAAAGTCATCTTAAATTGGTTAGCTGTGTCTTCAGATCATAAAAGACTTCTGGGAGAAAGATTTTGGGAATTTATTTTCACATTTGGTCTTTTTTAATAAGAGGTTACCCAAACATGAGTGAAAAATATCACAGGTAGAATTGATCCCTTCTCACAGTGGAAGGATAGGTTCATTCACCTTTCAAGAGCTCTTTGAGCCCTATTTCATGTGATTTTCAGGTTCAGTGATTCTCTTGAACAGTGTTGACATTGAACTCATGTGCTGCTTGGTGCTATGGGGCCGTGGTTTTACAGAATGGATGCAATTCCTTGCATGGAATCAGGTCAAAACTAGGGTGGTTACAGATGTCTGCAGATAAACTATTTGCCTCAGCTCTCATTATGACTGGCAGAACCATGGAGATGGATTCAGATAGATGAAAGTAAGTGCCTGTGCTATTTGAGGAATCCTAAAGTATTCAGTGACTTGTTTTGAAATTCAGTGGATGTACAGGTATCACTGTGCTATTGCAATTTCAGAAATGCAGCTTTAACTGTTTTAATTCTTCCCCACTAACATGATTATAGTCAATCTAAGCCCTTCAGGAGAGATATTTAACCTAATGCTTTTAATTTACAAATATTTTGTGCTCAAGAGTGTATCCTTTACTCAGAAAAGAAATGATATCCTTACTTTGTTTCCACAAATACTTTGTGGTTAAGCCTATGGAGGATTTCTCTTGGGAAGTTTTCCTTTGTAGGGCTAAAGTTCTTTGTAATCTTACTGCTTCACTTTTTGATGACTTTCTTCTTTCTGTTAGGATATATTAATGGCATGATTACTTTGTTCCTTTTATTCATGTAAAACACAACAAGAAACTTTCTATTCCCTTCTTTCTAAAATGTAAATAGCCTGAAATGAAGAAGCACAGTGTCATTGCAGATTGGCCTTTTTGAGTTTAAATGTCCCAATTAAAACCTAGTGCTTGCTTCAAAACATCTGGTGAGTTTATGAGAATCCATCTATTCTGGAGATATGACAATTCATACAGACCTATTTTATTGTACTGTTCTGGTGAAATACAATTGAGACAGAAATATGGTCCCCTTGCCTCAGTATGCTTGACAAAAGAGAAAAATAGGGCCACAAAATTTTGAACAGGTTTGGAAATTTATCTGATCTGTGGAAGGTAGTCCTAAGAGGAAGACAGATGTCTTGTGAGGTGATTTAGATTCAAATTTTTAAAGATATATAGATATTGGTCTGCTTTGCAGGGTAAGTGAAGCTGAATGCTAATTCCTTGTGTATAAACTCCAGAAGCATTTTGACCTGGAGGTATGAAAAGGATTACCTGGTGTCTAGAACTGGTGATCAGAGGTGGGACATGTGGACTGGTGACTCCCCAGGATGAGGACACCAGTGAACTTGATCTCTTGCCTGCTGTTCTGGGTTCCTGTTTAAAGGTGGGTCTCCTTTCTCTTCCAGTCATGTTCAAGTGGTGGGGCTGAAGCCTTTGATGGACTTGCACTGGTTGCTGTTGTGCAAGTACCCAGGCTGAGCTTTTCAGGGAATGTAAGATGGAAAATTCCTAAGCTCTTAGTCCTTCCCAGAGTCTGCCAGATCCTCGTCTCAGGGCTGCAGGAAACAACTCTGAAAATATGTGGTAGGAGAAGGTCAGGACCACCATCAATCAGTGCCCACGGCCTCTCAGCTCCTGGGGCAGGGGAGGCTGGGGCAGCCCCTGTGCTTGGGTGGGCACAGTCTGTTCACCTTTTGTGACAGACACTTAAACATTTCCATGTGTTTCACTCCAGGCTACTCATTCCTCAATGAGGAGACTTTTTGGGCACAATATGCTCTTCAGACTAGGCACTTGAGAGCTTTCAAGGAGACTGAGGAGACACTCTGTGAATTTTAAGCAATCCTAAACAGGTCACTGAAGTGTGGGCAGTCTTGGTTGTAGGATTCCAGAGCCTTAGATGTGGTTAATAACTTCAGTCTTAGTCCCATTTCCCATGGTTTGGAGCCTGTTCTCTGTCATTGCCTTCTCCATGACTATAAATAAGTAAATTCACTTTCCTGGGTCTCTTTCTCTCCAGCCCTTTTCTCTCCCATATAATAACTCTTCTGAGACAGAGTCAGACTGGTTCTGTGTGTTATTCCTGCTCTTGTGAGGTATGGAAAAGAAGGTAAGGGGGTCATTTGGTACTTCAGGAACACTGGTGTAACGAGCCAATCCCAGCTTCTCCTGGTACACAGATATTTCTAAATTTTCATGGTTAATGCAAAATGCTTCAGCATTAGGATTTGATGTAAAACTCTGACTGCTGTAGCACCTGGGAAACCGCAAAATGCTTTGGGATTCTTATAGTCAGTCTCGGCAGCCTCATAAATATCCATTTGCTCTAAATTTCATGGAAACTGTGCTGCATACACAAAAATCAATTTTTTTCTGCATTTAATTCTGCCATGGTTCAAGGCTCTAAAACGTGACACATTATGATTAGCCATTCCCACATCCCTAAAATATAAAACAAATTTCTGTCTTTAAAAAATATTATTACACTATTTTTCCAATAGACCTAGAGAATTTAGAAAGAGTGATAAATTAGTAAAAATGATCCTTTGGGTACATTTTTATTCCTAACCAGCTTATAAATAGATTGCATTAAGAAAAACAAACAACCCCCAGAGTACATTTTACTAAGTTAAATAAAACTATTCCGATTTATTTCAGCTTCAGAAACAACAAACAAACCAGCTGAAAAATAAAAATATAGAGTTTTGCAATGTAATGAATGGCAAGGTAGAAGCTGTTATTTGTATGAAACTCATTTAAAAATCAGCATACTGTTAGCAAGCTATATAACATTTTTCTACAGTGTATTACTACTCAATTTTGAACTTTTTTTTAATGAATGGGGGAATTGCAGTTATTTCCTGAAGCACTTTGATCAGGAATTGTTATACTGAGATATCCAGCTGACTTACTAGCTTGAAAACCAGAACGCAGGAAAGGGAAGGGAAAGCAAAAAGGACTCAATGGATGCTAAATAATTCCAGCTAAAAAGAAAGCTCGTGCCACAGATGCATTCAAGCCTGGCATGTCCAGGAGTAGTAGGAATTAGCATAACTGCTGCCATGGAAATCAGCAAGAGTTTAATCATCAAGTTCAATGAGTGATGACTCAGAAAAATGCTGAGTGCTTTTGAAAAATCTCACTCCAATAATTTGACTTTTCCTTTTTTTTTTTTTCCTATGGCTTGTTACTATTAAGAGAAGGGGAAAGGAATAAAAGACTGTACTCCATTTTGTCACATCTGGCTTGGTGACAAATTCAGTTGTGCAGTGTAGCTGTACCATCACAGAGTTGGAATCTGCTGACTGAGAACACCAAATACTTGAGGGGTTACAGGTCTGAGCTTTATGACCCATTGGCATTTTTGATTTGGTGAGTGAACTGTTTTGACACTCCTGAAATACACTGTCATTTTTATTTCATTCAAAACCATGTGGATAGATCAGCCCTAAATCATAAGTAGTTTAGGCTGTCCCAGAACTCCTTTTTCAATGAATAAATGACTTGTCCCTCCCAGAAATCTCCACATTTGCAGTTTGTGCTAAGAAGTGGAAGAAACAGGCTGCTCCACAACTTGTGTTAGCCCAGCAGAAGCCAAATGGCAAATCCCTCCCCTTTGCCTTTTGATCAGTCCTGAGCGGCAGAGATGGCAAAGCTGCCGGTGAATGCTGACAGCACATGGCATGTTTTAAACTGAGTATATAAGGGAAAGAGCGAACCAAACAGAGGTCAGAAGTTTTTTTCCAGTCTTTTTACTATGAAGCTGCATCATATCAGAACCATTAAAAAAAAAAAAGCTGTTTCTTTTCCGATCTCTGGAAAAGAAATATGAAAACTTTTAAAGAAAAAATTATTATGATATTATTAAATTCCATAAAACAATTTAAAGTAGACTGAAGAGAAACCCAATTCTTTGTAAAACACATGGATTTAAAATGTGAAAATGATATGTGGAGGCAGGAGAAAGAAACACCTCTGATTGGCTTGTGGTTAATTACTGAAACACCTCTGATTTGTGTAGCCAATAAACCAGAATGAAATAGAAGAAATATATTTAGATAATGTAAGACAAATCAGATCCATATACTCTGGCAGCAGATCAAGAAAAAGTGACACTGACATTAATATTTTCTATTCCAAGTAACATTTCTGTCTCTGATGCTTTTCTGTTGTTTATTTTTCCCCATAACTTAAGTGATTTAATTCATGAAACTTACATATATTTTACAAAGTAGGTAAATATAATTAATAACTTATTACATAACTGTATCTCTTACAGGAAAAATGTCTGGCATTTGGACTGGGAATACAATCTATGTCATCCCCTTTATTCATTTCAACACAAAAGAAAATTGCTTCCTTCAGCCTCTTTCATTTCTTTTCATCTCCAACAACTTGGACCCAAGTCCCTTCAACAAAGGTGCCTATTTCATTTTCTTCTCTTAAGCTTCCCTGCTTTGCAATCTATTTTTTGTTCCTGTGGAAAGAACATTAGTGATGTTGACCTTCCACTTAACTCTGACAAATGTAGAAGGCATCAGATATAATCTACTATACCAACTTCTCCTCTAAATGTGTATAGGTAAGTAAGTAGTCTTCCAGGAAGGACATGAAGTCAGCATCCTTCACACCTGAGGCAAAGTAGCTATTATAGGATAAGTATCTCACCTTGCTTTCAAAGTCTTGCAGTATCGTGTTCTGCCATGTGTGTCTCAGACAAAAAAAGACATGAATTCACATTTCAAGGTGTTTGTTCAACATTTTGAAAAGAAGTGAAAAAATCCCTTTGATTTTAGCTAGTAAATGCAGAATTTCACATCTCCTTTTTGCAGAGAAAAAGAGTCAGTGTCAACTTTTACTCTAGTGCATTGAATGGAACAAAAGCTCAAGAAACCTGGCATCTGTTTCTTTGCAATTTTTAGTGACAGTTTAAAAAGTAATTCCTAGAAGTGGATTGCCTTTCTTTCTCCTTAGGGTACATCAAACTCAGCAGGTGGCAATATAAACTTAACCAGATAACAAAATGATTCTCACCCATGCCACTTGGAAGAATAACTTTTGAGGGGAAAAATACAGTTAAATTTTAAAAATACCCTTTTCTCATATGATCAGATAAGAGAACATCCAGAAAATTGCAATTGCACAAACACTTTAAGGCATTTATTCCATACTTAATTGCTCTGGTGTCCCACTGAAGTCAGTGAGGGAAGGAATGTTTCATCAGGTGGTCTCTTGTTCAGATCCTGTGCTTGTTTTCATCTACTTCAGTGATGGATCTCAGATCCAAATCTCATTGATGACAAGGTGTCTTGAGTTGAGCTGGCAAAATGCCAACTGTCCGAGACAGAGTGAAAAGGGAAGAAGAAGGAGAGGAAAAAAAAACCTCTTAAACTAGGTTTATGCTGAAACTAACTACATGTATTTATACAGAAAAGAGAAAATTAAGAGAAAACTACAATATAACACACACTTACACAAGTTATATATAACTTCCCACTCCCCAATAAGCACAGATTTTACCATTTTAACTACAAATCATTCTAAAGAAGTCAATTCCCCAAAGACAGACTTAAGCAAAGAGAAGAACTAAGAACAAACATTTTACTTCCCTAAGATAACATGATGGTGAGCTGGTGCTGTGGGCTTGGGCCTCCCCATCCCTCCTGGGACAGCACAGTGTGTCCTGCTGGGACCACAGCTGTGAAGCAACCGCCCAAGCCCCTCCCACACACTGGATTTTACTTCTTTTGAGATGATGTAGTATGGTATGGAATACAATATTATTGGCTAGAAGAAGTCAGCTGTTAGCTAGCCCGGCCCAGCTCAAGTCAGCTGACAATTCTAGGCCTAATATGATCTTTAAAGCCTAAATTTAGGCCCACCTGGCTAAACCATAACACAAGGTCTCATCCTTTGAAAGTCTTGGGTAATTCTTCACTTGTTACTACTTCCGCTCACATCTTTCCTGACAAACACATCTTTCAAGAAGGAACATCTGAGATGGGCCAGGCAAGAGCTGGTGTAACCTTTCTATTGATTACTGGTGTCATCAAGCACCTTTTGACTCTTGAGAAAGCTTTTAGCTCCGCTTCTCACTTTGTCCTATTTTATTCTCATTCTCAGTGCCCACTATTCTCTTCCCAGCTTTTCTTTTTCCTCTTGTCCATACTCTGCCTCATCAAACATGATCTCTATCCTTCTCTTTACATTGTCTCTTCTTCCACTTCTTACATCCTCACCTCACTTATAGCATGTGTTGCAATTACTTATTAAATAAACACAAATAATAACCAAAAGCTGAATATCAGCCCAATATCAACTCCCTGTAGATTACTTATAATTTGAGATCCCTAGGCCTGCTAGATTTACTTCCATGATAGCTCCTTCCTCAGTGTGGTTTGTCCATGGAGGTTATCAAATAATTCAGCCATGGAGAATCCCTTGTTGTGTGATTTGTACAACTGGGTCTTGAAGCCTGGCTGCTCCCAACTCTGACATTTACAATAATCCTTACAAACTTTTGTGCCAGCAGCAAAGATCACAGGTTTGCAGAAGACTTGCAAAGAAGTCAGCACATGTTAAGTGAGGGATTGTGGTGGTTCCTACATACACACTCTTACATCATGACAATAGTTCATGCGATCCCTTTTGTAATAAATAGGTGTAATGGGTTTGATCCATGGCTTCCTCAGTAACCAGTGTAACTAAGGAAGTGGACATTACAAAGTATTCCACACTTGTTTTCCATGTAAGATTAGGAGCGGGGTAGCTCTTCCTGCTTCTGGGGAGCTGGGGGAGAACGGTCCCATGTCTCTGTTGGTGTTTTCCTGGCTCCGGACGTTGGTGAGATTGTATCGTTGCCTGTTCCTCTCCTTTCTTGAAGTTTTTAATTGTATTCATTTGTTTCATTTGTTCTGTTTTGGTTTAATCTCCTCTTGTTTCTTGTTGCCTATTCCCTTCCCCCTTTTTCACTTTCCCCTGGGATGGGGTCCACATAGTGTGTAAATTGCATACGTGTTTGTGGATGTTAGAAAATATAATCCTTTTTTAAGTCAGTTCAGTTTCTTTTGAGTTCTTTTCTTTGCAATTTTTTTTTTCCTTGCTGAGAAGGTTCTGGGAGGAGGGAGGAAGGCAGTCCAGGGCTGGTAAAAAAACTAGGCCAAACCTGAGACAATAGGCCAAACCAAGTCCATTATCAGGTTTGGAGCAGGTAACAAGGATTCAGGCAAACAATTTGCACAGCTGCATTGACACATGGCATCTTGGGAAACTGTTGCATTTTTTTCCTGTGCAAGCCCTCAGAAAACGTGATCCAGTTTGCTTTTGCTCTTTTGCTAAAACTGGTGCTAGGTAAGGAATTAAATAGTCAGTAGTTTAGACAAGGAATTTAGAAGCTCAAGTTTGATTACTGAACAAACATTTCTTGAGTGACCTCGGGTCAACTACGAATAAACTGACCTGTGGTTCTGGCTTTTTTTTGCTAAACCTGCTATGAGAGTAAACTCCATGAATAGTTATGGAATACCAGGATTCTGCAGCAAGAAATACTGCAAGAATACTAGAAAGAGAAATAAGTTGCAGATCATAATGTTTTCATTTGTATGGTGTCTATTTTGAATTATGTCAAAATATTCTCTATGCTGGGGAGGGAACCCTGGTGATCCGCATCATATCATGCCGTGCAAAATAAATTCCCCATTAAAGGGTATCAAGTCTTACCTCATTTTTCACACAACATCACTTTTTGCGTAAACATTTAGAAATATAACTTTAATATCTCTCTATTTGAAGGCAAATAATGTGCCCTTACCATTCAATGGAAGATTAACCCTGAAAAAAATAATTTACCGCCCATTGTTTTTGACAATTAAGTTAATGGAGCTTTTCAATTAATAGCAATAAAGTAGACTTTTACACAGCATAATAATTTTATACAAGCAATATCTTCACCTTTTTGCCCAATCCAGTGTCATATTTTCTTTGGATTCTCTCCCAACTCAGGGATATTATAAGAAAGAACTGATAGTTGGCTATTGCTCGTCTGTTTTAACTACAGGCAGTCATGGAACATTGTTGTAAAATGCCTAATGGGTTGGAAAGTGCTTTTTGGAGCAGAAAGAATTCAGTGCAAATTGCAAATTTGTGTGAGTATTTCCCAAGTGTCTGCACTTACAATACCTTTAGTAGATACAATAGATTTACATGGGCAGTGTCAGGACAAGGGGGAACAGTTTAAAACTAAAGAGGAGAGATTATGATTAGTTAGGAAGAAGTTCTTTGTTCAAGCAGTGGTGAAACACTGGAACAGGTTGCCCAGAGAAGTTGTGGATGTCCCACATCTCGAAGTGTTTGAGGACAAGTTGGATGATCCAGTGGGTGGCATCCCTGTACCTTCAGAGTAGATCTTTAAGACCTAAGAGTTTTGATGAGTACACGATTTACCACAGACCAGAAGACTACAGCAGACACTGGTTGTTTCCAATGTCCCCATGGCTCTGAGTTTCACCTATTTCTAGTTCAGTACATCATGATCCCCCAGCAGTTTTATTTCATGTACCAGAGCATCAGACATCACAGAGCCAAGGAAAGAGGTGTCTCTTCCCATTAGCTCCTGATGTGAAATGATGCAAAGGAGACAGATTTGATTCCTTTGTTCTGTTCCACTCACCACTGCTGAAGGAATCTCTTCACCTGACTTTGGCTTTCAAGTCACACAATAAAAAAAGGTCTTCAAACAATACTGTGAACCCATTTCTGCATTTTGAGTACAGGTGGCTCCCAAAGGGAATGTCAGTCAGTGAATCCTCTCAATGAACAAATAATTAATTCTGTAGTTCAGCATGATCATGAGCACATGCTATCAAGCTGTACTAACCACACTACAGGAAAGGATCTGACATACACGCACCGTAGGGTCTGGTGTGCTCCTACTGCACTTCACTGCTCTGTCCCATGGCTTGCCAGAAAAGAGGGCTTGCTGAGGTGAACTCTACCTATTTGCTTAGGTTTACTTGCAAAGGAGTAGGTGAAAAGATATCTACTTAAGAGTCACCCTGATGTTATATCGGGACCTAACCAAATTGTATTTCCTCTTTCAGGAACTGCTGGAAGGAAGCATTGTGGGTAACAACTACTCTGCAGTAAAGACACAAACATTACACTGCAGTCCCACTCAATTCTTTATTATGTCTTTGTTCCTGAACAAGAAGCAGTGCACCACCAGTCTATTTTAATTAGAGAGCTTCCATGTCTTGATTTAGCTGCACTGTCATGTCTTTTTCACTTCCCTCAGAATGCCAGGAATTTGTCATGTAGCAAGTACCTCTGTGTGTGTCAGCTCAAGGGCCCAGGTCCATCTGAACCTGAGCCAGTAGAAATTTGGAAGTTGATTTAAAGCTGCTCATCTTCATAGTCATTGAGACGGGATTCTCTTATGGTAGATTACTCATTCCAGCTATCTCAGGCATTCATTTTTGGGCATGCTGGAAATCTCTAACTTCCACTATCAATAAGGCACTCATTTAAATAGCAACTCTTGGGAACTTGAGGTAGTTGCCTAGATCCCCATAAGAGATATGATACTCATCTCCCATGGAGACATCAGGCAGACAAATCAACTGCCCTCATCCATCTGGAGAAATATCTCAGCAGATTTAATTTCAAGCTGAATGTCACCTTCATGTCTTAATCATCAGTGGACTGAAAGCAGGTGAGCTACATGATGCCTGGTTCACCTTTGCAGGAATTTAGAATTGTTACCCTACTTTATTTTGGGACATATTTCCAGTTTCTAACTGGTGATACCAGACACATGACCATTTTCCCACAGCTCTAACACAACTTGCTTCTTGTGGACAGTCCCCAGGAAGCACAAAGTCTGTATTGTAGAGGATAGAAATGATTTGCAAGCAAATTTCAGATTCTACTCTGTTGGGAGTAGGTGGTAAGGTTTTGGTAATGGGAGGCTCAGGGGGAGGCCTTGGTGGGAAGAGGTCAGTGGCTGCCCTGTGCCAGACACTATAGCCCATGGACCCACTGCAGGACAAAGCTGAGCCCGTTAGGGAATTTTGTGGTGTTAATTCCTGACTGCAATGCCCACAAGATGCTTCTTCCCCTACTGAAGGGGCAAAGAGTGACCTGCAGAGATAACATAGAGGGAGAAGTGTCTGGATTGAAGCTGAGCCTGGGAAAGGAGGAGTGTGTCTGTTTTGTCCACAGCAGTAATAGGCAAGTGGTCTCTTTGAATTTACCTTGATCCAAAAGTTTTCTCACTCTCATTTTTCCAGTTTTGGTGAGGGGTCTGGAGCACATATCATAGGAGTGACTGAGGAAACTGGGGGTGTTTTTCTGGAGAAAAGGATGCTCAGGGGGGACCTTACTGGTCTTTATAACTGAGAGGTTGTAGGGAGGTGGGGGTCGGTCTCTTCTCCTAGGTATTAAGTGACAGGAAATGTCACTCAAATTGAATCAGAGGAAGTTTAGATTGGCTATTAGGAAAATATTCTTCACAGAAGGGGTTTTTAATCTTTGGAACTGGCTGCCCAGGGCAGTGGTTGAGTTGCCACCCCTGGGGGTATTTAAAAGCTGTGTAGACACAGAATTCGGGACATGGTTTAGAGGTGAGTTAGTCAGTGCTGGCTTAATGGTTGGACTTGAAGATATTAGAGGTCTTTTCCAACTGTTAAGGATTCTATGATTCAATTCCCTCCCTGCTGCTGCTGAGGCAGAGAGTGAACGAGTGGCTGCATAGGTGCTTGGCTGCCCACTGGAGTCAACCCATCGTAATTAAGCACTCTATTTTTGGTGCAAAACACATTGGGAAACTCTAGAGATAAGTATTGGATGTCTAGTAATGTTAGTCATTCTACTTTCCACAATTTAGGAACAATTTAGCAAGGGCTTGATTAAATTCTCCACTTACAGGTGTGAAATGTGATCTAAGACGCCATAAAGTATCTGAGACATCTGCAGAGGCTTTGGGGCATGGTAGAGCACTTTGGGTCCTTTGGCATGACAGCTGAAGGACCAAAAAGATAACCTAGGAAGTTTCAAATGCCCATAGATGCTTTTCAATGTGCACGTGAATTAACTATTGATAGTCTATGTGTAGGAGTCTTAGAATAGGACTGGGACCAGTTCAAAGTAGTGACATTCCCATGGGACTGCAAGAAAACATGCTAAGGGTTTGTCCACTTTTAAAAAAAATACATTGCTGAGGAGTCAGGCCTTCATAAGCAGAGGCATCAAACCTAACAGCAAATTAAAAAAAAAACAAAACAACCAGACTCTAACTCAAATTTGAAAGGATTTACACTGATATAGTTGCCATAGCAACTTTGCTGTTGACAAGCAATATTTAAAAAAAAAATCTGTGAATTTAAACCGCTGGTTGTTGCTGCTCAGGAGTATACAATGAAATGATTCCATTAAATGTCCCCTGGAGAAAGCACTCGAGTGCTTGGATGCATCTCAATTATGAGCACACAAGCTACAACCAGGTACATTACTGACCTTTCAGATATCACAGGAGATTGGAGTATGAGTCAAACCTCAACCAATTTCAAAGCATTTTGTTAAAAAAAAGAAAAGAAGTGTGAGCTTGAAGCATTAACTTCCTCAATGTATTAGGGCTATAATCAATTTATCTTATAATGGCCACAGATACAACATGAATCCCCACTGCTGCTGCTAATCAGACAGTTCCATTCCATGATCTGCTAAAATTTGAATTTTTTTTCTACCTGTTTTTCTTGTACATCAACAAGCTCAGAGAGCCTTTTGTCTTTTACTTCTTTTAGATGTAAAAGTTTTCTGCAAAAATCAATTTTGTCTGTTGAATCAATGATGAATAATCTGGTGGCACTTCTGCAGACCCCAAATCTGAAACCTATGATAGCATTCTTCAAAAATGACTCTTTTGTGTAACTTGTCTGTGAAGCAGAGTAATTAGCCTGCAGCAAGTCCAGATTTTGTGATTAACAGAGCCTTTCCTTTCAGCACTACAAAGACACAGTAGTTTCTTTTAAATTTTCTTTCTCTAAGGAAAAATAATTCCTGACACTTTTAAAATAAAACTATAGAGATTGTCTTCTTGGTCTTTTCTTTCTAGGAAAACATACACTGTATGAAGTCTTAAAAAATACTCACACTTATTTAGAATGACACAGAAATAACATTATGGCTCTTAAACCTGTGACATGGTCCTTTCTTCCCTCGTTCATACAGATTAAAGCTCTGGAAAAAACATTTATGGAAAATGAGGATTCAGAACATGAAAGCAGATGTAAGATAAAATGTATCCTCTCATATTGATGTACCCATGATGCTCATTAAAGATTCAGAATAGTACAACACTGTCAAGACAGAATATAGTAGGACACAACTTTTAATTTATCATAGGTCAAATAATTTATACTAGAGTCATATTGATAATTCCTATAGAATGACCACCTCAAGTATTTCACAATATGGGGCACAGTCAGTGTTGGTATGAGTTTTCCCATTACCTGAACACTCCATGGATTTAGGTAGGTGTCTTTAAAGCACCCTTCATTTGAAAGAATTTTGCTGTTTTATGAGCAAAGAAAGATATTATTGAAGACAAGTACTGTAAAATCAGCTACAAGTAGTTCCAGGAGGGCCCTTGCAAAGTTCTTTCTTTTGAAAGGCATGGGGCTTGATGTCATACATAAAGTCTTTAAGATCTGTTCAACTGATTTTTGAACAACCAAAATCTTCACCTTAGTGAACTTTTGATGTTACACAGAAGTGCAATTGTTCTCAGCACAGACAACAGGATTTAGAATAAAATACCTACACATCCTTTTTTACACAGGAATTTGATCACTTATATATGGCTAGGACCTGTACAAGAGTTCTTTGTTATCCTAGGTCTACTTCTACTGATTTCTGTTCTGATCTCACTTTCTATGAGTAGCTGGTATGAACACTTGTCTCTTAAAATACCCAGACATTTCCACTAGCCATACAACACAGCCAGCAGGAGTTAAAATGCTGAAAATATGATCAGGATTAGAATGGGATTCAGAGTCATGCAGCTGACTGCTTTTAACCTCTTCCACTCTCTATATATCATCTGGTGTAAATGGGGAGATCTCCTGCTGGAGCTAAGAAAGCTACACTGATTTATACCAGCTGAGCATTACAGGGCAATGGACTGTTTAGAGAATTTTATCTACGGTGCTTAGTTGTCAAATAAACAGCTGAAACTTCACTTACTTAAATAAAGTCTTGCTTGATTTATGCTGGTGCAGTGACAGTAGAGCTCCATTCATGTTCCACTCCATGCTGCACGCAGTGGTATTTGGGAGGTTATAGAATGGTAGCTGCATTTATAGAGGAAAAAAAGAGTTTCATTGCATTTAATGAAATTGCCCCAGCAAAAAGATACTTTATATTTTTTATAAGAAAACAGTAACAAGTTACTCATTTGTCTGATGCTTCCAATTCTGCAAAGCTCTCACTTATACTCCAGATTATGCCAGTTTAGGACTTGGAGCCTATGATCATCTCTGTGTTTCTTTCTAGTTGAATTCAGAACAACTGCACACTAGTTAGCTGAAGTGAATAATTGTTTTGTCAAATCCCATAGACACTCTTCACTGGACTGATTCTGTTTTAAAAGTCACACCATAGATTGGCTGTCCCCAAAAGCAAGACATTTCTTGCTGCTTATGGGAAATGAGATGCTTATAATTAGGCTGAGATTCTCTTTGTGATACAAGCCGTGTTCAACAAGCTCTGTCTGCTGCTTGATTGCTTTAAAGAAAACATTTTTCTCTTTCCCCACCATGGCTTTGACTCCACACTACTGCAGTCTGTAGGTTAATATATAAATGCAAACACTGTCTGGACAAGCAATATGGGACAAATAATCCTTTAAATAAACCTCTATAAAGGCAAACAGGCCAAGGATTTTACCTTTATGAGACGTTGTAAATATTCTACATCTGTCCTTAACACCAATCATCAGAAAGCTGTCTGTCCACGTGCACTTCTCTGGCATTTTTCCTGTATGGGTGAACAACTTTTCATAAGTGAGATGCCAGTCCAAAGCCTGTGATCCAGGGGGTAATTTATCATGTTCCATTTTTAGGTTGAGGGTTTGAAAGGTATTGAGAGGACCTGCAGCCTCTGACAAGCCAAGGGTTTTCTAGAGCGTGAGTTCCTGGCAAATTCATGGACAAGACTTTGTTCTATGCAAAGATAGTAAGTATTTAGGGGGACATTCATCTGTTTTATTAATCTGTTTACTTTCATTTTTCTTTGTGAGATGGATGTCTTTAGTGGATATATTGTTGATTAAAAGGATTTCCTTTCATTGAGTTAAAAAGTCAAAACAAGCTGCTCCTCATCATAATGTCCCTGGATTTAAGAATAACAAGTGCCCTCACAAACCCACACTCAATAATTACCAGATAAGATTTATCAAGTCATGTTACAGACAAAAGTTGGAGGAAGAAACATCATTTCCTTTTTTTTTTTAATGATAAAAAGAAAAAAATACTGATGCAGTAGCAAGCAAGAAACCCACAGCTTAATTACAGGTATATCTGTTCACATCACATCTGCCAACAAGCTTGTACATATATCATTAGTATTGACTCAGCATAATATGTAGCAGAATGCCATGCTGGTTGCAGAAAATCCAATCAATAAAATCCTAAACCATGTGATTTCTTTACTTTAAAGTCAAAAAGCCTAAAAATAACTTTCAGCACTTCTTCTAATCCTATGCATGGATTACATTCTCATATCATTTCATGCCATCGTTCAAGAGTCATAAATAATCATAGAAAACCTATTTCTCAATACATCCACTAAATGGATATCTCTGAAAATACAAAAGCTCTCTTTATCTGCATAAGATATGTATCTCCTTCCATCTCTGCCTCCAAACCTGGCTCTACAATATGTGAGCATGGCCAAATGTGTCATATCACAGAGGTTTATAATTTGCTGTTGCCAAAAGCTTATGTCCAGCACTATGGGCATATTTAGCTTCTACAGAAGAAATAACTAAAAAGTTAATTTTTTCATAAATTACATTCACTGCATCTCTTCTGATGGTGGATACCCCAGAAAACAAGACCCACTGACCAGGTCCTTGGCTAGTTTTCAGTAGGGCCATACCTGTATTACACACTATTTAGCCCCAGTCTCTTCCAAACCTTACGTGGTACCTCTGCAGATAAATGTATTTTGGGGGTATGTTCATGTTTAGTTTTCAAGTGCTTGAAACTATTTAAAAGGCTGTATCACATCCCACCATAGCAATATATTAATACCATATGTCTTGCGACATGAGGTAAACTGGACTGTTTGAGAGGACCTAGTCACATGAGGCAGGTTTCATAAGGAAAATAAGCATCGTATGGTTTTGTCTATGTTGTTTGCATGCAGCAGCCCTGGGAATAAATGATAGCCATGACTACACAGTGATGTACATGCAGTTTGGATAACTGGAATGTTATGACATGGAAATGTATTGGTGTGTCAAGTTATTTTACAACATATACATCTAGACATACCAGAGCGAGTAGTGACAGTAAAGAAAGGGAAATTGAGTCTCATATGTGTCCCTCAACCTCTCCATACATACTGTCAAAACTGTCAGTACTTTGAAGTTAGTTAAATAAAGCTCACTAGCAAGCCAAAAATGGAAGTAAAAATCTGACAAAAATGTAATTGCTGATCAGCCTATCCAACCCAAAATCTGGACATTGGCAATGCACAAAAGTACACATTGCAAATGAGAGAAGGTATTTAATTCCATCAGGAAGCAGACAAGTGGAATCTCTAAGGGTGGGTTACATTGTCACATTAATTTGACTTAAGTTTGTAATCTCGACAGGAAAGTCTTGCCTTCCCCACATTCTGTACATTCATTTTCCCTCCATCCCTTGTCTTTGAGTCATATGATAAGCCAATCTAATACAATGATTCTGCTTAAAACAATTTCTTTTCCTCTCTCTGCTTTTCATTTTCAGTCAGGTAATTTTCTGCACTTATTTAAGCAATAGTGCTGTTCCTCAGAAGGATGTGGGAACAAGTAGTTGGAGGTAGAAGAAAAGCTATGACTGGATAAATATAGTGATTATACAGATTTCCTTTGACTTACAGTCACAATGTTACAAAGAGATACCAGTACAAAAAGGAAAACTGAGCAGAGAAACTGAAATCTAGTTGGAAAAGCAGAGAAGATTGATATTAAAAGGCAAGAGGGAAAAATAAAAATCAGTTTCAGAATCAAAAATTATTTGCTTTTAATTTATGATTTAGGCTATCAGGATCATCCTTTTACTGGAATATTGGCTAAGGCTCCCTATCAAATATAAGAAAAGCATTGATAAAGCCTTATAAAGATAGGAGTGATGACTGTGTTAAACTAATTTTAGACATTTAAAAATCCTTTCTTTCCCCCTGTTTCAGCTGGTTTCCTAAGTTCTCCCACAAACCCCAGGGAATAGTGGGAAGCATCTCCACAGTAGGGTTTACCTTATTTAAGTCATGTGTCTACAGCTGGTGGCATATGTCATCCTCTGAGGTGACAGATCTCTCTTTGAGAGTTGTAAAAGAAGCCTGGAAAATGAGATTATCACAAAACCAGCTTTCCACATAGTCCAGATATGGAGACATTAATTGTATCTAGACATCAATGGCTCTAGTTAAGGGCAAATCTATCAGCTGTGTGGCCATATTTTGTAATCCTGAGGGTCAAAGCATACAGTTGTCATCCCAAGGGAGGAGATGAAAGGGAAAATCACTCTGGATACACGAGGAAGAGCACAGCAATACATCTAGCACACAAATATCTCGTTTGCCTGGCAATGTAAAATTTGGATTGCTCACACATGACCAGCAAGTGTTTATTGTATTGTATTTAAAAAAAAACCTAAACAAATAAAAAGCTTCTAGGTCAGATTTTTGGTCTGTGTAACATGAGGTTTTGTGACCATAAGTGTTCATGAAGCTGAATTTTTTCTCCATGTGTTGTAACTGAGAATCATGAAACAATACAAGAATCATAGAATCATAAAATCATTTAGGTTGGAAAAGACATTTAAAATCATTGAGTCCAACTGCTGAGCCAGCATTGCCAAAGCCAGCACTAAACCATGTCCCAAAGTACCACATCTACACCTCTTTTAAATACCTCCAGGTACAGCGACCCCACCCCTGCACAGCCTGTGACAGGTCTTGATAACCCTTTTGGTGAAGAAATTTTTCCTAATATCTGCTCTAAAAGATCTGAACTGTTCTGTGTAATTCCATTGTATTTAGTAACATTAAAATAGTTTGAGACTATTTGGAGACATACAAATAGAGCAGTAAACTGAATCATCCCAGAAACAATTTGAGTAATGGTTAGGGGGAATTTTCCTTTCAAGTGGCACTTGAAACACTACTGGACTTGAAATTCTAAGTTTGTACACTGCCTTTGTCTCCATGGAAAAGGAGGAGAGCTGTAATATTTCCTCTGGTATAGTGTGGACACATTAGGTATTGTAAAAGTGTTTGCAGCAATGCTTAGGAAGAGAAGATATGATCTGTATTGATACAGGAAACTCATACTTTTGGCAAAAATGTATGTATAAAAGTCTTTAAACTTGGGTTAAGGTTTCAGTACAAATGAAAGCAACTGTTTATTCATATTTTCTTTTCCTGTAACAACACAAGGCAAAAATACATAAAAATAAGATAAAAAAGAGATTCTCTGTACCTCTTTCCATTCAGAGAAAAGAAAAAAAAACAACGCAAGGCAAAAATACATAAAAATAAGATAAAAAAGAGATTCTCTGTACCTCTTTCCATTCAGAGAAAAGAAAGAAAAAAAAACCAAAGATTTTTTTTCTTTAAAATAATGTCAAAATTAGATTTAATTTATTCCCTTTCAGGAAGAGCAGCATCTACAGTTTCCTTTGGAAGAAAACTAGATTCCCCTCCATGTGGTCTGCCAGGCTTTAGGTAAGTACAAAGGGAAGCATGAAGTACTGGGTTAAAATTCAGAGGAACTGAGTGAAATTACAGGGAAGGAAAGGCAAATTTTATGAGCTACTGGTTTTTTGGACCTTAGAAAGTTTTAGGATCATGTAGTTTGAAGCAAAGTAATCCAGAAGATTGCATCATGACAACTGAGACAGAACAAGCTAAATAGTGGCAAGGAACCATATCCTGGCCTCAACAGTTGGCAGGAACTTGAATAACATACTTTTAAACCAGTGAAGTTGCAACCCTGCCAGACCCTTAGTACTTCACAAGTACTGCTTGATGCACTTTAAGCTGCACTATCTTATTAAAAGCCATCAAAATGACTACCTGGTTATTATAGTGTTAATGTGTTTTTAATAATATTTATTGCATCTGTAATTTTGAGTCAATTATATACCAGGATGCCCATGTCAAATAATAAAATTTCCTCCAGTGTTGAAAACCTCCAGAGGAGCTACACTTATAATAGGCTATCATATGCAAAGCATATGGTAGGCCTTAACAGGGCTTTGTTAAGTGCTTGTTTCAACAAAAATGTTGCAAAAATGTTTATTCTATTTTTATGTATAATTAAAGTGCATTTGTAAAATTATACTAATTGCCAGACATAAGGGGAAAAAGAGCCCCTCTTCCAAATCTCTTAAATAAGCCTACAAACACTGTGCATTTACCTTGCTTAATGTTAACGAGATAACACTTGCAAAGTATTTTGAAGCCTTAAAGGGCTACATTTTCTTTTAGTCATCATTGCCATTCCAATTGATTTTTAAAAAAATTATTTATTCATTTACATCTTAGGGCCATAGAATGGTTTGGGGTGGAAGGGACTTTCGAGATCATCTTGTTCCAACCCTCTGTCTTGTGCAGTGTCACCTTCCATCAGACAAGGTTGCTCCAAGCCCTGTCCAACCTGGCTTTGAACCCTTCCAAGGATGGGGCAGCCACAGCTTCTCAGGGCAACCTGTTCCAGGGTCTCTCCACCCTCACAGCAAAGAATTTATTTCTAATACCTACTCTAAATCTAACCTCCTTCAGCTTAAAGCCATTTAATTTTTTTTTTCATTTTACAAAGCTATGTTTTTTCACACCTCTTCTTCAGGCTGAACAACCCCAGCTCTCTCAGCTGTCTTCACAGGAGAGGAGCTCCAGCCCTGTAATGTTTTCCTTTTTTGTTGCTCCCTGCTAGGCTGTGGTCCAAAGGGGCTCTCAGGAGCAGAGCAGGTAGGAGAGCATGCAGGGATAACTATAGGAGATCCATTTTTCCTCCATCTACTCACTCTGCTGACATTCTATGTGACAAACATTATGATGGGTCAACGTGTATATAGACCATGTATATAGACCAGGGAAGATGTAATTCCTGTCTATTACTTCTCACTGAGTAATGAGGCTCTCAGTGAGAGGTCCCACAGATGTCTCTGTCCCACAATTCTGCAAGATTAGAGATGGGGAATGAGTTACTGCAAAACATTTTCCCTTCCTGAGTCTCCACACTGTGCTTCAGAGGTCATCTACTGTCCATGGATGCCCTTCCCTAAATGTTAGCTACAATTAAATCTGTCTCTACATCAAATGTACAGAATTTCAGTGGGATGAATTCAAAAGGCTAAAATCCCTTATTTTGCCAGGAGAATGTCAACTTTATGATCTGAAGAGAGCGAAGGCGTGTAGAGACAATCTCCTCCCTTTTCTCCAGCTGTGAAACATGTTGCACTGCAGAAAGTTTTTTGACATGTTTTTACATATCTCTGACAGCACCACACCTGTCTTGGCCAGTCAATACAATGCAAATGTGCTTTGGATTTCTGGCTCCCATTAACAATGCTCCCTCTGTACCAGGGCTGAAGTGCCACACCACATGTAATGGTTTGCTGTCTTTTCAGATTGCCCCCAAAAGGATGGATAGTTTCATCAATAGATGGACATTTACCAGTTACTTTTAGGCCAGGAGCTTGATGCAATGTGGGGTCACATTCTGTACTTGCTTAGCTGGAAGCACAGCACTATTTTCTTTGACTTGAATAAGTGACTGCCCTATAACTCATAACAAGGCAGCTGCTGCACTGTTTTGCCTCAAACTTTCCATCCATAAATGAGAATGGTTTTGAGTATGATGGGCTTTTATTGATGTGTAATATAAAATAAATGCATAAACTGTATACAGAAACATTAATTCACCCTGGAATTGCAGGTAACTTGAGTGGCTGCAGAAACTCTTTAAAACCTATTTCAATGCTATAAATTAACACAAAATTATATTCATATGTGTGTGTTGTTGATCTATCCACATTCATATATCCAAATGGATATGCAGTGCAACTTTCTTTCATTTCTTCTCATTTTTGCAATGGTTACTTCCAGCCTGTCGGAATCAATCCATGCTCAGGAAGATCTGTTAGAGAATGTGGCAGCTGCACAGTCCTTACACAACACAATCAAAACACCCCAAGGGACAGAGGTAAAGGCACAGGAAAAATTATTAAAAATCTGAAGTTTGAGAGATCACTGTGTAAGGCAATCAAATCAAATAATAAAATTCAGTTAAGTTAAGTTATACATATTAAAGTACCCAGTCAAAAATAAACCCTTCAGATGATGGGCAAGAACACAAGTATATTAGTCTGGGAGAGATGCAAGACACACATTAATTATTGAATTCAATGAACCTGACCTCCAGCTCTAAATAAAGAGACAGAAAGAACACCATGCCTTCTGAACACAGACAGGATCATGCAATCCCACTGAGCTCCTGCTGTGAAACTGTACTCTGTATTCAGTAACTCTGTGGACATCTGAGGGCTGGGGTAGGTTATAGGGCCAAGAAAGTTTCTGTGAGTGGGTGTAGAGGAATAACATGTCACCTACAGATAATGTGGCCACACTGTTTTGAGAACTCAAATGTCTAATGGAAAAAATGAGAAAGAAATAATCTTTCAGTGCTGCTCCAGCCAGTGAAATATGCTGTGTGCGCTCCTCTGTGGGTGATACACAGCATTTGTTTATCTATATTTTTACTCAGCAGAGACCCATGACCTGACACTTTTCCAGTCTATTATCTTCAGTATTATCCCTCTCCTTTTCTTGATTTCTCTGACAAAAATAATGAGCATCAGTGGGGCAAAAACCCTTAAAAAGAATCAAAATTCCTTAACCAATGTATAACTAAGTTGGAGTTATCCTGTATTCAGGATCCAGATCCCCTAACTTGGGACTCCACCTTCTGTCACAATCCAATCTGTTCTCAGTTACTTCTGTCCCTCCTGATGGAGATGTACATTCAGCAGGGTCAGTGTGATGACTGCAGCAATTGCTGTCCCCAGCTCCCCACGCCCACCACCCCCAGCCCTCCCAAACCCACAATCTTTTCAGCTGAGACAGATCTGAAACACATCTTCACTCACAGATTCCTTCCCAGCAGTGCACACTGAACTCAGTGCATTTAATTTTGCACAGATTTGCATTAGTAAGACAGTCTGCAAATAGTTCAGGCACTGTTCCCCCACCTTTTCACCCCCCCAAATACCAACATCTTGTACACAGGTAGGACAGACGAATAGATTTAACCTCAGCAATTCCAGCTTATCCATTTGTGGGGGGTAAGTGTGTGAAGACACGTCAACCAGACTCAGCTCCCTGGGCATTACCCACTCAAAATAGCAGTGGAGAGCAAAATGCTTTGATTATGTCTCCCTGTTCATAGATACAACTAGTATCTGGCTACAAGTCCCAGCAAATCTGCTGTATTTTCTCTCATGTTTCATTAGATTTCCTTTTTCTTGTAACACATGCACCTATAACAACCAATTATTTGCTTCTATTGTCCAGAGTTGAATGCTGGCTTTCTACTCCAAGGGGGTTTGGGTCGATTCATGCTCCAGCTCCAAAATGAATGAAGCAATGGTGGGGAAACATCATGACATGATGAGAGCAGTTAACATTTTGTTACAACCTTCAGACAGAATGAGCACAAGCCATCCTAAACTCAAGCACAGTACTCACAAAAAGTACCTATTACAAAAACTTTGCAGATATAGAGGGTCAGTAAAGGAAATATCTTGGGGCATCAACGTGTTCGCTGCAGGAGCTATTAGATTTGCTTCGATATGCTTCAATAGCTTTAGGCTACAAACAACTAATAGTAATTCTCCTTTACCTTAGGCTCAGGAAATTCCCAAATTTTATGACCTGCAGCAAAATATCAGGTGTGTAACAACTTGGCAGTTGTGGGTTTGTTCTTCTGTGTTGTTATAAGTAAGTCCAACCTCTGGTTATTGCTCTCATTAATCTGTAAGTTCATTTCCTGGGTTTGATGTTTACTTCTAGCTGGATACCTAATTAAATATTGTCAAAATAAAGCCATTACTGATGCCATGTCTTAATGTAAGCACTGTGTTTAGTCTGTTCATTGAATTGGTGGGTTTAGATTGAGATGCAGAACTCACACTGAAGAAAAAAAAAAGCCTGGAGAACCCTCAGGGTAAGAATTGAAAAGCAGCAATTCTTTAACTTAGGTTACTTCTTTTCCTATCTGTGACTCAGAAACAGACTCTTTTCTACCTCTTGCATTTCAATGGACCTGTGCTTCATTCTGTGAGCTGATAATGCCATTCTGGGTAAGCTGCAAATCTTTGCCAAGGGAAGCCAGTTCCTTCAAAATGTCTCTGGAGGTTTATATATTCATGGCAAAGGATAAATGTTTGGGAGCTAGTTAGAACACTGTCAACACTTCATTAAGACTGCTTCCTCTTTGGCTGCCACCTTGCTTGCACTGAACTACTTGCTATTACTTGCACCAGGAATAGCAAACAGGCATTTTTAATAGTTTGGTATTCATTAACAGTTCTTTCCACCTTCTGCAAATAGATACTTTATCTGCAAGACTATCAGGATTGTCTAAAGCCACTAAACCAGATTCTGACAGGAAATTGAAAAACTCCTGTTTCACCACATTTTTTAAGAGTTTAGCCATCTAAATGTGTCTGCTATACAGCCTCCTTCCCTTAGCTCAAGACTACTGGGACTTCCCAGACACAACCTTATTTTGCAAGAGGAACAACAAGCTTAGGTTGAAAATCTGACTTTTGGTTGACAGTCAATGTATTTGATAAGTGTACCTTTAACAGCAGTCACAACTTCAATTCCAATTTTTATTTCCTTTCCATTCTGAATTTTAATGTTCTCAGAAATGGAATTTCAGAAAGGAATTTTCTAGAGATTTTAGGACATCTACTTATGTCTTCTCTGTAGCTTTTGAATCACAGGTAATGTGACAGATAAAACCAACCTACAGATAGACAAGAATGCATTGCCTGGAGGCAGCTTTGCCTTACAATTAATAATTTTACTTACAATTTTTCATTGAACTGTTCTACTGTATGACAGAAAGAAGTGCTATGGCAATGAGATACCTTGTGTTCATAACAGGCCTGATTTATCCAGCACTGTCTTTGAAGAGAACATGGAGTAGCAAGGTCAGACTTGGTGTGCTCTGTTACAGCTGTCCCAAAACAGTCTTATTGCCTGTCCCAGAATCCTTATTACACAGGAAGAAAGACAGGATGTTTGAAGAAATGGACAACTGTGTGGAAAAATTCTGTCTTGCAAGAGTCTCCAAGTGCACTACAGGGCTCAGATTCTTATCACCTGCCTAGGTAGTCTCAATAGTCCACCTGAGCTCCCTTAGCCCTCAGTGTGAAAAAGCAGCATTTCTAAAGTGTGATTTATCTGCCCAGGCTTGGATGCCTGTTTTAACACAAGATGAATTGCACTGTTATTGTCTCTTTGTCATCCCTATTGACTATTAAGGGAGTCCAGGACAACAGGCACATCGCAGTTATCTACACAAGGAATGTCTGCTTTTGCTCTTTTTAATCCCATTCCTGATATCTGGATTTCAAGTCACTAACACGCTCTTCAACCTGATACCATCAGTGCCATGAAGCATAAAGTTTGGCCTAAGGCTAACACAAATGATGGATATTGTGTCTCGATATTCTGAAATAAATCAAGAGAATTATTCTTACAACTGAAGGCTGAGTTGCTGAGTGCTCACCTGTCTGTGCCTGGTCCATCTCAGGAGAAAGCCACCAGGCCATAAATCCTATGCCATTGTCATTAGCATCCTTGTTCAGCTTTTTAGGGAATTTCTTTCATTGCATGAAGACAAGCTTAACCTGGTGATGAATGGCTAGAAAAGAGACTGTTTCCCAGTGCCATTTCCCCTTTTCATTTTTATATAATCATATGGTGAAAAACCCCCCCTGTTTATTATTTGCTTAACACTGTTACTGAACTTGCAAGTTTATGTAAATATTGCAAGTTTGTGTGAATGTAAAGGAACAAGAAGCTGAATGTCTCAACACAGATCCTACAGGTCAGTGAACCCTTGCCCTGACAGTGTGGAAGAGGTTACAAAAAGCGTCTGGTTTCCATACCTGGCTTGCTGAGTGATCTGAAAGGAGGCTATACAGCAATCATGGAAAAACTTGAATGTGACAATGTCTTGGCTGTCCAGGGACTCTTTTCCCTCTGTCTTATGCAGTGCCCTCCAGAAGTTGCTGAGGGGTGCTCTGGGCTCCTTCTTAAACATTAGAAATTATTAGAAAACTGAAATAAAATATATTCAGTCACAGGAGAGATTATTGAAGAAAATACATTTTAATTTCATACTAGGTGGGAAGCAACTCAGAAATGTGCTAGTTACCTTGACAAGCAAAAAATGGATAAACTGCAGGAGCTGACAGCTTGTGGTGGTTTAAACAGACTGTGACCCACGCAAGGCCAACACAACTGAGGACTACAATGCAGTGGAAAGTTTAGACATACTGAGCTAGCTGGAACAGAGCTGTGGTGTGACTGATAACTGAACCCAAGGTCTTCATGCATCCCTCACAAGCCTCCATGCATCCCTGAGCAGCCACACTGGGTGGAATTTTTGCCTTGAGTCCTCTACAGTATGAGTACTCTATAACCTGCATTGCAGCTGCCTCAGGTGTGTCTTATGGAGTTACTTCCTGAGCAGCAGCACAGATAAACCCAAAGTCAGTAGTGGGGGCTCACTTGTGGCAAAGAATACCAGCAAAATAAAGAGGCAGCACTGCCTGTATGCCTGATCATGTTCTAAATACAGCCTCTGCAGGCTTACTTCTAGCAGCTTCAAATTCAGCAAGAAAAACTGGTCTGATCAGCCTGTACAAGGAGGACCCTCCAAATAACAAGCTTTGAAGCCTTTGATTAGCAAAAAGGTCATTGATGGTTTAATGCCCATTTCCCAGATGCCACATCAATGAGTATAAACTCATTTAAAAGATTTGTGATAAGTAATTAAGCTACTGTGGAACTCCTTCAGCACATTCCCCATCACTCCAAGGGCAAGTAAGAGTGAAAGGATTGTTTTCCTGTGTGAGCAATAATGAGAGAGAAAAGAGACTCATTATTGTTTTCTGCCTGGTTGTATTGGTGGGTTGGTTCCTTCCCTCACCATACTTTCCATGCTGTTTGCTAAAGCCTAGTGCCCTGTAAATGAGAATAAACCTTTATGAATGGCTATTGCTGAGGATTTCAGAACCATTGTGCCTTGTTAGTTGTGCACCACACAGAGAAACTGAGCATTAAAGTTCAGTCATTGGAAGCCATGAGAGGTGTGTGTCACCCATGTCTGTAGAGGAAGGATGTGTGGGTCCAACAGGTATGGGTATTCTTTAGCAAATTAAATCAGGGTCAGTGGAACAGCACATTTAGCCAAAGAAAGCAACACAGTACCTCTATTTTTCAGTAGAAGTATCAGACCCTCTTATGTTCTTTGTCTGCCCCATTCTGGCCCTTGGCCTAATAATATCATGAATTTGTACTGTATTAATTTCTTCTCTGTTGACATTTCATTTTTTCTTAGTTTTCTATTTTATTTGATTTAGAAACCACAGACTTTTATGACTCTTCCCTGCCTCCCCATGCAGAAAAAATGCAGAAACCAAAGAATGAAGTGAAGGACTAGCATAACCCACATGTCCTACACTTTCCTGCCTTCCTATTTTACATCAGAAGTGGTTTTCCAAATAAGGAATTAAATAAAAATTCAGCTTAATTCCAGCAACAATTCTGGTTTTGAAAAGTTATTTGAAAACTAAGCTATTTAATTTGCTCAGAGTAATGTCTTCACAGATATTTTCATTTGTAAGTTTTCAACAAGATCACTTTTTTTCCCAGATGTTTTGGGCGATAAAAGGACAAGCTCTACTATTTCCACATGTAAAGTACCAGCATGACATAAATCTCACTCTCCCTTGTAAATTGAATCCCTTTTGTTTTGCCTCTGCTACTGATGAAAGACAATGAAAAGGTGCTGAAGGGAGGGTCCCACAGAGGTGGGGCAGACAACCTTCTGGAGACTAAATAGTAGAGTTAAGGTGACTATATTATAAAAGCATAAGAGTTACTTGACACTGAACTGGTGTCTTTGTTCAGCCTGAAGAGAATTTAAAACAAGCATCACACCACTGAGGCACTGAGGTCTTGGAATATCTGGGATAAATTAACTAAGTTGTCTCCACCTGCATTGGTGATATCTATGTAGAATAACAATGCAGTCGAGTGAGATTTGAGCCTCATTTGCATTATGGCTGACTGGAGGCAGCTGCTGGTGTATTTGGGCAGTTCGAGTTCAGCTGAAGTATTTACAGCTTGCAGAAGATTGGCTGACATTTGCAAATTATATACAGTGTTTAAAGATCTCCAATTTAATAAGTTTTAAGAGATCCCTAGATGTAGCTGCTTTCAAGTTTAGATCCTGGGAGTTTTTAAGTCAGTGGATTTGTTTAGTTACTGGAGTGAGTTCTTTTTGGCTAAACATATGGGAACTTTTCAGCCTCATTGGTTTACAGCTGTACATTACTTGCACATTGGAGAGAGGTCTGGAAGGGGCTCCAGGAGATTATTGTTTTTTCCCCCAAAAGATCTATCTATAAAGGAAGATATGTCCAGTAGTTAAGATGTTACTGTATTACCAAGTCCTGAATTAATGTATTCTTTGAAAGGCTGGACTGGTGCTTCTCCAGTAAATCACATAATTCCATATATGTTTATCCTTCTAATAGAAATGTGAAGGGGCGGTCCCGTGGCGTAGTGGAGAGTACTCCCGACTCCGGCTCCTAGGTCGCGAGTTCGAGTCTCAGTGTACGGACCGCCTCCGGCAGTTAAATGCCTTCCTGCCCATCCGATCCCGTCAGGTCTCGGATGCGAAGCAGGGTCAGCCCCAGTTAGTACCGGGTGCTGTAGATAGTCCTAAGGACCTCAGTGTCACTGTCCAAGCTTGCTCGGCCGTGGCAAATGAACCTTAGGACTTAAACGGTGGGGCCAGCTCTGTGCACGCTGTGCCTCACCTAAAAAATCCACTGCGCAGGCTCGGAGGGCACACGTGGGGTGAGCCTTTCCCAAATCTTCGTTCGCGAAGATTGGCCATTATTAGAAATGTGACCATGAAAGACACGTGATGGTTGGAAACACCATGGAAATAAAGGTTGCATCAGTCACAACTGAATCCACAAAATATGGTTCTGACAAATTTTGGTCCCACTTTATTCCCAGCCAACACTTATTAAACTAACACATCCACTTATATAATTCTCACACTTCAAACTCGAGTATTTGGAGTGGTTGAGTCAGGAGATGCATTGGAATGTCTGTGTTGTTGAGTAATACATGGAGTTTTCAAGCAGTGGGTACATGGCAACCATCACACATATATTTACACACAATGCAAATATTACATAGATACTTTATAAGTACTAGCACTAATTGAGACATCGTGAAAATATTGAGAAAGACAATTTATCTTACTTCTACTGTCCCTCCTTCTCTCATTTGCTCTTTCTCTCTCCTATTCTATTCTGTGTAGTGTTTCTAATGTTCTGTGTTTATGACCAAAGGTGTCAGGAATGAATCTAGTTACATATACAGCTTCTGATATATATGGAATTCATATTAGAAACAGGGTATGTGATTTATTCCTTATACCTTCTTGCTTTTTAGTAATTGCTGTTTTAGGATCTCTCTGGCCAGAAGTTACTTTAGGGCCATTGTCATATTTTAGAGTGACCCAACATTTAGTCTTTTCAATAATCCCTCCATGAACTCTGTTATATTTTTGGCCACAGTGATTGGACAGGGTAAAGCTCTAAACATGAAATACAGGGACAAGAAAAGTAGCTCTTTTTGCTTGCTTTTTTAATAAGTCCCATGGTTTTGGGATTTGATTATGAATAATTGCTTATTCCTTACATACATCCTTAATTTCTTCCATAATTTGTAGTACTCTGCTATAGCTTCTTAGGTGATGCATTCTGTGCAGATTATTCTTATACTGTTGAGTCTCCTGTAATGTAGAGTCATCTCAGACTCTGGGTGTCATCGTTGCCCACACTAGAGGATGTTCTGAGTGTCAGAGGTACACGTGCAATAAACAATTTAAAAAAAAAAAAAGAAAGAAAAAGAAGGAAAAAAGTGATAAAGGAAGTCAGAAGAATATTATATACATAGAAGTTACATCTCAGTTCGGAAGTTCCTGAGCTGAGAATGATTTATAAATAGTGAAATTCTAAGAGGAAAGGGCATGTTTTCGTTTTCACATACCCTTTTGTAGATGCACACAAGGACAATCTGAGGAATAGGATGCTGCTTGATGCACCATAGATCTGATTCAGTATGGCTATTCTTATGTTCTCCCTGGACTTATTCTAACTTCTTAGCTCAATGTCGTGCTCTGCCTCTTCCTGTACAATTTGTAGTATATTTTTCTTCTCTGTATAGTTTTAGTTTCTTGTTTTGATTTTCCCCCTCTCTTTACATAGCAAATACAATCAGAAGAATGGTAGGACAGTAGTGTCCCAAACAGCTTTATTTACTGAATCAAACACTCAATTACCTTGCTAGAAGAACAAGATTTCTTTGAAGTATTTCAAGAAGATTAATAAATACAGCTATAGTAAACACCATTAAAGACAGAGAAAGTACTAAGGGATCTACCACTGTATTCTTATATGGTACATTTTTTCCAGGTTTATTCTTAATATTTCAAATTATTGTTCTTGCTTTCCTCCACTTTTTGTTTATCTGTTTTCTATCATGTACTCTGTTTTCCTCTACTTTTATTCTTCCTTGGCTACAAGTTTTTTAACTTGATGATTGATGTTTTATTCTATACACAGCTGAATCAAGAATTCCTACATCTTCTATATAAATAAAAAGCAGAACAGCACAAAACACAACACACATTCTTTCTTTTGGAGTAAATATAAAAAATATTTGATTGTTCTTAATAGCAAAGAACATGAGTGATGGAAAATTCCTGAGGGTTTTAAGAGACCCTTTCCCATTACGTGCTTTTACAGGTTAATATGTATGCTAAATAAACTGGGATGTAGAAAATAAACATTTAAAAAAAGGTGGCACTTGCCCTGGTGAGTAGACATACTTTGGCAAGAGTGATGAGAACTTACTTACTGGACAAATCAGCTTTTGAAAGGAGAATGACAACTCAAGTGAGAGAAATGACCACTGAATTCAAAATTACTAAAACATTCACCTTCAAAACTGGTATGTGCTGTTGATATTATTATAAAGTTGTCAGACTATTTGTTTTCATCATCCAACCAAATTAAAGAGCCTCTGATCCCACCATAATGACTGGGAAACCCGGGTAATTTAGAGGACTGAATTTAAAAGCCTGAAGTAGAAGGCAATACAGAGGGGAGCACAGTCAAAGACCGAGACAGGTACAAAAGACACTCTGCATTGTACAATAAAACAATTTGTTTAGCGAAATGGCTTCTTTTGCCATTAAAGCCTTGAATCTACTACCCTGTTCATGGAAGGAATCAGCTATTCATACATGCTGGATCAATGCCCTCTGAAGAGAAGACAACACACTTCCCATGGAAATCTGAATTAAGGCAGATCCGAGAAAAGGAAAATACACTGAATAAAGAATGAAGCCTTGAGGGACAGTGTATTCTAATGAAAAGAGCAAAATTAAATGGACAGGTGATACTCCCTGGGAATGGAGTGTCAAGAAACAGCATCAAGAAAGAACTAAAGCTTTTTTTAAAAATATTTGGAATTGAGAGCTTTCTTCTCCCCTGTGTTATAAAAGTAACCAGGGTACCAGGAAAAAAACCAATTATTATTTTAACAGTTGTGTAATTAATACAAGTGATAATGCATTCCTGGAAGCTCATACTACTATTAAGCTTGAATAAATAGGAGACCATGGCAATACCTGCAAAAATAACTTGGGTGATAATAGTTTATTTCTCCTAGAACATAAGTTATACGAGGTTACTTCTCATTCAGAAATATGTGAGAATGCAGAGCAAGGGAGACCCCTGTTCAAATCAAGTCGAGTGATTAGAAATCCCTTGGCATTTTACAGGGCAATCATGTGACTATATTGTTGGTTGTGAGCAGCACATGTAACTAATCATACTTAATATAGACTTTATTTTAATTTTAGAACTTAGAGTAACCTAGTGGTTCTGATATATTGCACCCAAATTACAACCAATCTAGAAGAGCACTGTAACAGATCAAAGCTGAGTAAAAGAGATATTAGACTGAAGAAAAAAAATATATATCTGTTGTTGCCTTAAAAGTCTGTAAAAAAGACTCCGAGCCAAATTTTTAGTAGGAGATAAGATAAGGGGTAGTTACTTTAATGAGCACTCCGGCTCATCCAGGAATACACAGACGTGCATGTGGGCACGCTTTGATTTCCACGGCTTTTATAATATAATCTATCCAATCACTACTTTACACATGTCCAGTTCCACCTCTGTCCCCTGCCGGTTCCCACCCCTGTTCCACCCCCCCTGGATTTGAGGCTGTCGAGACCCTCTGTCTTCATCATCTCCTCTTCTTCAGCACACAAAGGTCTCCTGGATGCTTTCCAGTGTTCCGGGTCACTCTGCTTCGTGCTTATGTTTCCCTCTGATATTCTCCAATCTTGTACCTTGAGAAAGAGACTAAACAGCCAGCAGATCTGAGCTGCCTGTACTGGAGCAGGGTTAGAGATAGAAAGACCTTATACTTAAGTTGCTAAATATCAACCCACTAAAAATCTACAGCTACTGCTACTGTGTTTCTAAAATCTACAAAATATGAAAATCGAAAAATAAAAACTCCTTTGGCATCACTATTTTCATTTAATGATATTAGAATATTAATTATATATTACAGACCTGCATACCTGATTATGAAGGAGGGTGTTGGTACAACTATGTGGTTTTGCTGCAGTCTTCCATAATGCAAGAAGACACCTCTGTAATCAATGTTGGGCAGTGCTGCATCTCCAAGGGTGGAGATTCCGCAGCCTCTCTAGGACCCTTTTGCATTGTTTCACCAATAAAAATATTTTCCAATAAATTTCAGCAGAATTTCCCATGTTTTTATTTGAGCATTTAGTAGTATGGATCAGTTCAGGATCCTGAATGTCACTGAAACTGCTGTCAAAAGTGTTGAAATGGTAAACCTTTCATAGAAGGTTCGCACATTGTCCTACCCTATAGGGCTACTTTGTGCTATCTGTAGTTCTTTCCTCTCCTGAAAAGAGGTACAGATTGAAAGAAATAAGATTTGCAGGTTCCTTTTTCTTTTTTTTTTTTTTTTTTTTTTAATGCCACTCATTAGGGAAAACTAGCTTTGGTTAGTGATGAGCTGTGCTTTAAAAATAAGCAGCCTTCTACTCATCAGAAGACATTACTCTTGATCAGTGTTCTGGGCAGCAGATTAATATTGCGAATACAGCTGATATGTAAAACGAACGATGTCTGACAAATCTATTTGCATTTAATATTAATTTCTGCCTTGATTGCAGATGGAGGCACTGCACAGTTGTGCCCACATAGCAAAAATTTTACACTAAAGAATATCTTCAACACTATCAAAATCATATTTCAGGAGGCATCTGACTGTCTTAGTATCTTCCCTAGATTAGTGCCAATGAAAGTTTACTCCTCAGTTGTTACTTTTTACCAAACCTTCTCTTCTGACAACAGCAAAACAAGGTTATTTCAGAGGTGGCACAGAGTTATTGTGTACTTCTCACCCTGTGAATTTGTTATATTATCACTTCCTCCAAAGATTTTCCTTATTTAAGCCCACAGAAACATTTTGATGGTCTGCTTTTGCTGTATCCATAGCAACCAGTGCTTTTATGGCATCCAAAATTATTTCATTTCACTTAACTTAAGCAGTATGGAATGTGAAGTACCTCAGTTTCCCTTATCAGGGAATTAAATATTCGGAGGAAGTTCTTTGCTGTGAGGGTGGGCAGGCCCTGGCACAGGTTGGGCAGAGAAGCTGTGGCTGCCCTATCCGTGGAAGTGTCCAAGGCCAGGTTGGACGGGGCTTGGAGCAACATGGGATATTGGAAGGCGTCCCTGACCATGGCAGAGGGGTGGAACTGGATGATCTTTAAGGTCCCTTCCAACCCAAATTATTCTATGATTCTATTCTATAATCTCTGGGTCTACATTGCAATCTATAATAAACCTCTTAGAGCTTCTCCTGAGTCAACACAGCAGGAAAGTTCAAGCAGATCTTTCTCTTTCCTCTTTCTGTGTGGTCCAATCCAATGGTGCACATTTTGGGAACAGCACATTGCTGTTCACTGTCAGCAAAGGACTCCACCACTGTACCTTCTAGTTTATGTCATCACATTATGCCCATTTTCACTTAATTTAAATACTTACATTATATTTCCTGATGTTTTTTATTCAGCACTGTCACTTGCAGAAGGCAACTTAAAAGTCCCTCAGAGGGTTGCTGGATCTAGTAAGGAATAGACACAGAGACAGACACACACATGCTGGTTCAGAGCTGCTGTCCAAAGCATGAAGGAGCAACCACCTGTAAGAAGTCTCAGTGTAAGCACAGTGTGCATTTGAGCTACTCCATCTGGAGATTAGGATTGACAACTGGAAGGCAACTGCAAGTGAAGCAACAGAACTTCTCTACAGCCAAACATCTTGTAGCTCTAAGCAATGTCCAAACAACCACATAGAATCCCTTGTGATCCTGCAAGATCTTCATGCTGTGAAATGACTTTGCAGTAATGATAAGTATCCCACATCATGGCATTTCATGCAGGGCACAGCACACCATATTAAAGTATTTCTGCTTTAAACTTCCTGCTGCTGTAGTTTCAGCAGTCCCATTCATTTGCAGGCAAGTGACAAGTTTAATTTTGTTCCAGTTGTTTCTGCACTTTTTCAATTTATAGGGGCATCCACTCTCCATGCAGAAATGCAGTTATGGTGATCAACCTTTTTGCAAAGCAATAGCATAAGGGCTTTAATGACAGTAAGAACTTTTCTGACGAAGGAGCAAGAAGGTAATAAGACTTTTTCAAAAAATTCTACACATCTGGAGGAAAGCTGGAGTGAAAGTTGAGTCATCCTGGTATTCTCTAAAGCTTTTCAATTACTGATGAAAATTTCCCTCATGGATTTGTTTAGCATCAGAGTTGTGCACATTTTGCACTCAGCTCTAGATAAGATACTGATTCCTACTCATCTATTTTCTTTTATCCTAATGGACAGAGAAACTTGCCCTTCTAGAATACAGATGTTTAAAATGGGTGATATAAAAGGCTTCCAAGGGAAAGCTATTTCTCTCTTCGGGTTAGAAGATGAGTTCATAGAGCAAGCTCAGTTGGTGGTATTTAACCTCAGATATCTATACTAAGAGAGAATCTCAGTCCAGTCTGTGAGTTCCATGAGAACACCTGGTTCTCATGGCAGAATCAGCACACAAGGTAAACTGAACGGGATCAGATATTTTCTCCCTTATATGTGGGCTCTTTGTCCTGATTGTTTGCCCTGTATCTTTTCCTATCACAGGTTTTATAGAAGTGCTCTTTTTCTAGATTCGTTTCAAGGGCTTTTTAATAATTAAATTTTTTTATCATCCTCTAAAAACTTCAGAAACTACTGATCTTGTATTTAAGAAAGTTTCTTTACTATAAACTTCTGAAATGGCTATAACACTGAGCTTCATTGTACAAAACATATTGGTGCCAAAAGTCTAGTCTAGAATTTTGTTTTAAAATAATTTGCTATTCATTTACCTAAAAAAAAAATGTTCATGTTACAAGCTAACAATGTTGTCTGGGAGCACAGAGACATCATTAAACATCTGAGATGAAGTTGGCTTGTCAAGTTTAACTTCGTTTCTTTTATACCCTGCTTAGTTTTGAAAGGCAGCCAATGTCTCAGGGAAGGGAGGAAGAGGAAGTGAATTAAAGTGAATCATGGTGTTTCACATTTTTGGACAGGTGTCTGTTACATATCAAATTATGATCAAGGTCCAGACACATCAATTACAGAGGGAAGCATCCTGAAGGATAAAATGAGTCAGTGGGGGTCAGGCTGTAGACGTTGCAGAAACTCAGGAAGGTATTGAGAACTCTCTAGTAACTCCAACAAAGTCACATACGGAATAAAGATTAGCTCTGAAGCGTGGATGCTTCCCTTTGGTAATTGCCATTTACAGCACCAGCTTTTCTAAAATGGAATTAACCCCTTCCCATGTTGTAGAAAAGTCAGTGTAAGAGCCAAGCAGTTTATGAGGCCCAACAAAACTCCAGCCTGGTTTGTAAGAATCAACAACTCATTAGAAAGAAATCAATAAATACTCTAAAATACGTACAAAATTACCAGGATATTCCACATTCCTGTGGTGTACTCTGGAACAATTTCATTCAGTTTTCAAATGCTTCCTGAGAAAAGTAGAACAAGCAGCTGGGATATCTGACCTATTTCTATTGGATTATAAAAATAAAAAAACAGAATTAACATTGCATTATAATTACTATTGATTATAATTAAAAAAAAAAATTAGACCTAGTCTTTCCTATGTCGCTTTTATATACCTTCTTCTGAAGTTGCTGCCACAATATGGGCTTGTAAAACTTTGGAAAAGAGATCACTTTGTAAAACCTGTTATATAAACCGCATCATGGTTGTAATCCACACTTCTGCAGTGCCATGGCATTTTATGAGCTGCAAAATCAAAGACCAAATATTGCCCCACCAACAGCCACTCCCTTCTGCTGGGGTTCTGCAGCTTAACTGTGAACAGCATGCTTTGTTTTGTTTTGGTTTTTTTTGATGCAGGAAGCTCTCCTTGTTTGTGCCTTTGGTAAGTTAAATTCATGTCCTCTGGTGCTTGACATGCTTTGTTTTATAGACCAGCAGCACAGTGCATAGTGGGGGCACTCCATGCCCACCCTTTGATTGATTAAAAGACACCTGCAGCCCCTTCCCTTGCTCAGACACAATAAATCAACCACAATCCAGGAGCAGGGGACTACCAGGAAAGGGGCATCGATCTTCCCCAATGTCATGGGGTTGACAGGAGGATAATGCTGATTATTCTGAGATGCTAAGCTTCAATGACTAAGAGGTCCATCCACCAGTAATGGCCACTGCCAAGAGGTCCACCGCCAAATGCATCCTGGCAGAAAGTCTTTAAAACAATAAACAAAGTAAGCACTGGAAATTTCTCAAATTAATTAAACATAATGAAAACTTTTTGAGGTGCTGAGAGGATGAAGAGGGAAAAGTGGATCGAAGCTCTTCACGTCCAAAATATTACTGTGAAGACAGAAATTTTAAGTGTTAAGGAGGCAAAGGTTGCAATTTACATTATCATGTTATGTATATTGTCTATCATACCTATTATGTATATTTCTTTCATATTATAGTGCTTATTTACTACTCTTTTTTTCCTAGTTTTAAGGAAGTACACATGTTATGAAAACTGAGACCTTTCTCTCCACGATGAGTTATCATTATTGCCCAAAACATCAGCTAATAGGGAAATTGGTGCCCAGGCATCATAAGTGCAGTATGGGTCAATGAATATTTTTTCTGAAGTTAATAGGAATATAGAACATAAAACAGTAGAGAAATTAGCAGAGAATAGCATTTTCACTGAGAATTGTTTCGGGTTTGGCACAAGTAAATTGCTTTCCTCATGTGTCCATAGTCAGCCTATGTCAGAACTGGACATGAGAATCTCAGATTCTCACTTCTATATTGTCACCTAGTATAGGCAATTTACAAAATTTGTTTTTTAAGAAGGTGAATGTGATTTTTAGCACAAATATTGATTTTGTTAATAAGAATTGGCTTTTAATCCATGTAAATAATTGGTTTTCTGAGTGATTATTTGCATTTACCCACCTCCCATTAACTCAAACAATAGCTATTTGTAACACCCCTTATGTACTGTATCTTAATTTTGGGGTGATTGTTCCTTACATATATTCATCTGAGACACTGTAATAAAAATCAGTTATAACTGCTCATCTTTTTATCTTCAAATCCATCTCCCCACATTGTGATCAGTTAGCATTATTGACCAAGACCATTAGATTTATTAGTCGGGGTAAAGTTTGATGACTCTGTGCATATTATTTCATTAGTGTCCAGTTGTTACAGTACACACAGTTTCTTAAATTGATTAATCTACTAGTGTTGCATCAGAAGTATAAAAGCAAACTTTTGGCTTTTGAGAGAAAAATGAATGAGAGATTAGAAACAGCATAAGCTGGAGGATCCGCAAAGGCCTTTGGAATATGTTGTAATCACAGCAAGAGAACAGAACTGAAGCTGCTCCCTTCCTCCTCCCAGGTATTCCCTCTGTCCCCAGACAAACCTGTATCTATGAAATTAGAAATTAATGAAGTTTAGAGGATACAGAATTAGGAAAATACACATCTATGTTGCTGGAAACTGGCCTGATGACAATTTTTTTCTAGTACTTTCCTGCTGTAATACAAAGCCTTTCACATATTTAATTTTTTTAGGTTATGTATTTCTATATTTTCTATTTGATTCACAGTTCTAGATTGCAAAGGAAATTAAAGAAGCAACTGGTTAAAATAAAGTGAAGGAGATACTTCTGAGCCTTTTAGAAGCAGTGACTGAAGAATGCAGCTGGATAGACTTTCAGATCATATCACCTATATGTTATAAATTCTGTCACTTCATAGAGACCTCCTGAACACAAAGACCTCTTCAGCAGAAAATTTCCATTGCCTGTTTGATTTATTTACATTTCTCCTATGGATTGGTCTAGCACCTTTTCTCTTGCAAACCAAATTTACTAACCAGAAGATCAAAGCATTAGGTCCCCATTTTCCCCTTTAAAAATGAATGTAGCTGTTGTAGATCAGGCTATAGGAGGTTCAAATGTGGTGTACAATGTGGTATTCCGGTGAATGAGACTAAAAGGATGTGCAGGACTGGTTCTTCAGGTCTGTGGGCTCAGGTGCAAAGTGGAAAGTGGTGTTCCTAACTAAAAGAAAAGTTGAGGGAAGGTGGAAAAACCTCTTCTGTGTTTCAGAGCATGAATGAAAATGCTTCATCTTTCAAATGAAAATGGAAGTGCTGTGAAATCACTGGCGATGAGAAAAATCAAGCTCTGCATGTGGTCCCTCATGAGGAAAGCTGTGCATTGATCTTTCCAAGCTGGTGCAGAAGAATCCATGGTACACTTCCAAAGAGGACCAGGTGAAGCAGTTAAACAAAGCCATTTTACCACTTGGTGTTATAAGGGTATTGATTTCAGGTGAGTCTGTTACACTCACATGGCTGTAACACTGCCCATCCCAACCACTCAGCAGTTTCTGAACCCTTTAGCTGACTGCAAATAAACACATATCAATGGCAGTAATTAAAAAAAAAATCAGCATCCATTTCCTGCAGAGTTTACAGGTAAGGGTCTGTTATCTGAATTGTATTTTTTTAGTATTTTCCCCTAGTTTTTATTTAGGAATTTATTTCATCTGTGGCTGAGAACTTTGTGCAAGGCAGAGTTCCTTAGAGGCCTTTTGTTGAATATTCTCTTATTCACTAACCATGGGAGTGAAGTAGAGCTGTCCTGAGTTATTTGTGCATGCTGTAATTAATTTCTGACACTAATTAGAAAGAGAATAATACAATGCACACTACATTAGCTTTCTTGCTCCTTTCCTCTTGGTATTGACTTGCAAATGATGGGAGTACAAACTTGAAAAAGAATGCTTTCAGAAGGTGAACTCACACAATTCATTACAATACTTCAGCTATAATATAATATGTCATATTAACTCAACACAGCACAGAGCCAATAAAACTGGTACATGAAAACAACGGTTTAATTTTCATGTAGCTGGTAGTCAGACGTTGTTCTTCTGGCAGAAACAAAGTGGAACTGACTGTTTCAAAGCTTCAGCATTAGAACATGAAGTGATGTGGGTTAGAAATCTATCTAGATTTCCTCATTTTAATGAGGATTCTAATTCTCTTACCTCTAAAGCATTTTGGTATTTTAATATTGGAAACACTTCCTCCTGACAGCACAGATAACTCCTTCTTTCAAGATTCTAAACAAGGTGCAGCATGTGATTGGGAGTGAAGAAATGGTGTGTGAAGGGTGCAATGTGTTATGTGTGTAAGGAAACAAAAACTTATCCTGCTGCACTGCTAAAAAAAGCCCCACCCAAAACATTGCTCTGCAACTAAAACGAAAGGGGTGAACTTATTTTCCCATTTAAAATAGGTCATACCTTAAGATATTTTTGTGAGGTTGGGGATCAGCAAAGAGGATAATTATACAAGAAGTCATCTTTTCCAGAGAAAACGAGCCCCCACAAGTTAGAGTTTTGGTTTAGATGACATTTTACCTTCTGGAAGTTTTAGAAGACTTAAAAAAAATAGCCTAAATATTGTTTTTCTCATATTCTAGAAGAAGAGTATGTCAAAGATCCATAGCTGTTTGGATCTGGTTATTGTTCCTTACCAGTTATTTTGCCTGGAGTGAGAGAAAATAAACACCACTACTAAGCATTTTGTCAAGAGGTAATGAAAAATCTATGTGTTATCACAGAAATGGGACTTCAGAGGCCATGTAGGGGTGGAATAAATTTCACTTGAAGCAGTAAGAACAGGCTAGTGAGATAATAGTGTTTTCATCTTGTGGCTAGAAAAAGAAGGAAGTGTTAAATCTCCAGGGTTTGTCTATTGCTGTGCTCACTGACTCATCTTGGACAAATCATTTTAAAGACCTTTTGCTGGTTTACCAACTCCAGTGTTGTAGTGGGTGATTTCAGTGACTTGTAAAGCATTTTGGATTTTCTGAAGGAAAATGTTGCCAAAGTCTGGGCACAAAGGATAAATATAAGCGAATCAAAATGCTGTCTGAAATGATGTAATGCAGAGAGGCACAAAAGCTGCACTGGAACAAATAACAGCATTTTTATTGGAATTGGAGAAGTTAATAGTTCTGATAGCAAAGGTGAGCTGGTGCAAAGCATAGAGCACATGTTGAGACAGAAGCAAGAATATCATGAGCTCTGAAAATGCAAAATTTTGGTGAGCTAAATATAGAGTTAGCAAACAAACTTGCTCCACGGGTGAAAGAACAAAGCCATACTCTTGCAGTTTGGGGCATAAATAGTTCTTGCTACACTGTTTGTTACAGGAACAATGACACCACTATGTTATTTCCATACCTGAGAGAGTCTTTCTGCATTGATGTGTTGTCCTGAGAATATTAAATACAGGTTGATGTCAATATTCTGTGGAAATAGCTCCAAAAATCTAACAACCTGTTAAAAATACCTGTCAGGAAAGTTAGGCTTATCTGCAGTTTCTCTAAGTTATGTATTGAAGAAAGAAGTTGATGGCCATGAGAATGTCAGCAGTATGTGAAAAATGAAGGGAATGGATGATAATGTGCCTTAGAATAAGTTTGGGTAATAATTGATAAAATCAGAACTGATCTGTGTAGGAACTCAAAAGTAAAAGAATCACCTCCACTGAGAGAATTGTCATCATTGAGTGCACAAGGAAAGGTACACTCAGGTTGCCCATGATGCATCAAAACTCTAGAAACAAGCCAGACTACTTCATGCTTCCCCCCACCCCCCTTTTTAGTCCAAGTTTACATAGTTCAAGTGTGAGTCTCTCTCCACCTCCACAGTACCAGCTATTACAAAATCCAGCTGAGAACCTCAGAGTTAAGACTTAACTAGAGTTGAGCACCAATTTTGTGCTAGGGACAATTACATATTAAGGGGTGGAACAAAGGCATAAGATTGGAGAACTTGCCCAGCATTTGGAGTGGTTTAGCTTTCCTCTGCCTCCAGGTGTGTTTGCTTTCCTGTTGCACAAACTTCCAGCAGAAACACACGTCTGTATGCATGGCTCTGTTTCTGTGCTGGCAGGAATCCTGAGATGTTTAAACAACTCCCTCAAATCCTTGGTGTTGTGCAGAGCATATGAACAAGTTAATTCTCGTCTGACCACACTGAATCAAGTTCATTTTCTCAGTGAGTTGAGGGTTTGAACAATAATACAAAAATAACAAAACTGTTCAGGCATTTCATGTGTTTAATTCACTGACAGAATAATGTAAAGAGCACTCAATAATGAGATCTGACCAAAAAGAAGTTTACTACTTAGCTTATAGGTCTAAAATACAGTAAGAACACATCATGGATGTTTGTGCGTTACTTGTTCATATTTTTTTTTTTACTATTTTTATTTGTTTGGGGTTTTTGTTGTTTTGGTTTTAGAGGTTTTTTTAACTGAGAAAACCAGATAGGCAACTTACAATTAATGTGGCAGAGATGACAGCTTAATTTTTATAGTTCCCTCCTCATTTTTTTCAAAGAGCATTCTGTAAAGCGCGGTAGTTTGCAAAGTAAAACTTTTCTAACAAAAACAGGGAAATTTTTTCCTCTGCAAAATAATCAGGAAACCTGAAGCACTATTGATTTCAGTTGTGATGGTGGAGGAAGAAAAGACAAATGGTATTTGAAGAAAGTGAATCAGATCAATTCCTTTCATTTTGCAAAGGCTGGTCAGGAGAGTTTTTCTCTGATCTGCTGTTGTTTACCTGAGAGTCTTGTGTCAAAACCACTTTTTATCTATGTTCTAAAGTGGTATAGAAATACTGGCACAGGAGGAGCCTGTTCAGTTTACGCAATTACAAATGACTGATCCTATCACAGGGGTAAAATCTTTCACATTCAGTTAGTCAGGTACCTAACAACCCCCCCCAAAAAATGCATAGAAAAATTAATGTATAAAGATTAAACAACAAAAAAAAGTGATTTGGCTTTAATAATGTTGTGCAAATGTGTCTCATATTTTATGTATATTACTGCATATATAAACAGGTTTTCTTAAGTGTATTTGACTAAGTAAGTTTTAAATGACAGATATTAATCAAAACAGAAATAAAAGTTAAGATTTTCAGGCCCTGAAAATCTGCAACACTATACATTTCCATCCTTTAGAAATCCAGAACATTAAATTATTTTAAATAATAATCTCTATGATAGGAAAAACAATGTATAGGAATCCAGTATCACTGACCCTTTTTTTTCTGAAATCTGTGATAACATGCCAGTACTTTCTTTTGAACCATTCGCTTCTGTGATTGAAGCACTTATTTTGTTTAGAGTTTAACTTTTCTGTACTCTAAAAACCAGACAGATTTGAAATTGCTGATATTTAAGGGGAAATCAAAGAACCCTTTTTTCATCCTATATTCAGTGGTGGTTTATATTGCAGCCAACTATGGATGTATCTTTTAATCATCACTAACATGTTCTGTGTAAGCAAATTCAGGTAGAAAGCACCATTGCTGAAGCTTTCTCAGTGTGAAGGTTACACAATTAATGGACCTAAGGCATTAATATATATTCTGGTAGTAGGAAAGGAAATTGAGGTGCCTTCTTGCTATGCCTGAGTTCCCTCTGTCTCACTCGCTCTATGAACAACCTCCCTTGGAGCTAAATACTCCTTCTGCAGTAATAAGCAAGGTTGTGAGTTGCTAAAGATGAGACAGTGAAGGGACCTATCCTGCTGTTACTTGATCTTTATACTTGGCTCTGCTGTGTTAATGTTGCTGAGATTTCAGTAATGAATCATCTTTCAAGATTTCAAAAGTACTGCATAGGCTGTTGCCTTCATAAATTTTACCTGTGGTCTAAGCTAAGGAAAAATCCTTTTTACTGTGGGGCAGTCACTGTGAAAGGCAGTGGTATTTGAAGGCTACTCAGTTCTGGTTTTGTCTGAAATGTTAGATCAGTTATAAGCTTTGCTTTCAATCCTGGTTACAGGGCTCTATGCATCTATTAATGTGCATTGGTGGTGCTCACATGTGAGTGTTTTATAACACCTCTCTGTCATGGATTTTGCTGTTTTTCTCTGTTAGATACTTGTTTGGAAAGTGTAAAGAAAACGTTTCATTTGAAGAAGATTGTGTTGACCCAAGGGCAGATGACTTTGTTCATTCTTTTTTTGGTAGGATTGGTGCCTTCTAGTGATCCTTAGGCTTTCATTCAAACTACCTGAGGTGTTTTGTTGACTGTATTCTCTTTGAGGCCAAAAGTTTTTCCCCCTTGATTAGCTCTGACTGTGAAGGGAAATCCTTGGGGATGGTTTCAATTACATAGTTCTGGTTGATCTTAAATTTTCACTGAGCAAATAGCTTGCAACAAAATCTTCTTGGTTGCCAATAACCAACACTAAACACTGAAGAAGGTATCAGGTCAAAAGAGCAGAGTTCCTTTGGTCACCTTGGGTAGATCCCATCATTATTGTAAACCTTAATCAGAGTGGCCTTTCTGATAGCTTTTTGAAGTAGAAATTGAAAGTATTACATAAACATATTACTTCTAAGGATACTTTGATTTTATTTGCAAAATACATCTCTTACCTTCATTTATATAGTGAGACATCTCTGACATGTCATTGAAAGTTACCAGTACAAGCAAAGTTGCCATAAACTGGATTGATGTATTTCTTTTAAACTGGAAATCAAGGCAGGACTCAGTTTGGAGATAAGCTGTGCATGAAAACATGCACATTATGGATTTATCTGAAGTTTTGCCTGTAAACCTTTATACACTCTCTTATAACATGCTGTTAGTGCCACAGAGCATCAGTTGTTGTTGGAATGGGTGAAAGTGTCCGGTAGTTGATTCTGTGCTTTTCCAGTGTTGCAGCACGGGTATGGTGACACTCTTCAGTCATGGTTACAACAAGGTTTAATTGTTGTAGTGAGATTTCAGTTCCTGCAGACCAAGAACTTTTAATTTTCCATTTTCACCACCAGTTACAGCAACACCAGTCTGACTGGCCAATCTCTTCCTTCATAAATGGCTTTAGTATCCCCAGTCTATTTTGGGCATTCACAGCTGAACTCAAGTCTGTAAGGTTTCAATTATAAAAATATAGGTGACCATAATCTTAAAACAACCAGACATAGAAGAGTCCTGCTCTTCCAGCTTGGCCAAGTCTGTATTTCTAGGACCCAGGCAGAACTGCATGCAGAGTAGATGCTGCCAAATTCCTTCTCATATAATTTTTAATGTTAAAAAAATCGACAAAAAGAGAAATGGATAATAAAATTCCAATAACTAGCACCTTGGCTATTAATGTTTCACCTGCATAATTATACTGCAAATAATATACATTATACATGCAATATTAACACTCACCAAAGATGAAGGTCCTGAGGTACATTGAGAACTTCCCAGCTGGATTTAATATAATTACAAGATGAAATAAATGGTATTCATAAGAGGCCAGAACACCACCACACAGCCTAATGAATTATTGATGATGATCGCCAAGATGACCCATTGCTTTTGATTTTTCTCATTCTTTCCCATTTCAGGGATGAAGCTTCCAGGGAGAAAGCTATCATTTAAATTATTAAGGAGGAAAAAATAAAAATCCTTATCTTTTTTTTTTTTCAAAAAAATGCTATTTTTAGGAAACTAGAGACTAAGAACAGTTTTGCCAGTCTCAATTTTTCCTGTAGGTCATACAGAATTAGGGTGTTTTCCCACAGTTATTTCTCCATAAACAAGGTCTATGTCAATATAGTTACTTTTTGACCTTGTATGATGCTTGGAGGTTGCGATTTTTCAAATGTTAGTTCCTCACTTAATTTGGCCCAACAAGTCTATTTTATGCAAATACGGGCTGTAAAATTGGAATGAGAGAGTAATGAAAGATTGGGATATGTGTTACTTCTTAACCTTAACACAGAAGTGTCTGTGACTGGCTGATGGTGTCAGTGACAGAAAGCAGTTGATTTCTAGAAAGTAAAAAACAAACAAACAAAACGTTTAAGGTAAAAAACAGTTGGGCTCTTCAGAATTTCAAAAACAATGAGTATAAATTACTATTTATGGGTTTAAAATATAAGCATATTATTAGTGTCTAAGAAGGAAAATAAGACCAAACACCTGGAACTCCACCCAAGCTGAAAAGTAGATAGGGATAACAGAACCAGTTATTATGTTAGAAATGTCTAAATACATATCTGGATGGAACACCTGATAGCTTTGTGTACATCAGTAAAGATAAATGCAATAAATCAATCAATAAATCCATAAATGCAATCATAAATATTGTGGGATGACATCCCCTGTTCAGAATTCCTTGCTGTTTTTGTTCTAATCACAGACCAGAGCTGAGTTAATTACTACTGCAATGAATATCAACCAGATGCAAAATGTTACTTCTAGTCTTTATACTACCCCTAATCCATTAACTGAGCCCTAAAAGCACAAGGGCAGAGCATTAGCCATACAAATATTACTTCCTATTTTTGTCAGGGAAAAACTGAAGGATAAATCCTATATTTGAGCAGAACTAAGAAGAAGATTTAATCTACTCATGGATTTTCTTTCTTGTTTTCGATGACAGAAATGTTAGGCTGTCTGCAAGAGATTTTAGACTTCCCACTCGATGTGTATCTTATTTACAGTTGTAGCTGAAGAATGTCATGGACAGATTCAGATTTTCCTGATTAACTCTCCTCTTCATTTTTCCTTTGTCTGAAAGTCTTTCCAGCCATGCTATAGGCTATACCTCATTCAAAGTGTAACTTCACATTAAAGCAATGCCCTTCATTCTTTGGTTATTTGGAGACAGTTGTTCCTGAACCAAACGGGATGGATTTTTTAGAGGATTCAGGTGGTTTTTTAGCATTATTTTTAGCATTTCCTTCTTTCAATAGGAAAGTGGGAATAGCAGTTTAATTTATGCAAGCACAAAATAAATGCCATTAATTAACACCTAAAACTCAAGACACCTTTATTTCTTCTGTATGACCGTTGGTGTGGTAGCATGAAGGAAGTGTATAGGGGAGAAGGATTGCCACAGGAACCTTTCAGGAACCTCAGTTCTAGAAACAGGTTTTGGAACATAGGAGTTCAGCATTTATTTTTTTCTCTTTGTTGTTCTCCCTGATAATAACTTCTCACTGAGACTTGGATAAGCGTCCAGTGGTTAAATCCCAGCAAAGCTGTGGGATCTCTGAAACTGCTACACTGTGCTACTGTGAGCTTCTTTAGACAGCGCATGTCCTGGGAAAATCCATACTCCAGAACCTTTATATTTTCTCTTCCTAAAGTGGTAAAGAAGCTCTTACCACCACTTCTTTGTGATGATGAGACCTCAGAGAAGCTGTGGGTGCCCCAAGCTTGGAAATGTCCAAGGCCAGGTTGGACAGGGCTTGGAGCAACCTGATCTAGTGGAAAGAGTCCCTGCCCATAGCAGGGGAGGTTTAATGAGGTGATCTTTAAGGTCTCTTCCAACCCAGAAGATTCTATGATTTTTTTTTTTTTTACACTTTTTCAAGCATGTCCTCTTGACATTGCTCCATCCAATGTCTGGGCAGCATCACTGAGAGAATTTAGACACGGCGACGACGCTTTGCTCATTTAAAGTGTTTTCCTCCAACAAGCCCACCTGTGGCTCTGCTGTTCCTCATTATTCATTATTCATGGACAAAGACATGAAGATGCTCACCAAAGAACCTCAGCAGAATGATTTGTGACCCCTTTATTCCATGAGTTGTTCACAAGATGATTTACAGACTTGGATTCTACTTATTCTGGCTAAAGGTGAGGAGATGGAGGCTCACTTATGTAAGGCAACACTAAAAGGCTGCCAAGGAGTGAGTGAGCCAGGCTATTAGTGCAGAGTCAGAGAAGGGATAGAATTGCAATTAATTCCTTGTAACCTGTCTGCTGCCAGGGAATAGTTATTAATTATCTAATCTGCCTGTTAAATTTTCCCCCCAGGATCTCTCAAGGCATCTTGAGCTGAACCTGGATCATTCACAAGGCTCTGCCTTGTTCTTGCAGATTGCTCAGGTGACAGTCTAGTTTTCTGGTACAGTTGGTTTATTCTTAGGCACAAGGGCTTTTGAAGGCAAGTGAAAAATCTGTGTTTGTTGCTGTTTGTGTGTATGATGTTCACCTTGAAGAGCAATCTGTTCTGCATGCCTTGCATTTACTCTGTACAAGAGGCTCCTTTCTGTAACAGGTCAGGCTGACTTTGCTGATTTGACTGCATCTTCCTGTAGGTATGTTCTTTCCACCCACTGGACAGCACTTTTATGACTAGCCATTAATGTAACATCAGTAGAGCCAGCACTATAATGTAGTAATAAAAACAGCAATGTCATCAGCAAAGAATGTTTTAAAGGTAAATGGATCTTATAACGTGTTCAAAGGCTCCCTGGTACTGCTTTGCTTTCCTTTGCTAACTCACAACGAAGGACTTTAAAAGGGGAGAGAAATAGGAAGAGAAAAGTATTTGAAAGGAAGGAGAAGTTTCATAGCACACTAGTTGAAATGGAAATAGTTTGTTATTGTTGTCTTCCTGCACCAACAGTGCAGAAATGCAGCAGAATCCTGGAGGAGGAGCTCTGTCTGCACTGCAGGCACCTGGAGGGCGTGTGAAATCTGCAAAGCTTGGAGCAATCCTGTTGTAATCTAAAATTACATGAAAACCTACAGACTGTGGAGATGGGTGGCAAGGAGGAAGATGCAATCAGATATGGACCCAAAGTTGTGGGAGCCAAATTGTGTCTGAACTTTGTGGGAAGAATTGCAAAGTCACAGGAAACTGTCTTGGTTTTAAAAGTTTTTATTCCATGCTTACTACTTTGGTAGTGTGAGCCCTAGGCCACAGTATTTCCTCCACTGACAGACAGGCCTGGCACCTCTGAAAGGAATTTGCACCACATTTGAGGTGTCACTGATCTGCAGATACAACATGCAGTCTTGCTTTTTGTGGAAAGTCCTGGCTAATTGGAAAAATTACAGGATGTTACTTGTCCCCCTCCTATTTATCAATGAAAGGACATCTGTGAATGAGGAAAGCCAGGCTTGTATACTTCTGTTAATTACAACAAATCCGATACTACCGTTTAAAACAAAGGGCCACAGTATCAGTCTCAAATTAATGAGTTGTAATACAATTCTGAGTGAAATTTAGACACCAGATTTATTGCTACAAGCTGCTGCTCTTGCAGAAAGAACCTTTTCTTCATTTAGGTTTTACACAACATAGTTGTACAGGCTGGCTAAGGGCTAGCAAACACAAAGGTTGTTATTATACCAATCAGCACTGCTCTGACAATGTCCTGCTTGTAATTAATCCTACAAATTCTGCTACCAGACAACTCCGTTCTCAGAACAGTAGCATGTGTTGTGTGGGATCTACTGCTAGCAGAGTTCAACCTCGTGCTTTCAATTTATTTCTAACCTGCAATATCCTTTCCAACAATCTTGTCTCAATCTCCTTTTCTTGTTTTAGTAGTCAATATCAAACCATGAGATACTGGCAATTTGTAATGTCAGTCATTGGTGACTGTATGAAGTAATTTTGGGAGTTTTCACATTACGTAATAAGGACTATGAGGTCAGAGAGAATTCAGTAACCATGACAGTGGTGCTAAGGGGAGAGGTACAGAAAGGCAAGAATAGTCATAAAATTCTTCCAAAATTGAATATTTTTGTTTTATTTTTCACTTCATTGTTGAGTCGTTGAAGAATCCTGGCTTATTCTTTTTAAATCTTTAATTCCTTGGGTTAAAACCACTTCAGACTTGTGACCATACTTCTTGTCCTTCTCTGAGCTGTGTACAGTTTTGTTATACCCTTCCCAAGGTGAGGGAACCAGAGCAGTATAAAGTTTTCAAGCTGTACCCGAAACACAGAATCTCCTTCCCACCATGTCCACTTTCCTTCCTTCATTAAACTTGAACTCTTAAGTTCTGCTAAGCAATCAGCTGGTTCTTGCAAGGGAATCGGGATATTTTTCTAAAGCCTAGTCTGGTTTTCCTCCATGAACATCTCTTTGTATTTATCTGCATTGGATTTCCCCTGCAATTCTGCTGTCAAGGTACTTGGTCTTAGAAAGCCCTTGTAGAATTCTGTATCACTGCCCCCATCCTTATTATGTTAAATACCACAGTAACATGATTACTCCACTTCAGCTTTTCACTACTTTCCCTTTTTCTGTTGTCTACAAATAAGTTCAATAGCATTTGTCTCTAACAGACCTTGTAGAATTCCACCTGAGCCCAACTTACTGTAAGAACCCACCATGTACTTTTACCTACTGTTTCTCTTTTACTCAATAATTTATCCCTAGTGGGACCTTTTGTCTTAATTGTGGCTGTTCCTTTTCATTTAAGGCATTTGATGAGTGACTTTCTCAAAAGGCTTTCCAAAATTTAAAAAGACTGCATCAACCAGATCTTTTGTTATCTGCAAATTTATTGATCCCATTTAAGAAACCCCAAAAGGTTTGTAATGCAGAACTTCAATTTGCAAATGCCACAGTGACTGTTTCAAAATGTAGCACATTTATACAAAGGTCCACTTGACCTATTCCTTACTAAAGTTTTCATTAATTTGGCCTATTCCTTAAGTGCCACTTAAGAACTTTTTCAGGTTTGCTTTCCTTTTGGTGTTGTTTTTGCTATTTTTTTCAGTCCTCTAGTTAACGCAAGAAGCTACACATTGGTAATTATAGTAAAACACTTTGTTCATCCTTGAGTTTTCTGAGAATTTCCTGGTGAACAGCTATAATTTTTTGTGCATTTCATGGTGGTTACCTCTAGCAATTCTAGAGATTTGTTACCATTCACTTTGTCAATCTATTCATTACATCTTTTTAAGTCACTTCAGTTTCAGAAAGAAAAGAAGGAGAATATAAAAGTCTTTTCACCCTGTTTTGCAGTGAATACTAATAAAAAGCATTGCTTTAGTTTCTAGCCCTTTCCTGAATTTTGAATGTGTAGTCCTGTGCTGTTTTTGGCTGGGATAGAGTTAATTTTCTTTATCCTACCTGGTACGGGGCTGTCTTTTGGATCTATGTTGAAAATACTGTTGATAACACACAGATGTTTTGGGGATTTTTGTTTATTTTTTATCTCTTTTGGTTATTTTCCTGTTCATTACAATGTATTTTATTTATTTTATTATTTTATTTTATCTTATTTCAAGTATTAAACTGCTTTTATCTCAATAGGGTGTTTTCTCACTGTTACCTTCCCAATCCTCTTCCCCCCTTCTTCTGGGATTATTCGATGCTGTGGGTTTTGTGGCAGTACTGCTGTTCCTGATGTATCTGAGGAAATACTCTATTATTTTATTATTTTTTTTTTGTTTGTCTGGTTGGTTGGTTGGTTGGTTGGTTTTTTGCTCCTTTTGCTTGTTGCTCCAGCTCTTCTTCAGGGACCTCCATCACTGTATTTTCACTTTTAATCTGCCAGAATATGACTGCTTTTTGTTTCTTCTTTGGATACTTCAGCTTTTGACAGATACCTTCTCATGTATAACAACATCTTTTGCTCTACTTCTAGGCCAGGTTAGTTTTCTTTTGCCACTTCTCAACTCTGTCTTAAGACCTGGTATGTGCCAACTCTGTTGACTGTCACGTGCACAGTTTTTACTCTTTTATAAAGCCTGAGCTGCTTTTTAAAGGCTTTCTGTTTCTTTCTGCAGCTCCTACTTTTGAAGCTGAGTGTAAATCCTGTGGATTTGTTGTACCTCATATATTCTCCTGGGAGTGTGTAACGGTAACATGGTACTTCACCGAGACCAAACTATGGTATAGTTTCTTCAATTGAACACTTTTGGACTAGATCCTGTGAAACTAAAGGGTTATGTCTTCTCTTTTGGGTTACCCAGCCATTGCTGTCTTAGTCATGGATAGCTTGTGTTACATCCTAATCCAATCTTTCCTCTGAAGATGGGTCATTAAAATTCCAGTTCCTGCTGCATTTCCAGCTCTCATTTTCTGTGTCACTTCTCACACAACGTATTTTATTAAGTGTTAACATCCTGACTGGATGCTGCTTGTGTAGGCAATGTTGGTTAAAATCCAAAGTTGCTTTAGTATATGGCTTTATTCCCTCAATCCAGCCCTGGCAAAGTCTGCTTGATGCTTAAGAACTTTGTAGCCTGGCATTAGAAAAATGCTTTTCTGCTCCAAACTGCCAGCATGCCTAGGATTTTGAAATTAAGGCAAAAATTTAAGTGGAAGCAAATGAGACTCCTCAGAAACTCACTCCTATTTCTTAGTCCTCTAGCCCTTCTGTTGGAATATGTAGCCTGTGGGTTTGATTCCCTTCTTGACACTCAAGTGAGATGTCAATCTTTGCTTTCCATTCCCTATGTGACTCTATCTGTTCTGTGACTTATCCTTTATTTGGAATATAGAAGTTCCACATTATTACCCATTATTTTGTCATCACAAATGTGTGTTCTTTTTATTTGCATCACCCACGGTTCACCCGGACAAGTCACACAGACCTCCTGAAGTGCCAGCCATTGGTTTCCTGTGGTTCTGGTAAAGTCTGTCACTCTTCTCAAGGCTCTCCTTGTTCTAGAAGATATATGCTCAGTACCAAAACAATTTGATTCATCCCAACAGCAAACCCTCAGCTTCTGATATGAGTGATGGTAGATTTTTGCAGTTACAGTGACGCCCATCATCCCTCTGGTTTGGATTCAGAGCATACATGTTTTCAGAAGGATATTCTAAAGGTAAGAGAAAATATGTCTATTTTCTCTGGGGAAGATCACATTTTCTTCTAGAGCAGGATGAATTTAATTTTCTTGGAGGTGAAACTACATTCCCTCATGTAGCTCCTGTAGCTGCCAATCCTCCTGATTTCACCCAGTTCAGCCACTTTGGACACCCGTGGGAAACACCAGCAGTTTGTACTCTGAGCTTGCAAATGCTGCTGTTATAAGGAGACTGCTCACACTTTGCCCATTTCATGTAGTAAATGGGTAACCCCTCTCTTTTACATTTACTCCCATCTTCATGTCTTCATTTTGAACAGAGGTTTGGTATAGCATGTTGCCATGAGTGCCCCCTCACAAAGCAGGACTCCGAGCCAGGTTGATACGGGATAAGATAGAAAGTAAAGGTCCTTTAATAACAGGCTAAGTGCCCACAGGAATACAAGATGACATGCATGTGTCTAAGCTTTGATTTCCATAGCTTTTATAATATGATCCCTCCAATCATCACTTTACACATTTCTCAGTCCAGCCCCAGTCCCATCCCTGATCAAACCCCCCGGAATTGGGTCTGGGGTCATCAAGACCCTCTGTCTTCATCCACCTCCTCTTCTTTGGCACACAAAGGTCTTTTGGAGTCCTTCTGTTATGGTTTAGCCAGGTGGGCCTAAATTTAGGCTTTAAAGATCATATTAGGCCTAGAATTGTCAGCTGACTTGAGCTGGGCTGGGCTAGCTAACAGCTGACTTCTTCTAGCCAGTAATATTGTATTCCACACCATCTTACATCATCTCAATAGGAGTAAAATCCAGTGTGTGGGTGTGGCTTAGTCAGTTCTGCCATGGCTGAGGTGTGGGCTGAACGTGGTGCAGCTGCTGCCTTGAAGTGGGCCTGGTTCCTGTTGTTGCCGCTGCTTGCAGTTTGTTTGCGTTCAGGGAAGCAGAAATATTTTGTTGTTACTCTTTCTGTTTCCTGCTAGGTGTCTTTTAGAGTGCTTATGAATTTAGAGTAATATACTTCCTATTAATTGGGGAGTGGGAGGTTATTTCTTGTTATATAAAACTTGTGTAAGAGTGTGTTATATTGTAGTTTTCTTTTAATTTTCTCTTTTCTGTATAAATACATGTAGTTAGTTTCAGCATAAACCTGGTTTGGAGTTTTTCTCCCTCTCCCTCTTCTTTCTCCCTTTGGCTGGTTGGGGGGAGAAGGAACCCTTTTTCTCTGTACTTGGACAGTTGGCAATTTATCAGCTCAACCCAAGACACCTTCCAATGTTCTGAATTCTGGGTCACTCTGAGCTACGTTTATGTTTCGTTCTGTAGGCCTTCTGATAGCATTCAGCTCTTTACCTTGAAGAGAGTCTAAACAAGATTAATTAACTAAAGGAATTTGAGCTACCCATTCTGGGACAGGGGTAGTGATAGAAAGGCGTGAAACTTAAACTGTTAGAAATAGTAACCCTCTAAAAATCTACAGTGCTACATCTACTGTGTTCCTAAAATCTATAGAATGTGAAAATAAAAAATCAAAAACCCTTTTGGCATCAAGCACATACTGGTCTTTGCATCTAATGAATCTATCCAAGCTCCTCATGTATTGCTGTGCTCAATCACAAAACCTGAAGAACATTCTGACTTTCTTTCACCTGTTGCTAAATTCCAACAGCAGCCAAAGTTAGGAGGATCTTCATAATCATGAGGAGAGAGAAGCCCTGGGATACCCTGAGGAAGGTGTGGGGTCTCTTTCAGTAAAGATTACAGAGAAGGATAACCCCCTGGCAGTGGTTAGTCCTTCTGGGAGACAGGAAGGCAGCTTCTAAGTTCCTGCACTGTTGGATCAATAAAGGCTCAGATAATTTCTGAAACCAAGCTATTTCTTCCTTGTATAGCAGCCATTCATTTCCATAAATCAAAACCTTTCAAGCAGGAAGAACATCATCTTCTTTTGTGAGTAGGCAATGGTTTATGTTAAACTAAAGAACATAGCACCTCACTCCAGCTGAATCTGGGAGGCTGGAACTGATGGAAATCTATAGAGGGGTAAGATTAAAGTAAGAAAGAAATTATTAAACTATGTTGTGAAGATAAGCTGTAGAACTCCTTATCAGACAATGTGGATACTCATCTTTACCAAGTGAAATGTACAAGAGGAAAACAGACAAACTAGTTAAAGGGAAATCCATTGAGAACTATTACATGCATAAAATATAACCCTGGCTCTACCCCAAGAATATTTGTGGGCTGAGAAAGTTGTAGTGATGGAGGAAATATAATATCTGCTTGGCATGTGTATGTATTTTTTCCCAGTGACCAAGAGTAAAAGCCTGTTAGAGACAAGTTGCTGGCATAGATGGGCCTTAAACAGTCACTGTCAAATACTAGGGAGATGAAAAAAAAAAGAATTAGAAAGCATAAGTATTGATAAGAGTAATCTTCTTGTTAGATCTCTCACATATTTATTACTTAAATTATATAGCTACCATTAGGCATCTTGATATGCTATTGCAGGTCAACCAATTAATTTTTCAGAAGTGTTATTAAAGGCTTTATAGAGTAAGGACTAAGTTTTCCAGTTTTTTCTATTTGTCATATACTTGTGTATTAGCTTGGCTGTACAGCATCCTGGCTTTCCCTTTGAAAAGGTGCAAATGGGACTACCGACAACTCTAAAAGCAGGGTGAGAGAAGACTGGGAACACTTTCCTTCCAGAAAGGTTACTGGTGTTAAGAATAGTCTGTGAATTGAAGAAATGTGCCTTTTTGGGATTTTAGTCTGGCTGCCTCACCCTTCACACCTGTAGAAATGTTATGATAATTTTATACACAGTGCTCGATAATGATAATGGCCAATCTTCGTGAACGAAGATTTGGGAAGGGCACTCCCCATGTGGGTGTGCCCTCTGAGCCTGCGCAGTGGATTTTTTAGGTGAGGCACAGTGTGCGCAGAACTGGCCCCACCGTTTAAGCCCTAAGGTTCATTTGCCACAGCCGAGCGAGCTTGGACAGTGACAGTGAAGTCTCCTTAGGACTATTTACAGCACCCGGTACTAACCGGGGCTGACCCTGCTGAGTATCCGAGATCTGACAGGATTGGATGGCAGGGAGGCTTGAACTGCCGGGGGCAGTCCATACTGAGACTTGAACTCGCGACCTTCGGATTTGGAGACCGGAGTGCTCTCCACTACACCACGGGACCGCCCTATACAGTGCTTGATAAATATGTTATAAAAAGACATTGATGATTTGTGCAGACACTGTTTTGAAAAGAACAATGCAATTGAAATTATGAAGTGTTTCATAATTGCTGTATCACTTGGAGCACTTTCCAGGATGCTTCTCTCTGGGTATTCCTTTGTGTTTATGGGAGGGGATTTATATGGTGCTAATTTCCTTCCAAACACAGCTTGGGAAATAAACACGTTAAAAGCAAAGTATAAAGTAGGAAAAAAACTTGACCAACAAAGAACAAGGAAAAAGCAATGCTAAACTGATGCTTAGAGCTACTCCCGGGGTGTCTCTTCTTGGCTGTGTGCTGAATTTGCAAGCTCTGCCAAAGCAGAAGTTGCCAAAACTCCGATAAAACACAAACTGAAAGTCTGTGGCTCAAATTATTTGCTCTGCTGAAGTTTCCTTGCTCATTGTTATTTAAACATTCTGAGTTTTGTTTTTGAAGAAGATGGAGCAGAAAGAATTGGGAACTTGGTCCCTTTTCCCGACGGAGCTGTGATGCCAGTTTGTGTGTGCACAGGGCTGGAGTAATAATAAATTCTCTGTGCTCATCTATATTCATTTACATTGGTAAGCACTCAATGTAATTCTCATGTCCCATTTTCAATTTGATAACACTTTCAGTCATGCTCCAGTGGGTGCTTTTGAAAAAAACTAAAAAAAACCCAACAAAATGCCCCGACAAAACAAATACACACAAAACCCAAACCCAACCCCCTAAAACCCCAAACCAAAACATTTAACCCCCTTCCCCCTCAAAACTCCAATTTCCTTCAAAAATATTCTTGTTATAGACTAGACTAAACAGGATTAAAAAGAGAGGGAACATCATAAAAGGTTGGTTCTGCTCCTTGGGTACCCATTAATTTACTGAGAAACAGCCTTTCTATTACACTTCAGGTGACAGAAACGCAATCAGAGTTGTGAAATGCCTTCCTTTCTCCCTCTTCCTCTTATTGATTCTCCTGTAAATAGAAAACTTTCATCTTAGTTTCTGTTTCAAAAAAAAGTCTCCCAATTTTTTAGAGTGTGTTTAATACTGATACTTAGAAACTTGATTTCTGATCTGAAAAAAAATTATTTATTCTGTAAATACTCAGGGTTGAAGTTTCAAGAGGCTTTATTTTGTCTTGGAACTGCTGGCAGAGGTTCACATGTAAGTAAGGAAGACTAATAACTTCTTATTTCAAAGAAAGCTTAAAAATATTACTCCTAAGAACTCCCTCCAAACCCCTTTTATTGTTTGTGTTCTTTGGACTTAAAATCTTAAAACACATTTAAATTCCTATTTCTTCCCATTCCAGGTGGATTTAGGAACTTGAATATCTTTCAAAGTGTTTTAAAAATCTATGCTCAACTAACCTGCCCAAAAGTGGATTAGAGACAAGAATCAAACTCAGGTTGTTGGAGTTTTATGCAACTGAAATGGTCATAAAGTTATTGTTCAAAAAGCAAAAATAAAATTAAATGTAGGGTGAAAGCCAAATGCATCATTTTAAGTGTGGCTCTAACTCTTTTCCCTGGGAGTGAGGGCTCCAGTCATAAGGGTGCTTTGTACCAAATTATCCCAGCAGAGGGAAAAAATGCTGCGGGTGAATGTCTGTCAGATTAAAGCCTCTTCTGGATGGAGCTATGAAGACAGGAATGCTGGCAAGGTGTGACATGGGCAGAGCCTGACTGACTCGACCACTTGTCTGCTGAATCCATTTGAACCAGGTTCTTTCCTCTGTTCCCCTTCAAATACTTTGTGTTTTAGCAAAGTAACAGCTTTCTTGTTAAGCAAAATAAAGCATCTATCCGTGCTAGCAAGTTTTCAGCAGAACCAATCTAGAAATGCAAATCATTCTTTAGTGTTGCTTTCCTTTTAAAACCTGGCGGAGGGATAAATCTGATTCTTTCAGCATATCACTGGGGAGCAAAAATAGCTTTTGCCTTTTCCATACTACCCAATAATGGTGTAGAAATTTGCTATTTAGATTATAAATACTGTGTAATCAGGCCTCCTTTGTCTGAACAGTTGTACAGGCTCTAAGCACAACAAGGTATTGATCTCAGCAGGAGGTGCAAAGCAAATAGCAACAATATTAAATAAACAGTTTGAAAAACTTGAGGCAGAAACACAGATCCTACCATTTATTTGAGAACAATGTTCCAAATTCAGATTCTGCTAACATCTATGTGAACTTATAAACACCTTATTTACATGTAAATGGCCTTACAAAAGACTGCAGGACTCTGGGCTCTGAAGACATTATTGTCTTTGCTCTCCCTGTCTCCTCCAGAAGCCATAGAATTTTTATTAGCCTAATGTCTGATCTTTGATCAAACTAATTTGAAGTGTTTGCACTTTACACTTACAGATATATCAAATTTATTAGCTAAAATTCTCCATGTACACACATAGCAAATAAATAGACACATTAAATAGTAAATGCTATTTTTAAACCAGTTCCTGGAGAGAAGAAATCTTCTGATTAAGTGGTGAAGATTCTATAGGAATAGCAGATTTCTTTCTTCCCTGTATTGTTCTGGGAAAGCCATATTCCCTCCCTGTATATTTATGCATTTGAAAGTCTAAAGACACAGTTACGTGAAGTTACAAGCAGTTTTATTTTGTCTTATATATTTGCACATATCAAGGATTCATCACTTTCTATTCTCCTCTACATCCTTATTCTTCTCTCCTTCCCTATTGAGTTTGCTCAAAGACATTCAGCTGTGCAAAATATCAGAAGATTAGGATCATTTTTGTAATGTTAGATCAGCTAATTAGTGTATGCTTTGTCTGCTTAATTAAAGGGAAAATCCATCATGTGAATCTTCTTTGATCAAAAGCATCTCTGTGAAAATAAAAGTCATGTTTTAGGTTTTCAGCTGGAATAATTCACATAGGACATGCCACTCCAGTGGAGAACATGCTTAGGAAGAAGGTTTTATCTTTATAACTGTTGCACAGAATATTCCAGCTCTGTTCAGAGTATTTGTCAGGTAAATGTTTGGATTCAAGGCTAGTTCAGGTTTCAATTCATACAGACCCTGTATGAATCAGCTGTATCAGCTCCTCTAGTGTTCTTCACTCTGAATTAATCTTCAATTTTCAGATATCAGTATAATTGATCCTTCAGTCTTGCAAAATGGAGCAGTCAGCCTGTATTTTCTGAGCTGGTATTTAAGCACAATCCAGGATTCTGGCAGGAGGGAAACTGTCAAGAGCTGCCAAGGTCAGGCTGACTGAAATACCTGAGGAATCTAATTATATACCTACCCTTATCCATGTCTCCAAAGTGCTGCTGAGACACTCTTGGGAAGCTGCAGCCATCCCCAGGCTGAATCAGCTCCCAGAGCTCCTTGTGCTGCTAATGCTGCCATGACTGGCTCTTTAGATGGTGCCTTTGTGGAGGTGATAAAACAATGATATTTCAATCTCAGAGTAACCTGTGTCAGATTTAGGAGATGAAGAGATACTCAGATTCAAGATTCTGGTTTAACTGAAATGTTAAGCCAGAGCCCTTACTCAGAATTTCAAAATCTGTGGCATTCAGGGAGCAGTGGCTGGGCAGAGCACCTGAATTTTGGTGCAGGCTGCCAATTTCCAGTGTTTAGTGAGTGGGGTTCTTAGTTTACCAGGATGAAGGAAGAAATGTGCATCACCTTGGTTTCAGAAGTTGCTCTTTGCCAAAGCGTTTTGATTTAAAAATTGTCTTTCTCAGACAGTGAAAAAATACTTTGAAACCTTAATTTGAAACACTTTTATCCTAGAACTTCATCGAGGTCAGCAAAGTTTGGTCTTAAACTGGATTCAAAAGCCACTACCTTCTGAGTGCTACCGTTGTGAAATTTGGGCTTTGGAAATGTCACAATCCACTGATGATGCAGAATGAGATATTTTATGTTGCCTTGTGCTCATCAGCTGATTCATTTTTATAAAAGGCAAACAAGACCAAGGAAGAGAGTTTGACACTGTTGAGAAAGAGGAAAAAACCCAAGCAAAACCCCAAACTGAAGCAAAAAAAACCCCAACCAACCAACCAACCAACAAACCAACCAAACCCAAAACCCAAACAACTTGTCCTCTCCTCTCCCTCTCCCAAAGATGTATTTTTACAAATAGAAGACTTCTGTGAGAAGTCTGTCACATGCAGTGTGCATTTCTTAGTCTGCCATATCACAAGAGGTTAATATGACTCATTTTAAAAGATAAAGACAATCCTAAAAACTATTTCTTTGGATTGTTCTCCAGATCTGAATGTCTCAGTGTATGGTGCTTCCCACTCTTCTAGACAGGAGGTAGAAAAAAAGACTTTTTTTTTCCTAGAAATTCCAATAACACAAACTCTGAAATTAACAATATGAAGAGAAACAGAACAGATGGGATTTGTTTGTTGTCAAGACTGAATAAGAAAGGGCCTGATAAAAATGTATAAAGAACTGAATAATCCAGGAAATTTAAGTTCTCTCTGATTCACAGCATGAGAGAGATGATACTGAATGAAACTGAAAAATAGCATGTTCAAAACTGGCAAAATGAAGTATTTTTTTCATGTGACATCTGATTTCACTGTGTAGCTAAATGCTAGGAAAGTTGCTAAGGCGAGAACTCAGGATGAGAGGTGGAGAAGAGATTCAGAGAAGCAGATGCAGTTGGGGGACTCAGTATTTGCTGCTAACAAACATAAAAGGTAAAATAGAAAAACAACAATTGCTGGAAGAGGGTTATCCCATGATTGTATGATTGTGATGAAAACTATAAGATACCAGCTTAGTTTCATGGACTCTCAGATCTGTACTACTGACCAAAAGCAGTCACATTTTCCTGTTTGTATTTCAGCTGCTGATATTTGTATTATGGACAAAAGAACGATTTTTGGTATCACTTTTGCAGGAACAGTCTGTGGGCAGCAGGACAGGTGCCCATTCCTGCGGTGGCTCTGATGTCTGTGTGCTCACAGGTCCCAGCACTGCTGTTCCTGCTGCCCTGAGTGATGCCTGGTTTTAATGAGGTGCTTTAGAAGATGCTGCTTGTCAGTGTGAGGCAAACTACCGGGTCTGGCTTTAAGCACAGAGGCAGAGACCTGCTGAGGATCTATTGCTGGTGCTGTGACAATAGTCAGGTGCTCCTTGGGCTGGACAGGTGGCACTCCAGCACTTGTACCACCCCCTGGGGAATGAGGTGCTGTTCACTGAGATGCAGAGTGTCCCAGCTAAGGGTGTTACGGTTTTTGAGGCAGAGTGGTAGTTTGAATCTTCCCTTCCTCTGGCACAGGGAAGAGAACTACCTGCTACACTACCAACTTCTCATGTTTGGCAGAGCTTCTGTAATACCCAGAGGAGATTGTTTTGAGTATGTGTGCTTTTGACATGAAGAAAGAAAGAAAATCTTTGAAACACAAAATTATTTCCCCTCTGTTTCATCCTGCTGCCACGATGAACAGTCAGGACATAAGACAGCACACTTCTATAAGACACAGTAACAGCTATTTTTTGACAATGTTTATTGAGTGCATCTTCTGAGTGCTGCATTTGGAGCATTGATGGGTAAAATCTGTCAAGAACTTTGCATCTACATCCATTATAATCTTCTAAAAATCACTCTCCAAACTAATTGTGAACAAGCATAAAGATCGTATTGGCATTTCTGTACTTTGAAGAGTGTGTTTTAGCTTCTTTCTGGAAGGGAACAAAAATGTATTGTTCCCTGTATTGACATCATATTCTTTAGGCTGAGCCATTTTAAAGAGAGGATATTTTGAAGACTGTCCCACGCTTGTATGGATTTCTCCCATCCTGTTATCTGCACCTACTGGGAAGCCATGTTGAAGACTGTATACTGATCTTCCACAGAGTTCCAGTCCTGGCATAAAACAAGCTTTCTATAATCAATCAAGCTTTGTTACTTGGTTCTGTCAGTGATCAGTTTGGTGTATGAATTGCCTGGCATGGATTGGTCTATATTTATTATTCGTGAAATGATATTTTATTAGAAGATCCAAGTTTAGGGTTATAGGGGATTAAAGGACCATGGTGGATTGGCCCTGTCACCCACCAGCTGCTTGCTTGTTGGCCCTGTAGCAGATGGGGGAGAGAATCAGAAGAGAAAAAAAACCTTGGGGATTTAAATAAAGACCTAAAGAATAACGTTTAGTAAGTGAGTGAAAAAAAGCAAAGGAGAAGAAAAAGAAAAAGTGATGCAAAGGCGGACACCACAACTCACCAGGAGACTGATGCCCAGCTGATCTCTGAACAATGCTTGTTTTGGAAAAAAAGGCAGTTATTGTGTTATTGCTGAGCATGATGTTTTATAGCATGGGATACCCCTGTGATGAGTTTGGGTCAGTGGTCTCCTCCATGTCCCTTCCCAGCCTCTTGCCCACTCCCAGCCTACTTGCTGTGTGAGAAACAGAGAAGATCTTGAAGCTGTGTGAGCACTGTTTGGCAACAGCTGAACCACGGGTGTGATATCAGCACTGTTTTAGTCACAAATCCAAAGCATGGCACCATATGGGCTGTTATGAAGAAAATTAACTCTATCTCAGCCAGACTCAATACAAGGATGTAACATCAACACAAACCACTGGTAACGTTATAAATGCAGGTGGGCTTAGTGATTTCATGTCTGTTGGGCCTTAACTCTCCATTCTCTGTGTATTTACTTGCTGAGCTCAGTGGTGTTGGTGCCATTTTCTTCAGCAGACCCAGGATTCACAAAGTTCAACTGTAACTACAGGTCCAGATAGAAAGGATCTAGAAGGAACCAACTTCCATAGGCTGTTTTTTGGTGCAAAGTGTTAATTGCCTCGTTGCATTTGCAATCTTTGGGAAGTTCCTTAGTTCAGAAGTCATTAGACCGATGGAGAAAGGCATTAATGAAGTGCTGAATCTAAAGCATCACCAGATTTTGCTTCTGCTCATAAAGCCCTATAGGACCTGTGACTGTTTTTGTCTGCTTTTCTGCTCCATACTGATGCAAGTGCAATTCTCATTTGCCTTATGAGGCCAGAGAGACCTCTTCTTGCTCATTTCCAGAATTCAAGCATTTTGATGAACTGCCTGTGGGTTAACACCCTGTATGAGTAATAGAGGGCAGACAATACAAAAGTTATTCCATTAGAGAGATTTCACACAACAGTGAGCAATTTTTCTGAATGCCTTTGAAGACTGTAGTAGACTTGACTACCCTGGAAGCTGATAAAATGGTTCATTTGTCCCATTCTTCTGTTTATCAGAAGCCATTCATTTTAACAGGCTGTTTCTAGTTCTGTTTCTGAACATTACATAAGACTTCTCAAAAATCTTTTTACTCTTGATACATACAAGCAACTCAGACAGGGCTATTCAGTAGGAGGCTCAAAACCAGAGGTTCCTAAGGAAAGAAAAAATGACAAAAAGATGGTCATATTGAAAATTGTTTGTTGTTCATAATACAATTATGCTCTGTGATAGAATATCATGCAATAGTGCCTTACAGGTTAAGACTGAAAGACAGACTACACATGTCGCAGTCTTGGTCTTTTGGGATAGGACCAGACCGGCGACGGGGGTTCTTGCACTGCCTGCTGAGCTGCGGTGGATCGTGGCTGCAAGGGCTTAAGGTTGAGTTCACCCACCCCGCGACCCGCAATGAAGACACGGAGACGAAGCGAACACCTTGAAAGCCTAAGCCGATCCAATTTATTAACAAAGTGGAGGGCTTTTTATGCCCTCAGGAGAAAGAACCTTCTAGAAACTGGGTGGAGATAAGGCGGAGCATGCAAATCCGCTACAAACCATTGGAACAAGAACTTATGTGGGTGGCAACCTTGGGAGGAACAAACAGGGGCTAACAGGATTGGACAGCTCCCCAGGGAGAACTGACCAATGGTAGCTGTACTTACACTGACAGGCTGCACCTGCCAGTGTTACCAGCACCATAGGAACAGGGGGCAGAACCTTTATTTTTAACTTTTAATAAAAACTGGGGTAACTGTAGGTAAAGTCCATTATATAAAGTCACAGTCCGGGTTGGCTATTGTCCTTCTGGACTTTCCACACATCGAAGTTGGTCTCTTCGTCCCTTCTCCTTCGCCATTCGTCCGTGTTCATATAAGTCCCATCTCCAACATACACAGGGATAGGCACTGGAAGCAGAAAGTCCCCTGGATGATAATGGGATTGGGAGGGCTGAACCACTGTACACCTGTTATGTGACCTTCAGTAAATCACCTCATGAGGCACCAAATAGAGACTGCAGTATTTTCCCTTCAGCATCTTCTGGAAAACCTGTCCCTGATCTTTGCCATAAAAAATATGTTGTGTTTTGGCTATGAGATAAAACAAGTATTTATTTCATGCTTTACAGATGGGAACCTGAGTGATACCACAATATGGTCTATAACCTTCTGAGTAAAGAGACCCTTATGTGTCTCAAAGAGTACTTGAGATTTCACCCCAGAATAATGAGCCTCAGTGATTTATAGAGGGTGACTGAAAGTTACAATGCAAAGAATTGTATGCAGACTTCCTGAACTCAAGTTCTACACCAGAACCAAACCCAAACCTTTGCATGTCAAAGAGGGACTGTATATTCCTGAGAAAAAGTGCATGAAACTGAAATGTTGCACTATCTCTCTGGATATAAAGTTTTAACTATTTCCCTGTAAAATTTCTTGGAAATAGGACAAAAAATAGGGATCCTGGAGCTAATAATTTAAATTAAAATGGATGCATTTATTGGCAGATAAGTATATCAGGTGGTGCCTGGACATAGACCATATAAAAATAAATGTTATGCATCTATAAATACATAAATATATTTAGACCTTATATAGATAAAAAATAGATTAAGATATAAAATATGCCTTTGGGCTAAGGAGGAGGCAACACAGAAATGAAAAGGTTTTTGATTTACGGAGATGAAAACACCTTTCTGCAGTTACTTTAACGTCACGGTTCGAAATGTGATTTGTGATTATCAAGAGGAATTGTAGTTTGGAGAAAGATTTCGAATTGAATTAAATTGACTTTACTTACTAATGTTTTGCAGCTTTGAAGTTCTGTTTGTCTGAGAAAGAATTTAACATTATTCAAAGTCTACCTCATTAATTATAAATTTTACTGGGGGACGGGGGGGAATGAACAGAAAACACTGAAATTTTCTCTTTACAAAACAGATGGGTCCTTTAAGTCTTATGCCATTATTGCTGCATTCTGAACAGCAAAGCAGGAGCTTCAGTCTTGTTTACTTCATTGGTATATTGACAATGTTATCACAGAGCCAGATCCATCTGGCATGTTTTTATGAGCTGCTTCATCCCTAGGCTTGACTACAGGCAGAAAAGTTTGAGAAATCCAGCTGTTTCCATCTCTACTGGCATTGCTACTTAAATAGACAAGAGACACCTAAGAAACATCCAGAACCAAAGGGAGACATAGGCTGGGGACCACGTTCAGAGCTAGGACTTCACTGGGAACCTTGGAATTGAGTCAGCCTGGGAAAAGGCTGCCCTGGAATTGCTGGACTGAGGCCAGCTTGACAGCTGCAGTTATCAAGGAATGGGATATAAGGGGGAAATGAAACGCTAAGCAAGGTTCTCCACACCATATGTTTTGGGACTGCTCAAGGCCTTAGACTTTATGTAACAAAGCAATTCGATGACAAGATGCTGTTTAACCATATTTGCTCCTTGTGCTGCTCATTGGGGAGGGCTGGGCTGTTGCAGGAGGTATTTCAGTGATCACACAGGGTGGTTTGCCCAGTCACTGCTAATTACCAAGATCTTAATTTGCTAGCACCAGGAATTCCCCTCAGGCCTCCAACATTATTGAATTAAGTCCTGGACAAAGACAATTAGCTACTCTTGGAAACGTCTGTTACAGTCCCTGGAAAATGTGGGGATGCTCTTTATTTATTTGAGTCAAGGACTGTTTTTTACTCAGTTGCTCTGAATTCTGTGCAGTCTATTCAGAGGGGTTTATTTCACTTTGTAGGCCTCATCATTGCTGTGGGAGAGGGAGGTTTTCTTGCCTTTTTGTCTTTTCCTTCACAAACAGTCTATACATGGGATTCTGTCACCTAAGCCTGTTCAAAATGTACTGTAAGCCTCTCTGCATGGGTTCTATTTGCTAAATCTTTGCTGAGATTATAGACAGCTTAGCTGCTTTGTGCTATGTGCTTGTCCATTTAAATTCTGTGATGTACACAGAAATGGGAGGGTGGTATCTAAATTGTACATAGGAGTAGAGGATGCACTTATGCCTGGCTGTAGGAAGAGAGCCTGGAAGAGATTCTTGTGCCATTTTTTTCATTTAAGCAGTCTGGTGTTCCTGCAGAAGGAGTGGGAAAGCCCTGGAAGATTTGCCTTCACAACACACAAGCTATAGAGATATTTACGTTTGCATGGAGTAGAGGTCTGATTAACAGTATCTGAGTGCCCAAGGCAGCAAAGAATTTATTTTGGATTCACCTACACTCACTATCCTTGGAAAAGAGAAAGTATGGGGAGTGTNGGTGGTCCCAAAATAATTTTAGGCATGTCCAGTTTACATTTTTTTACTAATTTTAATCTTACATAGAAACTCCACACCCCTAATAGGAATCATAAGGTATAAGACCTCCATATAAGACTAAGATGAAATCATCACAAGACACATCTGGGGAAATATTCCAAGCCTTGCGGTTTGGCTTTGTGGTTACACAGTTAACAATTTTTAGCATACACAAAATACATTTAAAGAAGTACTTGGTTCTGCGTTTGGGCCTTGCAAAATTTCTTAAAAGCGGCGGAGCCTTAATCACAATGACATGACAAACTTTGCTTTATTAAAACCGATACAAAAACTTTATATCAAATCATCAACTCAATTTAACAAGGAAATTTTATATTGATCACTTATCTATCACAATATTTATGTTTGCTTGGAGTAGAGGTCTGATTAACAATATCTGAGTGCCCAAGGCAGCAAAGAAATTATTTTGGATTCACCTACACTCACTATCCTTGGAAAAGAGAAAGTATGGGGAGTGTTGGTTGATTTTGTCTCATTTCTCCTTGGGTGTAAAATCTAGGGGCATATAAATCAGACTTTTTGTGTTGAAGGACCCTAGCAAGCTGGTCTTTATTTTTTTGCTGTTGTTGTTGATTTGTATCGTTATAGTTTATGAGCATTCTAGGAATTGTCCTGAATGTGTCAGATATTTTGTTCATCTGTCAACACTCTTTGTATTTGGATCATAGTAATTTATATGAGTCTTGATGCATTGGATATGGTTCTGAGGATTATGAAGTAGAATAGGCAAGAAGAAATGGTGGACTGACAAACAGGTACAAACAATTTGTTTAATTTAAAACAAATTGGAAAGTGAAATCTAAGTTGAAGAACATGGTAAATAATGTTAAAATTATGTCTTTATGGACAGAAACTTCAAGTGCATTTACAACATCCACAGCCTGTCCTAGACAGATATGAGCTAGCTTTGAAACAGAAACCTTATTGTAACATTTAGAGGGATGTGTGATGCGCTTTCCTTGTGTGATGCATTTTCCTTGAAGATTTCTTGGCTCAACATTCGCACTTCTTGCTACCCGGCCTGATAGCTTTGTTCATACTATAAAGGTCCTAGAAGAAGGTTTAAAGAAGGACTTCTAATTATAGTGTGATGAGAAAATACTGATATATACTATGTATGGACCAGTGGAACAGTATTTTTTCTAGTGCAGAATTCTGCAAAATAGTTAAACTTTCTGTTAACGTAATTAACAACAATTTCATTCCCTTATTTTTCATCATTCCAAGACCTGTGCTTCCACATCCTCTCCAAGGCTTTCTCTTTTGCACCTATTACATTTGTTTTCTTTTGCTAGTGTCTTCCTTTCACCCCCTCTATTCTCACCCCTTCCCATCTGTCTGTTTTTCCTGCTTGACCACGTTCTCTGGGCAGCTCTTCCTGAATCTCCTACTCTGCTGGAATGGTATTGCAACATCTGCTTTTTGTGCTGATAATGTTTGGGGGTCCTGTTTGATAACTTGGTTCTGTCTTCTTTACCACCTACCCCTTTGGTTTTCACATGCACTGATAAATCAGCTTTGCTGCCCTTTTCTGGTCTTGCCCAAGTATGTCCGCATATTTCCTGTAGTAGGGAACCCAGAACCGGACAGAGTGCTCCATTTGCTCAACTATGCTTCTCTGCTATATTCTTCAGCATCCAAACCCACATCCCTTGGGTATTCTGAGCTGTATGTTATGACTTTGTGTTTGAAATCATAGAACCAGATAACAGGATTTGTTTCCCTAAGGCAGATCACGTGCTAATGGCTGTTACCACTTCCCTTTGTAAAAGCAGGTATCCAAAGCTCTGCATTTCAATTTGTTTTGCAAGATAGCATTTGTTATTCTTTCTCTAAAAGAACACAAAAAAAACCTGAAAAGAAACCACCATAGAACGTTTCCCGTTGTTGAGATCAATTTAGGAGAAGGGAGGAGATGAGAGTTCCTACTGGTAACAGCGTCCTGGATAAAGGTCATTATATTAGAGTGAGTTGTGACATGCAAGAATGAGACAAACTTAAAGAGAAACTTTGGGTTAAAATTAGAAAATTAGACTGTTGTTTTCTGAATTATATGTGAGGCCTGTTTGCAAATCCAGTTCTAATTGAATAGATATTCAAAAAATTGCCCAGGGCAGATTCTTTCAGGGACAAATGATTGACACAACTTGCTCACTTTTTTGTTAGGTCAGAGCATACAAAGAACCAGAAAAACGTCAAGTATGTGTTGAACCGTGGTTAAAATTCAGAGTTCTGTCAAAATTTCATGACAATCCTTTCAGTCTTGTCCCCTCTAAAAGAACACACTTAGATTTTTTTCTTTTAGATTTCTCATTTTACTTCCCTTTCAATTCACATTGCTCTTCCCATGGCAGGACCCCCATTTATTTTCTCTGCCTGTTCCCAATTTTCCTCATTTAATCTTGCTATAAAATTCTAGCACTTGCCATGTATGACTTTATATCAAAAAAGTCAGAGGAATAGGAACCTCTGCATAATTTTTTTTTCCTTTGTTCATTAGTCTAAGAGCCATAATGAATTATCCTTCATGAATACATCTATTCCCTTTCTGAATCCATTGGCCTCCAGAGCACTCTAGTCCAGTGATTCCACAGCTCAATTACATTTCCTTTGCTGCATTTTGAACTTGCAGCCTGATACTTAACACTGGTGTGTATACTGTGAGAAACTGAACGGTCACTTCCTATCCATCTCCTACATACTACTGTTAATTTTTAAAGAGCTTTAACATATTCTTTTCTTAGTGTTAATTGTTCCAAATAAAAATGCTTGTAAATATGTAATTATTACTTATGTCCTGATTAGAGAGATATTCTTGCTCTCTGTCACCTCAGTAAGAAAATAGGAGGGGTCTTTAAGAAGAAACACCAGTTTGGTTTACTTATTTCTGTTACATAAATCCAGACTTCCAACGGAGCAGAGTTTAAATCTGAAAAAGCCTTGTTTTATTGCTTTTTTTTAATAGGGCATCAGATTTAATAGTGTCCTAGTCTAGTTTTCCAGAGGTTTTCCTGACTTGATGGTGTTACAACAATTGAAAGAAACATTGACTTAAATATTATTGGAATTTGCAGCGAACATTCCTAAAACCTGGGGGTTGCAGTGCCCTTCATTTATAAAGAAAAAAAATGAATTTAATCAAGCTCAGCTATTCCCAAATGTCAAGTTTAACAAAAACCTGGGGAAAACTCAACTGATGACATGAGTTATAAAGTGAAGATTAGGGGTCTTTGTAATGATAAATCAAAAAGTTGGCATAGACAATGTTGGGAGAATCTCTTTCCCCTGTTGGGCAAGAACATCAGGCTAAATAATCACAAAAGTAATATATGACATTAACTCTTCTGTGTTTCTATTGTGAAGATACAAAAATGAAAGGGTAAGAATCAGCTACTTATCTATGATTTCCAAATCCGGTGCTGCCTCAGGCATTACAAGTTTTAAACATGAGATCACTTTTTGGGGGGTTAATGACATAAAAGGGCTGTCATGAGAAACAATTTTTGAGAAAAATTTCTGTTTACCAAGGTCGATAAGGTTAAAGAAACTAAATTAAATAATTTCCTTTCCTTGCCCTCCTGGGTAACAGGATACTGATAAGGCTGTAGTATCCATGGATTTGTTTTCACAGCTCTTTATAATGCACGTTTTCTCCTGACTGAATAATTCCTCATTTTGGGGGTGAGAAAGCATTTCAAATTAGCAATTTAATATTGGTCACGAATAGATAACCTTTCACTTCCATTGTACTAGTGAACGGGTTTGCAAACTGTTTTTGAGTGGCTTTATGTAGTGGGGAATTGACATTGTTATTTATGCTCCAGAGTTAGTTGAAACGGGACAAATGTGCTCACTGAGGATGCAGGAGGTGAATATATTCTAGCTTTTAACTTCAAGGTTATGAACTAAGTATTTTAAGGTTTAAGTAAGGAAAAATATTTTATGGATTGAGGAAAGGAGAAGAAAGGCCCACTGAGCCTTCAGAACATGGAGGCAAAGAAGGTCTCCAGGGTAATGGAGAAAGAACTTACAGAGAGAAGAAAGCAAACTGAAGTTATTGCTTTTGAGGTGCATTTTTGCTGAATTGCAGCCACATAAATGCTAAGTTTTTACTCTACCTGATTCTCTAAGTTCTGTTGCATCAGGAGGGGAAAGATCATCATTAACAATTTTACACAGACAATAAAATATTATGAGATAGTAGTAATAGTGTATATTAAACTCTACTTGTGGGCCATGACATGTTATTAAATCATATAAATAAAATCAAAACAACATGAAGAGTAATGATTCTGCTCTGCAAATGAAATCTTTAGATTTTGAGAGTGCTATTTTTCCTAAGAAAAAATTGTAGAATCCTATTTCATAGATCTTGTCTGATTTGGAGCACTAGCTTTTTTTTTTTTTTTTTTTTTTTTTTTTTTTTTTTTTTTTTTTNTTTTTTTTTTTTTTTTTTTTTTTTTTTAAATGAGAGCATGTTTTGAAGAGTAAAAATCTTGACTTTTTTTTTCCCCACTCAGTTTTAGCTGCTCTTAGCACCTCATATGTTTATAAATGAATTGTGCTAGGCTGTTTTTAGGCAAAAGAATGAAAGCACATCTTTCAGAAGAATGTGGTGTCCAAGCAACTATAAGATGTAATACTGGGCAGTTACTGGATGATGCCTAACACCTTCAGGTCAGAAAGGTTAAAAATGCACCAGTTAGAATCCTGAAGGAAACATAGTTCCCATGTGTGGGATGATAGAGTTAAACCTAGAAGGAATTCAGAATTTTAGGGTAAAAAGCAGATGCAACTTCCTGGAAGGACTGAGGTTGACATTCTCCCCAACATAATGATAAACATCTGCTCAGAAATCAGAACAGAGTGTGGAATGAAGTGGAGACTACATGGCCCTGTCTGTTCAAATCCCAGCAGAATGGGAGAACACTGTGGTACCAAGACTGTATAGTACCTGTCCAACAGGGTGTTCTGCTGCTGAGCCATCAACCATGTCAAACCCTCTCCTCAGGTACCAAGCCATGAAGACTCCTCTCCCTTTGGGTAGAGTGAGATAACATGACATCAGTCAGAAATGAAAGGTATTTATGACTAGAGCCACTCAAACTCCACCCAAATGTAAAGAAAATGTATAAAAGTAAGTTGGGGATAAGGGGAAAGTGGGAGAAGACTTCCACTGAAAGTCAGTCGAGGGGCTGAGTCCATCTTGTCTCTCCCCACAGGGACACCTTGTGTGAGAATTATACTCCATGCACATTAAATGCTGCTTTAAAGACTAGAGCTTTTGTTTGTGCTTACCCCATGGCATATTAGTAGGTTGCTTCTTATCAAAGCTTGTGCTAGCTTAATATATTTACCAGGAGTTTGCTTTAAAATGCAGTAGACACTGTCACTGACAACTTTCAAACCTTATTTACTTGTCACATTTTGTATTAATAAAGAGTTTTCTGTTCCTTGCAGTTACTGGCAGTGAAGAACACCTTGGCAGGACCCACTGTGAGGTCTTTGCTCTGTTGAGTCCCCCCAAAATGGGTAGTCAAGGTACCTTCAACCTTGTGAATCTGTTGGTGAAGGTTTTCATTACAATACACTGACAGACTGTAGGACACCAGGAGCTCAAATTTCCTGGCAGTACCAACAGGTAAAATCCAAACTCCCACCTTTCATGTGACGTTATGTCTTTACAGAGTAGGACAGGGTTGGTTTCGTTCACTTTTACCTGTTCTTTGTTGACATTCTCTATTTTGAAACAACCTTGGTGTTTTAAAAATAGATACTTGGTGTTTTAAAAATAGTTTCATGTGGCTGGCTCATAGGTTGTCTCAGAACGAGTTAGTACTAAATTCCTCAGAATGTCTAGAAAGTTAAGCATCCCTTATATCAGAGGGAAAATTAAGGCAGCATCTGTAGTAACAGTTAGAGTCTCCTTCCCTCCTTCCTTCCCTCCTTCCTTTCTTCCTTCCTTCCCTCCTTTCTTCCCTCCTTCCCTTCTTCCTTCCTTCCCTCCTTTCTTCCCTCCTTCCCAAGCATCCAGTCACAAATCTTCCTTTTCTCTAAATACTTTTGGTTCACTATGCCTGTTTAAACTAGCCCCCACTGCACTGTAACCTCTCTGCCACAGAGTCACTTTTGCTGTTTTAAGTCACTGTTCCACAATATTCATCTATTTATTTGGGCTTGGCTTTCTCTGGATTTTCCTGCTGGGTTATTAGCACGACTCCACGTAACCTGCTAGACTGTGCTCCTGTTCCCTGCTCCCCGTGGTCACAGCAGCCTCCTTTCCTCCCTCACCTTCTCCCTCAATGCTGGTGAAAAACAGCCCACTGAAGATTATATGGAGCATGAAATAGCCCAGGAATGGCTTTTCTCGCGCTACTTAAACTTCATTTAATGAAGCTGAAATACAATGCCATCAGCTGAAAAATGTGATGGGAATTCACCTCATCGGCTCTGGAAAGCATCTGTTGTGGTGATCTGAAACTGTCTTAGCTAAAGGCTAAACAGTGCTGTTTTTAAAGCACATTCCCATCATGGGAACAAGGAAATGGAGTTAGTGGAGCACGGAGGAATGATCTGAAATTCAGCACATGTGTTTTAGGGGAGAGTTCAGTGCAACAAGTCAGTGAAGCTAATATTTAGGGCTATCAAACCCTTAGCAAAATTGTTTTTTCAATTGTTTTAAGTATGTCACTATCATCATCCTGTTTTTAATTGAAATGTGCTCACTTTCCTTGGATTTTTCTTTTTATTATCTGTTATTTACTGTTTCTGAATCTTCTCCACCTCCTTGGCAGCAATATTTTGCAAGTTGAATGGTGTGGTTAAATAAGGATCATTGCTTCAGGCAAAGTAAGAGTCTGACACTGTTTCTTCATAAAAAAAACCCCATTCCAGTCCAAGCCAAAATACACATTTAATATCTGTGTTTGGATTTTACATTTGTTGACCCAATACATGAAAGAAAACAGTTAGAAATTCACTGATCCACTGAAATAACTAATGATCTGTACATTAGGAAGGAATAAAGCTGTTTAAAATTAAGCACAGCCCTAGAACTTTACAAAATACAAGATTTATCCCTAAATTCTGGGCAATCAATATTTAATTGCACAGAATCAACAGAATAAGAAAAGCAAAATCTCAAAAAATTAGAATCCTCCACATAATTCCTGCTGAAAAAAATCTCTTTGGATCAAGACCTGGTAGGTCAGTGGAGAGTGCTGGGTGCCATTATAAAGCTCAGAAACTTTTCTTTCTCAGCTGTGTAGAGGTCCTCTTTTCACCCCTGCAGAGACAAGACATGACAGTCTTTAAAGCAGCATGTACAGAAATATTTTTACTGGTGAAAGATCTTGGACCTGAGGCTAAATTCAATTTTTTAATACCTGAAAGGAGAGAGATTTGTGTGTTTGGCTAAAGAAGGAGGAAAATTTTCCTTAGGGTGTTACTTTTAAAATTCCAGCTGCTTAGTGCCTCTCATATTTCTAGCCTTGAAAACTGCTTGTTGCTTGAAATCTTAGAATAGTCCTTGAGGAAATGAATCGGGTTGTAAAATGATGAGTCAGTAAATTCAATTTTAAGGTGTTAGTCTTGGACTAAAATGGCTATGGCTGTATGCTGCAGAACACTGACTTGGTGCAGAGCTGCCCTCCTGACTCAGATGTGCTCAACAGACTTTAAAGGGATGACTTCTTTCCTCAACCCTTTATGTTAGTGCAGAAATATGTTCTTTTGATCCTAACTTTAGGATCAGATTCTCTCCCTGCTTGCAACCTGTATAGAACTGACACTGACCAACTTGATAAACTTCTGTGATGAAGAGACAGGTCTGGTAGACAAAGGGAGGGCAGTGGACACCGACTGGACTAGCAGTGGATATACTGGTTGCCTGGACTTCAGCATGGTCTTTGACACTGTCTTACATAAGATCCTCATAGACAGGCTGGTGATCTGTTGGCAGGATTAGCAGTCAGTAAGGTGGGTTGAAAACTGGCTGGATGGGATCACCACTCACTTGTATTGAGAGAATGGTGATCAACACCATGAAGTCTGGATGGTGGCCAGTGATAGCAGTGTATGCCAGGGGTCACTACTGGGTCTAGTCTTATTTATCATTTTTGTTAACAATCAGAATGATGGCATAGAGTGTACCCTCAGCAATTTTGCTGGCAACACCCTGCTGGGACAAGTGGTTGACATGCCAGAATGTTGTGCTGCCACCCACAGGGACCTCAATGGGCCAGAAAAATGGGACAACAGAACTTTCATGAAGGTCAGCAGAACTTTCATGAAGGGGAAGTGTGAAGTCCTGTACATGGAGGAAAACAACTGCAGGCACCAGTGCATGCTGAGCACCTCCCAGCTGGAAAACAGCTTGGCATAAAAGGACCTGGGGGTCCTGGTAGACACCAAGTTGACCATGAGTTTGCAATATGACCTTGTGGCCAAGAAGGACAATTGTATCCTGGTCTGTATCAGGAAGAATGTTTCCAGGAGGTTGAGGAAGTTGATCCTTCCCCTCCACTGAGCCCTAGTGAGGCCACACTTGGAGTACTGTGTCCAGTTCTGGGCTTCCCGGTGCAAAAGAGATATGGACATACTGCAGAGTCCAACAGAGGGCCACAAAGAAGACGAAGGGACTGGAGCATCTTTCTTAAGAGAATACATCCCTGAGAGGAATAGGACAATTTAACCTGCAGAAAAGAAGGCTGGGGGCAGAACTTTAATTACATTCATAAATACCTAAGGGAAGGGTGCAAAGAGGACAGAGACAGGCTGTTTTCAATGGTGCCTGGTGACAGGACCAGAGGCCACAGGCACAAACCAAAACACAGGAGGTTCCTTTAACACTGGCACAGGTTGCCAAGGGAAGCCATGGACTCTCCATCCCTGGAAATACTCAAGAGCTGCCTGGACACAGTCCTTGGCAACTAGTTGGTGTGGTGTTGGTGTTGAATCATATGACTTCCAGAGGTCCCTTCCATCATCAACCATTCTGTGATTTGCAATGAAAATAAAAGTGGGTGAATATATTATAATGTATGTTCTCACAAATTTGACTGAAAAACAAAATCTTCTGTTGGGTGGTCCAGCAGAAACCACTGTGAAACCACCCCTTCTGTCCTAGGGGTGTAAGACCTTAAGGACAGGCAGATCTAATACCTCAGCTGTTTCTGCAAGTGATGACAAGGGCATGATCTCTTAATTTGGGTTTTGAAAGAACATCATCTGAAATTAAAATACCTGGACTCACTGTATTTGATAGGCACTGGATTTGTAAATTAATTTTAGAGAGTCTTGTTTCAAGTGCTATTTGGTCACACCAGACATTTGACATGTTATATGTTGTCACCAATGTACACATTTACTGTTAAAAATCCGACACTGCTTATTTATGAACAAATATAAAATTTGGTATGTATGTTTCTGCCAACTTAACCAACCAGCTTGTTTTAAAACAATGATAAATTATTGTTAAAATCTCAGAGGAATAATGTGCAGAAGAAATGAATGCATCACATTTATTGAACAACTGTATCTAGGAGTTACTTTGTGAATTCTGGCACTGAGGAATCCACTGTTCAAGCCACAGTGATGTGTCGAATTGAAAGGACTCTACTCCTGCCCAGTGAAGTTATTATGAATTCACAACTGTTCTATAGCAGAAGCTGTTTGTTTGAGGTGAAAAGACACTATTACACTGTCATACTGAAAGATGGCTCCTTCCAGCCAGCTCGGTCAGTGAGGTGTTCCGTCTGAAATGTATGAAAAATGGGATGTTTTTATAGCTTTCGAATGAAAAGAGGTGTGTAATAATGGCAAGTGGTTAGAAACAATAAAACCAGTTCACCTTAAACACCTTTCTTCAGAGTAGGCAATTTATATGTTACCTGAGGGGAAGGGCATCCACCCATATGTGCCTGAAGAGCATAGTGTCATTTAATTTGTATTTATGGCTTCTATTGTTAAAGGGAGTTGTGAAGCATGAAAGAAGACATGAAGGTTGAATGGCTGTAGACAGCCACAGTACCCTTAGGAAAACAGCTGCCCTGTCAAGTTCTTCTCTGCTTTTCCTACTCCTTCTGACAGCTTCCTGAGAGAGGCTGAGCATGGTCCTGCTGGGGTGGATTAGTTCCTGGGTTTTAATACAAGAGTCTTGAGGTCCATGTTCTTGGCCTGGTTCTGCTAGACTCATCTCAGAGAGGACTGAGGCTGAGTGTTTGGAGTTAGGTTGATTTTAAAGGATTAATCAGATTATAAACAGCATAGCAAATTATATTCATATTTACTCTCTGATATGAGAATATAAATCTACAAGTCTCATGGAAGAGTATGTACATAGTGAAGAAATACCTGCTGTTTTCAACAAGCTACTCAAGGTAGGAAGAAGCAGCCTAATGATAGAAGGCAAGAGCTCACAGGAAGCTGCTTTGGTCTGCTGAGGAATCTGCAATAAAGACCTCTCCTCACTGCAGGGAATATCAAACATTCAAACTGCATGTAGTGACATGGGAATTGGGAGATGTGGAACAATCCTCAATGTTGTACAGATTTGCTTTTGTGAAGCAGAGTTATATCCACAAAAACTGGGGCTGTAACAGAACAGGTCCCATGCCATGCCCTGTTCTATCATTTAGCTTGTGAACTTTGGAGGGGTAAAGGATAATTTTGAGTGTATCAGCACAGGAGCAAGTTTCTGGGACTGAATTTCTGTTCAACAGAGCTCCCCATGGGAACAACATCAGGAAGCACCTTGTGCAGTGCGTGTTTGTAGGCTACTTTTTCTTGTGGGCATCTGTTCACAACTGTTCTGGAAGTGGTTATCTCTGTTTTGGACAAAGCAGTCGCACAGTTACAGCTGGGTACGGACCTGATGGCTAATTCTCACTACAGAGCAGCAGGTGTTTCCCTCCTTCCTTCTCTTTTTGCTTTTCAAACTGTTCTCTGTGTAGGGGTATGGATTTCAGTGGAGGATTACAGGAAGGTAGGTGTGGAAAGCAGGTCCCATGATGGCTTTCAGTTCTCACTCCTCCCTTCTGCCTCTTCAATCCATCCTCATCCCTGGAAAAGTGTTCTTTTCAAAGCAAAGAGATGTGGCAACATCTCATTATATAGAAATTCACTCTGGTACTCATTTCTCTTACACCCAGTCATGTGGGCAACAAGAAAACATCAAGGAATTGCAGGTATTTAGGAAGTTGAACCAACCAGCATCTGATCTGAATGTCAAGATGAGAGCAGAGAGATGTTTTGCTCAGTTGATACTTTAACAAAAGAAATCTTTAACCCACACTTGGAAGACAAAACCAAACCAACTAATAAATCTTCTAAGCTGACATCTCTTTCTCTTATGAAAAACATCATCTCTGTGCTTAAAATGCATCAAGATAACTGCAAAAAGAAATTCCAGCCATTCTCCTTTGCAGTTTTGTCCTGACTGGAGTGCAATATTATGGGATAGCTCCCAAATTAGGTTAAATGATTTGCCTCAGAAAGATGAAGGAGAAAAAAATTAATATGTAAGTCTTTATTGTTCTCATAATAGCAACTGCTTCACATGTTAAGAAACTGCAATGCATGAGCACAAAAGAAGCCCAAGTCACAGGTGATGACTATATATTTTGTGAAAGAATGGTACAGATAATAATAAAAACTTTAAATCTGTCCTTGCTATCAGGCTTAGTTCCTATAGCTTTTCTAAATGAAATAATTTGGTTTTGTCATTTAAAAGGAGCCAACTCTGGGGTCCAAAATCAAGCATATATTTTGTTCCATCTCAAGCAAATGTCTCTTTCTACGGGCCATTAGTAACCTAAAGGCCATAAGTATCTCCAGTTACCCATATAAATGTCCACTTTTACGAGAACTGAAGCTGCTAGATCAGTTAACTTGTCACGATGGAAGGCACAGAGGCTTGTGAGACAGAAACTGATATTTTGCAAACTGTTTTGCTTTATTTAAGCTGAATGCCATTGTAAACTTGAAAAGAGCTACAAGGAGACTTAATTTGAAAACATAAAGGTCACTGAAGGCCCTAACAAATGGGATGCCTTTGGCAAAAATGTACTTGCTGACTTGAGCACTACCGCTGAAAATGAAAACAAACCAATATATGTTATAATCAATTTGAATGCACAGACTCTTGGTGTATTTCATTTCTTAAGGTGGCTGAGCAGACACAACCTCAGAGCTGTTTCAGCCAGGTAAGTCTATTTGCTCTCATTTGATGTTGATAGTAAATAGTGGTAGCAAATGCTGTTGAGCTGCTGATTGACAGAGCTGGGTTTGTTATTTCACCTAGAAATAGCCCAGGTTTTGATATTCACATAGTTTGCATTGAATCTGCACCAGGCAATGACTCTTCTCTCTAACTGGCTTGAAGAATTAAAGATAGTACAGAGATTCTCAAGGTACTGATGGCTTCAAGCTCCAAAACTAGAGTACAAATCTGTCATCTACTTCTATTGTATTCTATTTTATGAAAAAAACCATCGTATTAGAGAAGTAAATGGATACCAGTGAAAAGAATCAGAACTGAAAATAAATCATGTCTTTTCACAAGTGAAAGTCAGAAAACAGACTTGATCACAAACGAGCAGAGGAGACATAGTTTCTCATATATATATATATGTTTATACTTTCATATATGTGCACATACAGGTTATAGAATATGTTTAGATCTTTACAGGGATTAAGATAACCTCTTTGGTAGTCTCTGATATATATTAGGACAATTTGATTGTCTATCAAATGCATTGATAATCAGATAATGAAGGGTGATTCCTTGATGGAGATGTTTTTCTCTCCCTACAGCTTAATTCCTGAAGCCATACGTAGCCTGAGGGTCCCTCAGACCTTCTTTGAAAACCAGTATCTGAACATGGACAAAGTAGGGGAAATTTTTTCCCACTAAGGTGGCCATCTGCTCATGATCCTCAATTTAAGATATATATTTGTCATTTCTAGTGTTTACTTCCTTTTATGGTTAATAGATATTAATTTACTGTGTGCTGAATTCATACATGATTTTGGTGTTTTTTCCATTGCACTGTCATGTACCTGTCATGGTTTGTTCTTATGGATTATAGGTAAAGGATTTTTTCCTTTATATCCATGACTAAAGTTGTGGCCTGATTTTCAGAGATGTCAACCAGCAACTAATTTGCCCTTTTTTGCGTTAACTTTGGAATAACGCCTTTTTTTAAAAAATTACTTTCTTAATATTCACCACAAGTGTGTGATCGATGTATAAAACTTCCCTCAAATCAGGTTCTTGGATTTAAATCTGCCAGCATATTCCTTAGAACCTCCTGGATCACCTTTGAATCTGAATCTGTCACACTGGTCTCTGTAACGTCCCAGTTGTTTGTTTTCATGATATCATTAAAAGGGACCATGACTGACACATTATTTGGACTTTTTGAGGCTGCAATGAGAGGTGTCTTATGCCAAAACAGTGTATGAATGAGCCACACTCTCACAGAATCGTAGACTAGTTTCGGTTGGGAGGCACCTTAAAGATCATCTCGTTCCAACCCTTGCCATGGGCAGGGAATCTCCCACTAAATCAGGTTGCTCAAAGCCACATCCAACACTGCTGGAATGGATCAGTTCTTTATTATCTGCAGAACTGCATTTAATGTTTCTGTGAGAGGATTTTTATTTTATAGTTGTTCTTTTGTTTCCTGGCCCAGAGACACTGAACTTACTAGTATGAAGAATGAATGTCAAAGGAGTAAAGACAGCCTTAATGGTAGTATTTTATCTAGGTGCACATGAAGCTCTCCACACATCCTAAGATCAAGAAGTACTGTGAACATATAATGCAGGACTGACAAGGGAAAAAAGTCTGTAATTTCTTTTTTTTCCCAGAAGTGTTTTTCTCTATTATATGCCTGGTGGGCAATTATAGACAGAGCACTGATACTGCAATTACACACTGCCAACCCAGACCTGATGTATTGGCTTCTAATACGCTGGAACAAAAATCATTCACATGAGGAAAATGGCTTCGCGTCGAACATAATCCTTGATTTTAAACAAGTGTAAGAAATACAGTATTCACATGGTGTCAATATAACTTCTCCATCAGGTTGATCATATTTGAAAATGTGGGGAAATGTAAGCATTCTGATGCTGCTCATGACCCTACTTAAGCACAGCATGGCAAGTTTGGATGTTTACAAATTCTGTTCTAAATTATTTTCCTAGTGGAAGAGCCAAGGTTATGGATAAAGTAATAACACATGGGAAAGAAATCTGATAGTGGGAGGCTTCCTGCTCTTGCAACAGGAGATGTAATGTGGATGTGCAGGGCCAAATGAAGTAGAATGAGTTCAGCTAGAAATAAGATTTGTTTTCCTGGAGCTGAGGGAAATTAAACATGGAAACAACTTCACTTGGGAGGCAAGAAGGTCCTAAGTGTTATGAGCATACTTTTCAACCCAAGATTAAATGTCTTTTCAGAAACATGCTTTAATTCCAAAATACAGGCTTCAATTCCACATCTTAGAAGAAATCTCTGGCTTGTATTTACAGAACACTCAATAATTGCCATATTTTGAGAATGTAAAGTCAATGCACCTAGGAGTTAGTTTCAAAAAAAATCTTGTCCTTAAATATAGGCACTGAAAGGAGAGAAAAAAGGAGGAGATATCAATAGGAAAAGGGAAAATATGTCTTAATAGTTTCAATTTGCCTGTATAGATGTTATTTCAGAAAGCTGTTCTTGAAAACCAGTCCTGGAAAGATAAAAGTTCCCTTATTTAGTCCTGTACTGTGACCCCTGATGCCTGGGAATAACTCATGCTTTTTAGGGTAAAAGATATCTGGTCACCTATGCAAAGCTGAAGATGTGTGAAATTCTTTGCAAAGCTGAGACACCAGAAGGTTTTATTTTAATGGGAAAGGGCAGAAAGGGAGGTGATCCTGTAAGAACAAAAATAAACAGGGGAAGGAATGGGAGAAATAGGAATAAAATACCATGATGTTTTAAAACTCCAACAGCTTAATTCAGCAGGTGAGATATATTTACTATAAAGTTCCACTTGCTCCAAGCCCTTGCTATTTGAGCTGAAAACAGAAAACCAGAAGTACATAACCCCTCTGTGGTCTCATAACAAGATTTATTGGGCACAATTGTCCTGGGAGGGACAAACCAGTAAAAATGAGACTTCTCCAGTTTTTGGAGGTGATAGTTAGCCTTTATGCTTCCATAGGGATATCAAAGAGGTACCTGGTGGGCACATTTTAACAGCTGGTGGTCTGAATGCTTATTCAGGGCTTTCATTCAACAGACTCAATGTTGTGGCACATCTGGACTTTTTCAGCCAGCTATAGCAGGGCAAATAAAGTGACTCTGCTACCACAGGTCACTGAAAAATAATAAAAAAAAGTCATTCAGAAGAGAAAATACTTTTGATTAATCTAATTTACTNTTTTTTTTTTTTTTTTGCTAACTGGACCTCGTTGGCTTTGCATCTGTTGCAGTTAAGGTTTCAGCACTTTTTCTAGTTTTCATAAATACACTTTGAAGAAAATTTTCACCTGGAATGCTACTTTAGATAGATATGACAAGAGATTCTCTGGCCAAACTTAGACTATCTGCATGCCGAAATTAAGGCAGAAATTGATAGAGAGACATCAGCTAACCCAACTATAATGTGTTTTCTATTCCCAGAGTTGATTTTCCTTCCTATGAAATGCCTGTCTATGGGTGGAAATAATGCAGAATGAATTAGGGACTTGCTCTATGAACAGTGTTACTGGTTTTGACATTCAAAGATAGAATCCTTTTGTAAAGAGCCTGACAGATTTGTTCTGGTTTTAGGTGTATTATTGCAAACATGTAACTCTGGCAGTCCATAATGAGCAAATCTAAATCCTGCCTTACTTAATGTGGACACATAATGACCTTCATTGAGGACAGATTCCCTGTGCAACACTATGTATCATTACTGAATATAAAAAGGAAGAAGACTGAGATAAATCTCGTATCAAGTCTAATACCAAGATAAAGTAGTCAGTCCATCTCATAAAATAACTTCTGTAAAAGAATTCTGTCATCTAACTTTACTTTAGTACACCAAGTTTAATCAAATTAATAAATAACAATTTGAGTATATTTTTCAAAATGTCCATCCCCTACACACAGTGCAAGGCACACATTTCTTGTTAGATGTGACTGAAAAAATTGTGTTCCTGTTCAAAGGGAAAAGCTAGTTCTTGTTATGTTATAGTTCCCCAAATAATAAAAAAAAGTAAAACTATAAGGTTTATAAAATTGAAATTTCAAATTAAGTATCATTCTGAAATGTTTAAAAGCCTTTCACTGACTAACCTTAAATTCATAATGAACTTACACTGTAATTTGGAGTCCTCTCTCCCAGCAGCCAGACTTTGTTTTCCATCCTATATTTGAGATATTTGCGCAGTAGCTGATGTCATGGCCAGAGACTCCTACAAGGTGTAGAAATAACTAACCTGAAAGAGAAATTGTTATACATCTGGTCAAATAATTTTGTTTGAAAAGTACCAGTGAAGGGATGTTTGCCTCTAAATTTTTGACCACAGTAGGCTGGGATGAACACTTCCATTTCTTGATTTAATTTCTATTTCTTGGTTTAATTTCTTAATTTCTTCCCAGTAAAACTGAACTTTTTTATGATATATAGATACCACAGAGTATTTCTGTAAAGCAGTTAATTTTTGGTGTGACTAGAAAGTGTTACAGTTGTTGTTCTATCTCAGAAAATTAAGTTTAAAGAAGATAACTCTATCTATAAAAAAAACCAAAAAATCCCTAAATACTGTGTCCTGGAGCTGCCCAGGCACCCCTGGCAAACACTGCTTGCAGTAGTGTGTTACAGTTAGGTGTTACACATCATTTCAGTTCTTATTCTAGGTTCAGTATTTGTCTGGGGAATTTATTCAGAAGGGAAAAACTGTTGGGTTTTGACCATTTGCTTCTAAGAGGAGTCAGAAAAACTGATCTTGTTCAGAAGTGCCCATTGAGTATCCACTGAAGTTCTAATCAAAGCTATCACCCCCTACCTACCTTGGTCTTCTCAAAGTGAAGTGACAGATCTTGACAAATTTGGTTATGTTGGGGGTATTTTGGCTGCCCACTCAGGAGTGCAGGAGACACCCCTATTACTTGTGTTGAATGTCTCAGACTTGTGCAGTTATATCAAAACCCCTGGGCATTAGAGGGCACTAAGTGCGAAAGAGCATGAAGTTGAATCTATCCTCAGTGCACTGTGTAAGAAATTTCCTCTGGAGATGCTTCTCTCTTCATCAACTACCTATGTCAGAAATTTCATAAATGTGGGTGTCTGATTACTTAAATCACAATATCACTGATGAATCTCAGTATGTTAACGCTTTGCAATCCAGCAACAGGCTTGGGAGAGCACTATGGAAACAGAAAAAGATTTTTTGAAGATTTTGCAGTCCTTGCAAAGGAGGAGATGCAGCTTGAGAAAACAGCAAATTATCAGAGGTGGTAGAAGCTGATGGACAGATTCTCTGTGTTGTAAACAGTGAGCACAGCACATACATCCACTGTGCGTCACACTGTGCATCTGTTCTCCTTGGATAACACAGGTTTGGGAATGAAAGTCAGCCTTTTGGCTGCAACCTCTAGCAAGTGTAGCTCAGGGCCGAGCCTGACTCTTATTTCTCTGCTTAGCTCTGTTTTCCTGCCATTCTGGAGATTAAAAAATGTATCCCCTTTACAGTACAAAGGAGTGATATATAACTTTTTATAGAAAGTCCTGCTCGCAAAGGGATGTACCTTCAGATTTGTGTCTTAAACCTCTGCTGTGGATTTTGACAACATATTGTTCCAGAGTAGCAATTTGTTTTGTTAGTTTTTCTTTCCCCTTTGGGGAGATAGCTTTTATTGTTACAACTGTCAAAGCCTGCTCTTTTTGCTAAGGTACTTGTGGAGAGGGAAAAAGAAAAAATACTGCAGAGGCAATAAGGAGAATGCCTGATAGGCACCTATTGTGAGGAAAACATGTTGCTTTCATCTCCTGGCCCTCCCTCTTTAGTTTGTTTACTTTTCCCTGAACTTAACAGCAATACTATTAAAATTTTTCTGTAAGTGGACTATTAGAGACAGATACAGAAGAGGAGGTGTTAAGAGACTGCTCTACCCAGTCTCTTCCTGACAGTGAAGAAAAATTGGTGGAAAAACTCTACAAGGTGTCCCTAGCAGAACGAGAATGCTGCTGGTTAGAGAGATATAACTGTTCAGGTATTACACAAAAGAATATTGAATTCCAAGGGCAAAGTTAAAGAAATGCAGTGTGGTGGCTCAGATTGGTCTGTGAACCAGGAGATAATACTCCAAGGACTGACACTCACCTGCACATGCTGTGATTTTGTTTGGGTTTATTTTGGTTTGTTCATAGGTATGACAGCTCCCTTGGGTAGAACTGGTCTGACCATGTCATGTAGAACTTAGCTACTTCAGTTCTGGGCCCCTCAGTTCAGGAAAGATATTGAGGTGCTGGAGAGGGTCCAGAGAAGAGCAACGAGGCTGGAGAAGGGAGTGGAGCACAAGTCCTATAGGGAGAGGCTGAGGGAGCTGGGGGTGTTTAGTCTGGAGAAGAGGAGGCTCAGAGGTGACCTCAGCACTGTCTGGAACTGCCTGAAGGGAAGTTCTGGCCAGGTGGGGGTTGGTCTCTTCTCCCAGGCACTCAGCAATAGGACAAGGGGGCACCGGCTCAAGCTCTGCCAGGGGAAATTTAAGTTGGAGATCAGAAAATAATTCTTCACAGAGAGAGTGCTCAGACATTGGAATGGGCTGGCCAGAGACGTGGTGGATTCACCATCCCTGGAGATTTTTAAACGCAGATTGGACATGGCACTGAGTGCCATGATCTAGTAAATGGACTGGAGTTGGACCAAGGGTTGGACTTGATGATCTGGGAGGTCTTTTCCAACCCAATCGATTCTATGATTCTATGATTCTATTCTATGATAATTGTCTTAAACTCTAAAGTTGTGGAGAGACATTCACGGGTGATTCATCACTTCCTGGATGTATGGATCCTTTAAAATAGGTCAGAAGAATGCCATCTTGACTCTAAAGACAGCCTGAAATATTCCTCAGATTCCAAAACCTGTTCTAATATCAGATCTCCCTCTAATCCGGATCAGAGAACAGATTCTTTATGGACATTTGCCATGACTTCTGTGGTGATCTTCAATGTGGTTTTTATGAGTGGATACATCCAACTGAAGGGAGGCAACCAGGGGAAAAAGAGACTGATATATTAGTCATACATAGAGAAAATTGTTTTCAGTGAGGCAACAAAAATTTTCCATTCCCTTTCTTCCATTTTGATGACTCCTTCCCTAGCATGTTATTTATTATGTCCTTCTTTTCAGTAAAGGAATTTTGGTGTTGGTCTTCCACACCACCATCTTTTTGAAGTACTCATCTGTGTCCTATTCTCCTCTTTTGGAATGTAGAAGAAAGTACTACTATTTTTAGAGGTTTGCTATAAATAGAGCCATGCAAACAGTACATTTTCTGCACCAGCTTCTGAACTACATTGTTTTAAAGCAGTCTTTGTTCTTTTCCAAAATAATTTTAGACAAGTGGGGGAAAGAAAAAAAGTTCAAAGTAGTAATTTTTCAGCACCTTTCTGTGTGACTCAACCACTATTATGAATTTGTGCTCCGTCTTACTTATGGGAGAGTCAAGACACTGCAAGGAATTTCCAAGTGCTTAGCAAGGATTACCTGACTAAGCCTGACAATGAGAAAGAGAGAAAACACTGTTGCAATGGGAAATACCATCCGAAGAATATTATATGATGGTTATGTGATGGTTTGGACAATTTTTTCTGATGCATCAGGAGAAAGTGCCAAAAACTTTCTGGTAAAAGCAATGTTTGCACCTCAGCCTTCTTCTTCACGGGTCGTTTGATTTACATAAATGTAGTTCTGCCAAGGAAAAGGTCAAACACAAACTCAATTTTCTAGCTTTTAATAATTTTAACTATATTTCTGGGTGCACACTGAGTTTTTGGGGTGGGGGAGAATTCAAGGCTAATCCAATGATTGTCAGTACTGGGAAAAGTAACTGGTACAAAACAATTTTATCTTTATTTCTGCAGCTCGTGTTTAGTGCAAATCTAGTTTTCCTCTGGGTTAGTGGAGAGGAAGGAGTAGATAACTCTTATCTCTGCAAATTCCTCTCTGACCTTTAAAAACAATTCACTTGATATATTCACAACATTCTCCCTTCAACAAAACGGGGCTAAGGGTAAGTCCTTGTGGGCTGAGCTTGCAGATTTATGTGTTCCATTTTCAACTGGCAAGTAAAGTAAAGCAAAGAGGACTGAGTTATCTGAAAAGTAGTAGTCGTGACTGCTGGTAAAGTGAAGTGCTAGGAAGGCTGTCAGGCTGCGTGACTACCTTACAGTCAGCTGCCCCAGATAAGGCTTTTATGGTTCTTCTCTTTGGAGGAGTCAGTTCGCAGCTGGAGACACTTAACCAGCTTTAGTCACTGGCGTTGACGCAGGAGAGTCTCTGCACTCTCAGTGTGTCAGAACACCCTGCTAAATCCTCTGGGATGTAATCAGAGCTCTCAGTCCTGCCTTTCCTGCTGCCTGTTCAGACTCTCAAGGATTTCCTACATATGAAGGGGCTGAGCCTTCATAAGGGACAGTGGGGAGACAGCAAACCCCATGACCAGCAACGGCAGACACCTCCTTGCAGCCTGAGTGAAAGGTGATGTCAGACTTCATTTGCTGCTTAATTAAAAACCCTTGCACAGGTCCTGTCTGTGACAGAAAGAGCAACGTACCATGAGTGCTAATTCTAATTGAATTTTCAGGCTTATGAAGTTGAAAGGGGAGTGAAATACATGGAGACTTTTATCAACCCTTATTAGCCAAAAGATTCTGTCACTGAGGGTCTCTCAGGCAGGGAAGGGCAGTTCAGCTTCTCCTGGTGCCCCACTCTCCGGCTGGTGAGGTACAGCCATCTGAACCAAATGAGACCACACTAATGAAACGTTAAATTGATCATCTATTTCAAGGCCTGAGGCCCATCAGTATAAGAAGGGTATTTATTTACCCTGTAGAAACCTTTTGTCAAGATTCCAATACAGAAAATATGTGGTGTCACAGAAGGTTGGACTTGATGATCTTGGAGGTATTTTCCAATCTTAAAGATTTTATGATTTTATATGGATAGACTGCTTTCCTCTTCTAAGTTTTCTTCATGCTAAGTGGGGTGAAATCTCCAGCTTTGAAAATAAATATATATGTATGTATCAATTCTAATTCCTTCCATGTTGAACAGTTCAGTGTTCAAGTTCTGACAAACACTTAAACCCACTAACTTTCCATTATGACTGTGTATATAACTTTATCACAGAAAAATTAATTCAGTGTTTCTCTACATTGTGCCCAGAGCTTGACAAAGCATCTGCCTGAACAGGGCTGTGTAAAAATAAAAATAATCAGTTTTGTGCAAGTTTCATGAGTCGAGCTGCCAAACCAGATTTTTGAAATGGGTAGATTGCTTAACTTTATTCACATATCTTATGGTAATTTCCCTTTCCTAAAGTATAAAATTGACAGATATGAGTGTTTTGTGGTCTTTTATCCTTCCTTACATCTTTGATTTGGAAGTGAATTTAAGCTCTAGAAATTAGTAAGGTTTGAAGAATAACTTGAAGTGCTTTGCTGAACAAGAATGCAGAATTTGCATCTGAATCTAGGCTGTAGACTAAGAACATGGAAGTGTCACTACAAACAAAATTCAAAGATGCTGATTCTGCCTTGCATTTCCATCTCATTTGGAAATCTTGCAGCAAAAAGGTTCCATACTGAAGTCTCCAGTGTCATACATAGAAATGGAAGACCAGACACATGGCCAAACCTATATGATTGTGGCACAAAAATAAGAGACACTCTGGGTGTAAAACTCTCAGAGCTGCTTGAATTATTTCATGCTGTCTGTCTCTGTTGTGGGTCTTCATCCACGTAATTCCTATATGAAGCTTAACTTGTGGATTCTGTAAAAAAAGGATCAGTAAAATAAAACATGATGTCTAGCTTGTCAGCAATTATCTGGAAGAAAAACACAGAAAATCTGGAAACCTTCCAATGAAAGCAAATTATGGAAAAGAAGACTTGAGAAATAAGCTACACCCCTTTTTTACAGCTCTAGAAACTAGCTGTTTACTAATAAGTTTATTGTGCTTGTTTACTGCTCCCTAGTGCCTAATTATTATTTTTAGGGATTTAGGCTTTATTTCATCATTTTAACATAACAACTGTCGCTTGAGTTGAAGAAACAGAAAGGATAGAATCTGCAATACACAGCGTACAGCTGGTTGAACTGTTCACAGCAAATCATTTACTGGCTCAGTTAAGCCTTATTATCTCTTTGAAAATTGTCCAGACACAGACTTTGATTATTATGAAATTGTTAATTACTCAAAATTGTTTGACAAACATTTTATAGAAACAGAGTCCAACTTACGGGCTGGTCTCAAGCTGTCTGTTATTCACCACCCTGAGCTCCTGCTGTGTGATAGTGGGACAAACACAATGTCTGGTGGTTTAGACATACAAAGTCAACAGAGGAGAAGCCAGTAGATGGTGCTCAAGGATGTGAAGCCAAATTCCGGGGCTTAGGGTTTTGGAAAACCTGTTACTAAGGCCTGCAAATGTCAAGTTTTGGCTGCATTTGTATCCACACTTAGCAGGTAAGTTCCCTACTTCTTTAGCTTCCCAACTCCCTGAGATATTTGAGGAGTGGGAGCTGAGAGGTTGCTGGGGAGTTGTGTAAACTGCCTTTGTGAGCTCATGTTGCCAGGAGTAATCACAGCACTGCTCTGGAGAGAAAAACCCCAGCATGGAGGAAAGCTTAGGGCAAAGAGCAATCTGTATCCAAAGGTCACAGTTCTCCATTCTTTCCTTTCCCTCTACAGAGCTGATTTATTAAAAAAATTCTCCTCATTTGCATAATGACAGCAGAAACAGTCTCTTTAGGCTTTGTTATATACACTTCAAGTAACCTTGATCAATGGATCACCTTGGACTGATCACACCAGGTTAGTTGTTTTGTCCAAAAGAGTTTTCCTTTTTGACAATTCCCATAACCAAATCTTCAGACACTTGTGATAAGAGCTGTATGAATTCCTAATTTTGCCTCATTGCAAATCTGGAAGATTTGGATTTTCTTAGTGTAAGGTAAAGAAGTCCAAAGGCAGATGTGGTAACTATCTTGCAGTACTTCAGAGGGTACTGTGAAGCAGGAGACCATACATTTCCCATGTCTTCTGCAGCAAGTGCAAGTTTTAACAGGTTTAAACTAAAGCAAGGGATATTTAGTCTGAACATTAAAAAGAACATTTATAAATATAAGGGTAATGGAACACTGATTTCTGAGAGACTATCTCTACCAACAGTGATTTTTAAGCAAAGACTAGAAAAAGCGTGTCAATTATAGCATAAATAAAGTATAATCTGTTCTAAAGAATGTGTGTGAATATGTGTGTAGTTGATCTGGATGAGTTCTCAAAATCCTAAATTCCGGTTTGCTCACCAAAAGTAGATTCCATTGGCAGTTTTTCATAGTTCTGCAAATAGGTTTTTGATAATTACATGTGCTGGAAAGACTGGATCTATACATGCAGGCTTTTAACCTGAGACACTTCTATTTATCAGTTTGCTTTTAAGTCCTATAAATACTCTGGATTTCCAGCTTTTGATAAGTAAGCAGAAAACCTGCTTGTATGCTTCTGTTCTCCCTGCTTTTTATGGAAAGAAGATAAAAGAGACATAAAGCATTAAGTCTGCAATTTGGTCACATGCATATTTCATAAATATATCTTACTGAGTAATATATGGAAGGCTTTTGCAGGCAATCTTTACGATACACACTTTGTTTGGTGAGGAAGGTGCTTGCATTATTGATTTCAATAGAATTTTGCAGAGTAAGGATAAATTGTGGTAATGCTGTACAAGAAGGTGCAGCAAACTAAGGCTCAAATGGCTGCTGGTATATATTCTGTGACCAGAACACTGTTTTATGACCAATAGAGGCAGCAATTCCATAATACACAAGGTCTAAGTGTGATAAACTGGGCTTTGGTGTCATAGATTTCGCCAGGACTTCGAGCAATAAAAATGTTTATGATCTTGAGCATTATGGTGGTATATTGCTTGGAAAACATGCAACAATATGAAGGGGATTGTGTTTGCAGCAGCATTTCAGGAAGGCTGTGGTTTGCTCAGAGAGGTATGCATCCACATTCTAATGTATATCTAAATAACTTTGTATTCCCGTTCCCGTTAACACCTTCTTCAGTATAATTTGCCCCATTTTCTCCTTATAATGCATTATTCAAATTGGGGGCATATGCTGAAGGCATGGAATTCATCTTCCTGTATATTTGGATACAGATAATGCCTATCTCAAGAAAACACCTGTTTTATTTGGGGTGATTCTTTGTGAGTTAAATAATAACCAATTCCTGCTACATGGTAACTGTTCATTTGTCTGCTCTCCACTCTCAGCATTAGCAAGATGTTTTGTCTCAGCCCTTAATGAAACTGAATTTAGCTAATAATGAAAAATTCTGGTGGTATCTCTCTAGCACTACACATCTCTGAAAGATGCAGTCTTGTATTGTACGACCACAATATCATTATACATGATTTCTACTTATGCCCCTTCTCACTGCACTCTTAGTTGGAGCCAGATTAATATAAATACCAAAATTTAATATTTTTAATATGAAACACATTAATTTTCATTATTAATAGTTGTGGGGTGATGGGCTGATAAGCCCTGATGGATTGAGGGAAACACCTCAGCCCCCTGCAAGGGTGCTCCCAGCAGAGAACAAAAGCTTTCAAACTGATAAGATTAAAAAAGGGTGGAGTGTTGTTAAATAATGACATGGCGCCCCTTTGTGATATCTTCCATAACCACTCAAGGAGCCACCACCCTCAGGCATCTGCATCACCCCCCCAAAAGTTTGACTTTAGTCACACAACCACCTGAAGAAAAATAAAAAGGTATAAAAAGAGATGCGGTTTTAACTGTAGGAGAGAGGGAGGAATGCCATGTTACTGCTGGGGTAACTTCTAGCAGCTTGTCTGGCCTCCTCCTACCTCCTGGAACAATGTAGGGGCAAGGAGACCTTGTGCTTTCTATTTTTCTATACTTTCTTTACTTTCTTACAAAGCTTATTCCTTTATACATTCTATCTTGCATCTTATGCTAACAACTACTTTGATTCTTACTTTATAAGCATCCCCTTTACTAACTGTTTTGCTACCTTAATACTAATAACAGTAACTTGCTTTACACTTTGCTACTATATATTAGTTATTGCTTTCTCTTGCAATGTGCAGTTTCTTTTTTCAACATGTGTATTGATAAGAAGCAGCTCTGTTCTTTCCTTTTGTTTTGTGTTACATAGAGAGTGGTGTGCAAGATATTTCATTGTCCTGTGTTATTGAGACAGTGTCTAGATAAGCGTTTTAGGTGGCTGTGTTTTTAGTTAGTAGTACTTTGTTGCCAGTTTCTGTCTGTTGTGAAGATGGGATACATTGCTGTATTGTAACTTGAGTTTAGTGTGTTTGTCTCTGTAAAATGTGTTTTGTGCTGGTTTCTTTTGGGGTCTTTTATTTTCAATTAAAGACAATCTTGCAGCTAAATGTTAGCACCGGCAAAGCAGAACCCACAATAACTGTCACATATTTGTATTAATAAATGTTATTTCGGGAGCTGTAGTGGGGAAAGTTCTTTTCTAGCTATTAAGTGTTGGCTTCAAAACAGAGGTTAGAAATCCTTCCAGCCTGTTTTCTATCCGTAGTCAGAAGGCAGTGCTGGGTTCATAAGGCTCTATTTTTTCTGGAAGCGCTTATTTAGCTGATAAGTTCTCCCTGGCTTAAGTGTTGGCTTCATATCAGAGGTCAGAAACCCTTCCAACCTGTGTGCTGTCCGTAGTCGATAGACAGTGTTGGGGACATAAGGATCTGATTGTCTGGAAGTGCTTATAGCTAATAATTTCTTATTAATACAGTTAAGACTAAAAATCTTTGCACTTCTCTCTCCCTCCTGCCTTTCACATGACAATATTACTATTAATATTGGGCAAGATGAGGAAAATACTAAATGCTGTTTAAAATACTCGTTTGTATCTATGGGTGTATATGTATCTATGCTTGTGGGCATCACAAAAAAAGCTATGTTGGGACTGATGCACTCAATTCCACTTTACTGGAGGGCAAGATGAAGGCTGCTACAGTAAAGGTGTCGTGCCAGATGGAATGAAAGATTTGTGAGACTCGCTGGGTGAAGGGGAGTGGAGTGCACAGATGTGTGTATTCACCCCTGTGTGCTTGGTTCTAAAGCAGGGGCTGTGAAATGGGAAAATAGCTTGAATGGATTACTTAAGATGAAGAAAGAGAAGGGAAAATCAGCCTCAAAAGAAGGGATTTACCCAGACTGATGCAAGGTTTAGTAACTGGGTCATTACTAGAATCCAGGTTGCCTAAATCTTCAGACCACTCTGTCTTCAAAGTTAGAAACAAGAATAGAAATTCTATGGTTTTGGGCATCAAAGGATTTAAAATTCTGAAGTCTAGTCTATTAAACCAGTAATTTTGCACATCAAATGGACATATGGCAAAACAATATTTGGAGGAAGAGAAATTTTGCAGTAAAATTTGATTGGACCAGGCCTCTTTGTTCTTGTTTTTTAACTACTAATCTGCTTTGTTTTGTTTTAGTGTTAATCATTTATGAGAGGGAAAGAAAGAAAATTCTGAAGAAATAAACACCAAATTGATGGAATATAAAATTCTCATGTATTCAGCATGACTTGCCCATAGCGACAAAGTCTTCTGCATTGCTGTTGTAAAGCTTATTTTTGTTTAATAAAGTTTATACAATCTGTCAGTTTTTAAATTAACTGCATGACTGGCTCTGACTTCAGTCACGACATTTTAAGACCATGTAAACATAATCACTGTCTGTGAATGAAATACAGGGATGTGGAACTGGCAGAGACTGCAGGGAATGTGAAGGGAAAATGTGTCATTTTACTGATGAAACAAAACAGCAAAAACATATTTCTAAATAACTTCCCTAGTGCCTTTTTTTTTTAAAGCCAATGGTTAATTACCTTTTGATATATTTATTTTATTTCATGAAAATATGGCTGTTTATCCTTAATTTTAACTTTAGATAGTACCTTTTCACATTGATTCCAAATTGTTTTTCAATATTGTAGGATAATGCTGAAAAATCACGAAGTCAGATTTTGTTGCTCAATTTCTTCATGAGGGAAAAAAAAGAAGGAAAAAAAAAGGCTCTGTTTCTTCATGTGAATTTGGTACACTTACAGCCATGGTTTGATAAATATATATATATAGAATCAGGTGTGAAAATAAAGTAATTAAAATGCAAATAGTACGGAGTCGCTACATTTGTCCATATCTAATTCATGTGATTTCCCACACAGACTGTTTTTAAGGGCTATTTCTATATTGAAATAGAAATGCACATGTGAGAAACCCCAGCACAGTAAAACTCCTAAGGTTGTCAAGTGACAGTAGGTGTATTGAAACATCTTTTATGAATGTTAAGGCTGCCTAAGGAGGTATCTACTAATTCATTTGATTATAGACTATTGTCTTAGCAGTCTGACAAGACTGTGGAATAAATTCTCACAGAAATTACAGACCACTGCATTCCTCGCTACTTTTTTGCTTCAAGTGACAAGTGCACTTCTAATCATATACGTATTCCAATCTGAAATTCTTCATTGATGATAATTTTTACCCTGGGGAGAGGATGAGAGATCCAACCTGATAGATCTTAATCATGTTGCCTAATGCAGCAGTGGAAGATACTCCAACACAGCCATGGATAACCTGGTGAAAAAAAAATCTTTGTGGTTCAAACCGAGCTAGAAAATGCACTGTTGAATGAAACACAAACACAGCCTTTATGTAACCAGATGGGAATGGAATCTGTTGTGCTACAGACTTCTTACTGGAACTTTTGTTTCAGCTCATCATATAGGGGCCCACAATACTAAAATCTCTCTTCAGAAATCATTGCTGTAAGCTATGTATTGACTTTTCTCTTCCTTAGGCTTTACTGCATAAAGAGAAAAAAAAAAACAAAACCCCCAATCAAATAAAGAACATAAAACCCACAAAATGTGGTTTTAGAATTGCAGTGATAAATAATTTTGATTAAAAGAGTATTTGTAGTCATTACTCTTGTCTCATTGGTGCTGGCATAATCCAGAAATCACTTCACTGAGGAATGAATAAGAGCTTTCATTTTTAAAAAAAAATTGAAACCTTTTTAATCTGCCTTTCAACAGATTAGCAGGATTAGAGTTTTCAAAGTATGTTGAAAATACGGTTTATGAGAACGGATGGGCTAAATCCTCAGGTGACATAAATCAGCTTACCTTTGGTGATTTCAGTAAATATAGTGTTAATAAGAATGATATCAGATCACTGTGGAAGACAAGAAAAGAGTAGGCAAAATATAAACCCACCACCCACTGTTTGCAGGGAAAGCAATATGAGATTATAGAAGCGACAGGTGGGGTTTGTGTTTTTCTTGTACAGAGATCTCACTTCCAGACTAGAAGGAGTATGTACACAAGACACTCTGGGATTAGTTGAAAAATATCTTCTGAATTCCTTCTGACAATTGACAGTAAATTAAAAGACACAGACAACTAAGATTTATGAGTAATGTGAGTAAAAAACCACCACAATTAGAACAGTTAGGATTTCCCAGGGCAGTTAGGCTGGATGCTGAATGTCAGGAATATGCTGAAGTGAGAGAGGTGAGAGCACACCCTGTCCTAGACAAGAACATATGCTAATTGGAAATAGTTTTGAAGAAGGTAACTTATTTTAGTTATATATGCAACAATTAATTTGTTTAAATGTAGAGGTTTTATGCCATTTCAGATGTCCTGGGACATCAAAATATTTATATTAGGCTAATAGATAGGACAAAGCAATGAGAGGAGCTATTCTGGAGTGGCAGCTGCACTCTGGACATGATGTCTGTACCATCACAAATGACAATACAATGCTGTGTTTAAACAAAAAAATCAATGCTCCAAAAATTCTGGTGCTTTCTTCACTCCACATTAAAATGAGAAAAATGAATGCCATGGAAAATTATGTCACATTATGCCATCTATTTGTCTTCTTGACCTTCATTTTCATATGTGTGAAGGCAGAAACCATTTTTTTAAACTTTATGATGTAAATGTTTGTTCCAGCTGACCTAAATATTTGATCTGTGCATAGATAATTTTCACCCACTTGAAGGATCCTTAAGTATCGTGAGGTCATTTAATCTCCCTAGAAGTAGAATAGATAATAAAGATGATGGATGTGAGTATCCTTGAGAATCAGTAAAGACGTGTACCACCAGACATGGAAATATTTAGTGTATTTTGAACAGCCTTTAGACTGCATTGACTTCTCCCAAAGAACCAAAGAGTAGCTTCATAATCACCACGTTTTCCCTCAGATCTGCTTAGTTCAGCTTAGCTATATTCCTGGAAAACAATGACAGAAGAACCAAGGAATGGTCTCCAACAGAACTCCTTGCAAACTCAAACTTGGCCAGGAATGGATTAGAAAGAAATTGCAGACTTCATTTTGCCCAGTATCTTTTTCGTGCAGAGGGCAATATACTTGGCTAATATATTTCTATATAAAGACCTCAAAGTCAGTTGTGGAGGAACAATAACATGACAATGCTGTAAAACCAACAGGAGATTTGTTACTAGTTCAGTAATGGAAGTTTATAGAAAATATACCTCACTGAGTTGATAACATTTGAGACCATGAAAACCAATACAGGATATGAATATTTTTATTGATAAATCTGAGCATTTAGATTTTTCAATGCATGAGATTTCTGTGTCACAAAATGTGTATAAAAGTCAGAAAACAAAATTGCATGTAGCCAAGAAGCAAGATGGTTATTGTATATCAAAATATAGATATCAAAATATGTTGTCCACTGGTTTGAAATTTCCCTAGGTCCAGCTTTTAAAGTGTAATTTAAAACTGTCTCTGGAAATTAGACCATATTTGAAATATTAACAGGGACTTAAGAAGGCTCATCAGGTGTCTTGAGATGCAGCCACTACAACTGGCAAGGGCTACTGAATGCTAAGCAAAGGAAGGGAAATATTTTGTTTACCTGTGCCAATACAGACAATCTAGAGTCTAAATTAAGCATGATATAAAATAAAATCATCCAACCTATGTGTCCAAAAGAATTTCCAATTGTAAATGTCCAAGATATTAAACAAATGTATGCATAATCCACATTCCCCAGAGTTGTTGCTGCCTTCAGCAAATGAAGTGTCTATTTTTCTTAAGAGAATGACACTTGCTGTAATTACTAATTGGGGGTTACTTCTATGAAGAGTAATTTTATACCCATTTAAATTTTCTAAATTATTATATATCATTGGGTCATAGTATTTGTTTGCTGTCATATTTCACTTGTCAGATACATGGTGAAAGCTACACGGTCATTCACAGAAAAAAAAGGAATGTATTTTCACTCATTTATTTAACAGAGTATATTTTTCTAGTGAAGTGTCAAAAAATCTACCCCAGAGATAAATAATCAAGATTAAAAAGGCAAGCAAGGAAAGGTGTGTTTTCAGATGAGAAATGGAAGAAAAAAGGGAGCTGAGGCAGAAAGCCACATGATATAACTGCCTTCAGAGCATGAGGACTGTCTCCTGTGGGAGGGACTCCAATCTGGAGTAGGGGAAGGGTGTCAGGAGCCCTCCCCTGAGGAGGAAGGAGCAGTAGAGACAACGTGTGATGGACTGACCACAGCTCCCATTTCCCATCCCCTTGTGTTGCTGATGGGGAGGAGGGAGAGAAGTTGAGCCCAGGAAGAAGGGAGAGTGTCATAGGTTTGGCTGGTGGGCCTAAACTTGGGCCTTGAAGTTCAGATTTAGGCCTGAAATTGTCAGCTGCCTTGAGCTGGGCTGAGCTAGTGAACAGCTGACTTCTTCTAGCCAATAATATTGTATTCCATGCCATCTTACATCATCTCAATAGCAGTAAAGTCCAGTGTGTGGGTGTGGCTTAGTCAGTTTCACCATGGCTGAGGTGCAGGAAAGACGTGCTACACCTTTTCTGCTATCTTAGGCCTTGCTGCTGCTGCTGCCGGTGCTTGCAGTTTGTTTGAGTTCAGGAAAGTAGAAACATTTTGTTGTTACTCTTTCTGTTTCTTGCTAAGTGTCTTTAGAGTGTGCTTATGGATCTAGAGTAATACACTTTGTATTAATTGGGGAGTGGGAAGTTATTTCTTGTTATATATAACTTATGTAAGTGTGTGTTATATTGTAGTTTTCTCTTAACTTTCTCTTTTCTGTATAAATACATGTAGTTAGTTTCAGCATAAACCTGGTTTGGAGGTTTTTTTCCCTCTCCTTCTTCTTCCCTTTTCCCTTGGCTGGTTGGGGGGAAGAACCTTTTCTCTGTACTTGGGCAGTTGGCATTTTGCCAGCTCAGCCCAAGACAGAGAGGTAGGAGGAAGGTGTTTTAAGATGCAAAAGAAGCAATGTGTGTACTCATGTTGCTGTGTCTCTTCATATTCAAATTATTGATTTACTGGGAGAAATAGGCTATTTAACACTGCCCTACTTCTACTTCTGCTGCACGTTGGACACAGAAACTTTGCCCACAGAAGAGAAATTTGGATGAAAAAGTCTCTTCATGTCAATGTAGAGCTGGTTTTAGAAATGAAAAACTAGGGCAAGTGCACAAGATTAAAGAGTTCTCACAATGAGTAATTTACATAGCAGAATGAATCATCCAGTGTTTGAGTGAAAGAAGGAAAGCACTTATACTTTTACATGTTCCTGAAGGCTCATTCCTTTGATGTCCAACACTGGTTATAAATAGGCCTAGGAGCAAGACAGATGGCAATGGCCTTGCTCTGGGCAGTATCCTAGGGATGATGAGTCCTCAGCAATCAGGAAATCTCATTCACTCAGGAATTTGTACAGTTCTCCAAATCCCTGAAGTGGGAAGAACGTTGATGTCTTGTTTTTCATATAATTGTTCCAAAAATGAAAGATGGGACCCTCTTAGATAAGGGGACTCAGGATGCACTGGAAAAGCTCGAAGATGAACCCAAGTATCTTATAGCCTTGAGAGTGGTCCAACCTCTAGACAGCCATGTCTCCTGTGGGGCAGGTGCTCCAAAATCATAATCTTAGTAACAGGATAGATAATTTTGTGCAGTAGTTTATCCTTTACATTTATGAACATAATTAAAAGGGAGAGCATTTGAGTAACTTCAGCTTTCAGGGTGCAAATCAGAAATGGACAACAGAGAAGAACAGGCATGTTTTTATTCCATATGACCAATAATGCCAATCTGCCCTCTAATTGCTCATTCAATCTTAAAAAAAAAAAAAAAAGGCAATTCCAATTATAAGCACGTTGGAAATGTAAGAATTAGTGCTGAACACATCCACACATGATTCCAGAGAGCAGATATAAAGCTGTCATTATCCAGATAAATCAGACTCTTGTTCATAGCCCGCAAGTGACAGAATAAGGGAATGATAATTAGGACGTGCAAAGAGAGAAGTAATGACCACAGATACTCAGCATCTTCTTATTATAAAAATTTCCAGTGCCATTCCTAACTTCTTTTACATAATGTACTGGTTTTGACTGTGATAAAGTTACTTTTCTTCATAGTGGCTTGTATCATGCTCCATTGTGTATCCATCTGCATAAACATTTGTGTGCTACAGTGGGGCAATGTCCACCTCAATGGATTCAGTAAGGAATTCAGAAATGGAAGGACTTATCTTCTGAGGGCTTTAAATTGCACTAAGTCTTACCAGACCTTATGTCAGAAAATATCTATTTGGTGGCAATTTCTCTTGATGTTTGATGTGCAGGAATTACCGTCTTTTCATATATTTTAAAAACAGAATCTGATGTTGTAAATAGACAATGTGGAAATTGGTATTCTCTTCAGGATGGCCAAAATTTCCCACAAGGTAAAGAGGAAATGAAGAGCTCCTGGAATACTAAAAAGCTGGAGATGTAATAAATGACTGCAGCTGGTTCAATACTTCATATTCTGAATTTTCAATGTTAAATAAGCTCTAAATAAAGCTTTTAAGCCATCCTACCCTTTTACTTTTTCTCTTACTTCTGCAATTTTTATTTAAGCTCCCAGGACTAGCTGGATCTAAGAAAATATAAACAAGCTTTGTTCTTAAAGTACTAAGACTGGAGTAAACAGTGAGTGGTTCAATGCATGTGAGATTAGAACTAGGCACTCTTTCCTTTTTTATGGGGAATCCATGTACCCAAAATATTTAGAATTGAAGCAAATTAATAAATGTAGTTCAAGTTATGAAAAAAAAATCTTTTGTAGAAACGTTTCAATTCTTTCCCTTTACAGAGCTTTCATGAGTATTAGTAAAACTAAAGAAAATGAGGAAGCAAAATTGTTTCATCTATTCCAACTTTTCTACCACTGAAATAATTTTCTTAGATAACTACCAATTCTAAATTCACTAGAGCAGCTAAAGTATTAATCTAATATATCAGTTTTCCCTGTCTTAGGTTAACATTTGTTTAATTTTGCAAAGAATTGTTATAGTTTAAGCTGGCAAAATGCCAACTGCCTGGTACCCAGTCAAAAGGTCCACTCCCAGAGAAGGAGAGTGAGGGAAAAAAACAGAAATGAGGCTTTGGACATGGTGAAGTTCTTATATTTATATAGAGAAGTGGAAAGCTTAACGCCAACTATGAAATAGCACATAGTGACAGGAAACAACAACAGGCTCACCGAGGTTGCCCCAACTAACAAGCAGAATTCTGAACCAACCAAACCTCCTCCCCAAAGGAAACCTCCCAGCAAGAGGGAAAAAGGCATTAACAGGAATATGCTCACTTCCCCAGGTAAACAGCCACGCAGACCGGCAGCAGGGCCTGATATCAGCAGTCAGGGAGTAGGAACCCTCCTGGTCCGAAGCATGGACTGAAAAGGCAGAAACTCCTCCCCCCTGGCTTGTTATACTCCTCGACGCTTCCTAATGGTGTCAGATGATATGAAATACCTCTTTGGCTGCTTAAGTCAGATGATACCTGTCCCCTCTAATCTGCGTCACGTCCTTTGAGGCCTGCTGAAAACTGAGGCCTAAATGGGGACCCCTATGCTGACTAGAGCCAAAACTACTACAAGAATAGTTCCTATCTACCCTTTTATTTTCATTTAAATGAAGAAAAATACAACTACCTATTTCTGCAATTTGGTTATTCAGTTAATTTTGTAACCTTTTCTTGTAGTTACTTAGAGATGGATACAACTAAAAGCATTAGAGTATTATATTGTCTCTCATTCATAAGAAAATCACTTTAATGCAAAAGCTAATTGTTTCTAGGACACAATTTGGGGTATTTTTTGCCTCTTTGAGCTCAAGTGACTCTGGACTTCGTCAAGTTGAACATCAAACTAGATGCTCACCAGATGAGTCGCAGTTTGTGCACATGCTTCCTTTGGAAGTCAGACTGTAATTTGGATATTGTGTTCTTCTGCATTTTTTTGACATTATGTGTTGTTGGGCACACTCCATTCCTGCATATATCGGTGATCTCTGTGAAAAAGTTCTCTCAGTGAAGACAACCCCAAATCTCCAGTATTGGATGAAGTTTTGTGACAGGTTGATGTTCCATATGCTGTAACTGGATGCCCAATAAATGTGCAGATACAACCTGTAAAACCAAAGAGAATTACACCCTTGTTTGTATTTTTACTAGAAAATCAAATGGATTTGTTTGCATGGCATTCATACTGTCCCTGCTGCAGAGCAGTAGCAGGTTTTTCTTTTATGTGGAGCAGGTGGCTAATACTGGAAAACCTGTTTCCATGGCGTGAAAGATTTATTGCCCACAAAATTCATCTTGGAATATTTGCAGTTGGTGAGCAACTGCTATTTGAGAACCATTGTAGACATACAATGGAAGCACATAAGGAAGAATTCATTGGGGGAATGGGAAGAATAGCTCAGCTATTTTGTCTTGGGAACTTGTTTTCATAAGAAGACCTTCCCAGGTCCCTACAAAACAACCTAAGGAATAAAATTAAAACTTGGAAGTTTCCAGTGATACCTCAGAATCTTGTTAATCTTTTATTGTTTTAAATTCATTATAAAAATGTAAGGTTAAAATAATCTTGCCTGATCTCTAGGAAGTCCTTGTTGAAATATCACATAAAATTATGCTGTATTTTAAAAGAAGATAATTTTTGTGCTCATGGCACCTATTGAAAGACTGAATTAGAGCCTTTCTCACTAGTTATGTGTTTGGTTATGGTTTTCCTTCTTGCTTGAACTGGAAAAAAGAGGAAGGCAATGAGATAGGAAAAACTGAGACACTAAAACTGGGAAAAACAGGAAAACTTTTGTGTTCTTCTTAGCCTAGAAAGGATACTGCTTCATATTTCATGGTGCTTTGATTCAAAATACTGAATTTTGAAACAATGTCTGACATTTATTTAAAATGTGCCAGCAGGACTCGACTTATTTGCTTGAGACTTCAAAGGCTCATGTTGGCTATTTGGTTGATGAGGTATAATATGAAATATGCAAAAGCAGAAAAGGTAGGCTATAATAAATATATCTAAACCAGATTTAATGTGGTTTAAGTACAATTGTTTTAGCAGATGGTGGATGTGTTTTCCTCTTAAATTAAGCCAAATTCTGAACTATGTATTTGTTGTAAGAAGGTTTTTTAGACTCCATCTCTAATTCAATGGAGAAGGGAAGAACTTAAGATTGATGTACCAGGTGGAGATAAGAAAGGCTGCCTGCTCTGTCTTAAGCATTTTTGCAGATTGATAAGGGCATTTGCTGATGATTACCTTGACCCAAACTAATAAGAGTCTAAGAGAAGGAACACATTGTCCTTACTGGGTGAGAAGCTGATCTTGGCCAACAGGAGGAAACTCAAGCAGATCTCACACTCTGCAGGGTTACCTGCAGTGGAGTTTCCTGCAGTCTTCATGCTGAGTCAGGATTGCAAAAGACATCTCATAGGGTTCTGATGGCAAAGCTGTTTAGAGCAAAAGGCCTAAAGCAGGAAAGCACATGTTTCAATTCCAGAGATGAATCTGAGGTTATTTGTGAGGTGGAACAGGAACATAATGCATGGTTGGGCAAGGTCTAGACCTTGCAGAAAAGATAATAAACAAAACTGTGTCATGGGGGGTTTTGCGCCTTTTTTTTCTCTTGATGTGACTTAAGTTTCCATCAGAGGTTGTGCACTCTTCCATTTCCTTGTGTGAAAAGGCATATCCTTCTCATCTTCATCCATATTTAAACACTAATAAACAGATGGTCAAATTAAGGAGACCCTATCAGCCAGAAAATTAAATGAATTAGAAAATCACCAGAGCTTGATTTTCCAAAACATTCCTTCTTCCATTAAAGTAAACACACCAGCTTACTTTTCCCTCTGCTTTTCTTTCAAGCACATTCAGAACCATGAGATCAAATAATTAAGCTGGTGGAAAATCCCTTGTTGGTATTAGAAACCACCTCTACTGGGAGGAAGAGTAAGATAACAGCTGGTTATTACAGAACAAGATATTTCATTACACTGAGCATATCTACTTGAGAAAAAAGAAAAGTCAGACTTTGAACTTATTGGATCAATGATTACAATGGTATTGGAACAGATTTGAATGGCTGTATTTTGCATTGTGGGGAGAATAAGGAGATATTCTAATGGGATTTACTTGTTATATAGAATCCAGGTTATAAAACAATTTGCAAAGAAGAAAGAATCTTCTAATACTGAAAGAAAAAGGCAGGCAGTGAGGAAATTGTATCAGGGCAGCAATTCATCCCAGTCCATTAAGGCAAACTGGTCACTGTACTAACCCCACCTCTGCCAGCCAGTGGTGTTAATGGCCTTGGATCACTCAGGCCAGGTATGAGCAACAACAACAAAAAGGCATTCAAGCTGCAGCTACACTAAGGTGTTGACTCAGAGCGGTGCTGCAGATTTGAGGAGCGTGCCCTAATTGTCACTCCTTGCCATGTGGTGGCTCCATTCCTAAGTGGTTACGGTCAGTGGACAAAAGGAAACTATGCCATGACCAGAGTGGAGACTTTTGCTCTATGGGATCAGATCAAATTTAGTTTGAAATATGTGTTTTTCATGAACCACACAGAGTGAAGATGTAGGTTCATCAGCACTAATACCTTAAGTCTGCAGATCTATTTCTTATACTGTACCAAATATCCTATTTCATCATCCACAGGAGCTGTAATACAAATCTCTTTGAAGACACCCAGAAAGCTGTGCCCACTTGGTCCTTCCAAGATAATCTCCAGTCCTTGGTAAGCACAGCCTCTCTTATGCCTACAATCATAGAATCATTTCAGTTGGATAAGACTTTTAAGATCATCAAGCTCAACCATTAACCCAGCACTGCCAAGGCCATCATTAAACATGTGCCATATCTACTTGTCTTTAAAATCCCTCCATGGATGGTGATTCTGGGCAGCCAGTTCTAATGCTTGACCGCCCTTTCAGTGAGGAAACTGTTCCCCATATCCAAACTGAGCCTCCCCTGGTGCAACCTGAGGCCATTTCCTCTTGTCCTACCATGTCCTGTTTGTACCTAGAAGACAGATAAAAAATGCAGGCAATTTATTTTAGGAGTTGAGCTAAACTTTGTTTTTGCCAATAGCTACCCTGCCCTAAGTCTTTTGTCATCCATGTAGTTGCCAACACTGTATGGAGGAAACTGACACTTCACAAGACATGGGAACTGCATCTTACAGTGCCTCTGTCACCTCAGTGGCAGCAGGCAATGAAAGGCAATGGCCAGGAAGGCACTGTGGCATGATCAAGAGAAACCTGTGGAGCTGCTAGTGAAAGAGAATGATTGCTACAACATCACCACTGCCAGCCAGCACTTACAGTCCAACCAGAGACTCTGAAGATGGGAAATCTGGTTAGTTGGATAGTTACAGAATGAATTCCTGTAATTTTAAGGAGTGAAGCTTACCTTGATGGTTGGTTCTAAGACCAGTAGTAATATGTGGACAATCCCTCTTAATCCTCCAATAATACGTGACTCACGAAACATGAGCTTTACTAGGTAACATTCATTTAGTGTTTTCTGTTGCCATTCTCTGCGCACCTACTTGCAGGGTCCGTGGGGCTCTCCTCTTTGCACATGAGAAGCCTTAACCATTTACACATATCATTTTCATCTCATTCTCTAGAATTTCAGACATTTGGAAAAGATAATCTTTTTTTCTCCTTTTGCACAATATTTTGCTTTTTCTGCATGTGACACCTAGACCATGATGGCGTTCTGAGAAACCTGGTCTAGTTCCTGCTCATTGTGGGAGAGGTTTGACTAGATGAACCTTAAAAGTCTCTTCCACCCCAAAGCATTCTGATTCTATGATAGTAAACATACTGCTGGGCCAGTCTTATTATTGCTTCTGTTGCTTCTCTAACAGCTTTTATACCTGCTGCCTGGGTAGTTAATTCCACATGCACACTATCAAACAGTTTTGGTTTTTCATGCTGCCAACACCCTCGTCTAAGAACATACAGAGGCTGATCGTGAACTCAGTAGCCCTGACTGCCCCAAAAGAACATTGTGCCAGGTCATTTGCTTAACCAGGCTTCCCTTCTGCCCTCTTGTTCAATAGGTGAACTTCTACTGAGAGGGACGCTCAACAGCATTTTGCTCTTTTAAAAATGTCCATGCTTATCCTTTTATACTATTGAGGTACTTAAGGAGACATAAATTATCTGCATCTATGACATTTCCATTCTTCTTGTCAGTGTTTAAAAATTCCAAGATGCAATGAATCTTGAAACCCGTATTTTTTCAGAAATAAAAGTTCAGATAAGGTTGCTTTATTATCCCACATCGGACACAGAGCTTGTTTTAAAATCTGTGGCTGTAAAATAGCCCTGTGACTGCATTAAACAACTAATGGATTCCTTCATCTAAGTTGTTCAACCTGAAATGATCTACATCTTTTCATGACTTATCCTTCTTTAACCTTTTAAATGAAGTCTAACTTACAGAAGTAAATAAAATTAGGCATTAATTTTAAATGAAAAAATTCCGTGGTAAACTGGAAACTCAGAAGGCTTACACTGGAAATGTCAGTGCAAAACATTTCAGCATTTCTGATGTGAAATGTTTTGTTCCAGCATGTATAAAACTGAAAATTTTATTTCAGAGAAAGTTAACTGCCACTTTCAAAAACTCAATGTCTTCACACTTTTTTCCCAATTAAATCAATTTACTAAATCTAATACATGTTCATGAATAATTTTCTTGTTTATAAAAAATGAACTTTTTGTGATTTTACTTTTCCCAGAATTAAAAACATCTCAGCTATGCTTTGTGAATTACTGCTTCTGCCTTCCTTCTTGCAATTTGCTTGTGAAGTCTGAAATCATTATGTACACAATTATGTATCTAAAAACCTTCCCCTGTACATTAATCCCTACCAGCTGCAGTATTGCCTGTGAGTTAAAGGTATCCCCATTGGTGAGCAGATGCAGGGACAAGATATTGGAATAAATCCAACACCAAAACAAGCAACTGTATTTTAAGGATGGCATAAGGTTTTCCAGGGAGTGATATTATGGTTTGTCTATTACTGGTAAGGAAAGGTAATGAGAACATTCAGCTCTTTATGGGGAGCATATGGCAAACTGGCAGCCTTGGAAGTTTGTTAAGAGCAACAAGTACTTTTATATCCTTTTAGGTGTAATTCCTGGGTGTTTAGGCTAAATCAAGGCATCTATTAGCAAATCTGTCCTGACACTTCAGCAATCAGGTTTGGCTTGCCAGGTCAGCAGTAGATTTCCTTAACAGAATGGAGCTGTGGATCCTGCGAGCTTTCCCACCTAACACTGTGAAAGTGATGTGTGTCTGTCATCCTAAGGAAAGAAAACTGGTGTTAAACCTGCACATCTTTGTAGGCTGCAGTTCTGAACTCTCTCTTGTACCATCATACAGCAAGGGAAATATATTTCTCCTTCAGATGCAACTCGCTTTTTGAATAGTCAGGAGGTTTCCTGCACTTTTCTGTTTGGATGTAGTGAAAGTAAGGATGTCAAATTGCTTAAAGTATTTTCCTTGTGAAACATAGGACTTTAGTAAAGTTTAAAAATTGCTTTTAGTAACTACTTGCTCCCTCATGCTTTTTTACAAACAGCTTCCTGGCCAAACCACAGGGTAATCAATGTGATCCTTCAAAATCATTCTTCAGTGGCAGACAGTTTGCATAAATGAAAGTTAAGGACTCAAGAACCCAAAGCAATTTAATCTTTTATGTGCCAAATGAAACATAATTGCTTTTCTATCTTTATTGTATTCAGTGTTGCTAGACCCTTAAAAAAAAAAAAGAAAGAAAAACTCATGGAAATTAATTTCTTGAAAACACTTATTTACCTTCATAGGATTTTTTACAGGAATTTTTAACTAATAGCTACATTTATTATTTAAATTAGCCAGTACAATGCAGACTATTTAAATCTCAAACAGTTGACTTTTCATTTTCAACTGATTTCAGTCTTTTCATAAATCTAACTCAACATTTCTCATTAATGAATTTTTAAAGAGACTTCCTAATTCCTTATAAAATCAGACTGAGAAATTACAGTGTTTTTTGAAAATACATTTCTAACTCTGAAGTGCTTTGAAAAACAGAGTATTTGGTGACTTTTTCTAAAACTCTGAAGCCTGATAATGTTCCCCAAACACAGGCATCAAGAAGTATGTCTGCAGCTGAAGTACAGTGACTTTCAAAGTAGACATTCCAGAAATATAAATACCTACACTTGTTGGCTCAGCCCAATACTTAATTTGTGACCTGGAAGAAACTTTTAAGTATTTCTGAGTTTTTGTCCAGTTACATGAGCAGACACAACAATTAGAGAAGGGAAATGATCCCTGGTGATATTTTTAAATGAGTTTTCTCACCCATATTTGTAGCAGAAGCCTTTTCTACAGTCAGAGAGAGGAATATGTTGGTTTGTTCTGCTGCATGATGCCAAGAAAAGGTGCTGGGCTTTAAAACACGAGGGGGAAGGATGAATTTAATCTTCAGGGATCTGGTGCATAGGAAGGAGCAGGATGTCTTAAAACTCTTTTCATCTGAACAAATAGACCACAATTTTATGGCACATGTATTTCTCTATTAGATTCAGAGATGGGTAAACATTTAATGACTTGAAAGAAAGGTTGAAACAAATCCTTCTCCAGAACATGGAAAGCTGAATTTCATTCATATGAATTTCATTAATTTCATCATACAAATCTTAAGAAAACTCTGCCTGTGTTAGTGATGTATTAATCTTGTCTTGAGTTCATCTTGAAGTGTGACTGAAACCAATGAAACTGCTCCACTCCAGAGCAACTGAGGACCTAGGAGATGTTTAATGGCTTTTAAAGAACATGCCTGGCAAGCCAGATCTTCATTGCTAGATACCAAACTACAAACTAAAGAGCACGTGAATACATAACTATGGAAACTGCAGAAAGTCTCAAGCAAAACTGAAAAAGAGCAGTATTTTCCTGCAGTGGAAGCTTTGTTGGTGATGTCAAGGCATGCCAAGAGCGCAGAGAGGATCATTCCAAAAGGAAGTGTAAAACCAACTGATATTCCTCTGAATCATACAGCTTGTAATTAATAGAGAATTTATTTGGTCTTTTATATTTACTTNGGACAAGCCAAGACCAACCCCTCTTGTAAAGGGCTGGAGTGTGCCATTGATTAAGCAGCATTAATTTTTAAGGAGAGATAATATATCTTCTTAGATCAAGTCACATAGCAGAAAGAAACCCAGAACCACATTCAAACTAAACCAGAAAAGCCTTTTGACAAACATCCTCCTTCTCATAAAGCTGTTACTAAAGGACTATATATCCAAATCTTGCTATAATACTTTTGTACCCTGATGTTGTGAGCCATGAGATGATAGGTAATGTAGGGTTAATAGTTTCCTTTTTTAATTATGATTTATGGTAATGACTTCCTCTTCCACCAACTACTTTTTTTTTTTTAATTTCCTGAAGTAATGAGAAAAATGAATATCTACCTGCCTAAAAGTAATTTTATGATGTTAGAATGCTTATTACCTAATGTTTGTAAAGCACTTTGACGCTCAAAACTGCCCTGTATTATCATTATTGACAGTAGAAACAATTCTAGTGATGAATACTACTTTTTCTTGCTGCAAATGGGCTCTAACTTAGATTAATTGAAGCATCTTTTGCACGTTAACATGAATTCCTGTAGCTATTGAGGACTGAAAATAAAGGTTTTAATGTTTTATTGTACACATTGCTAAACTCTTTCAGACTGAGACTGCATTCTATATATTCATCTATTACACAGCAGTGTGAATCATGCCAAAGTCCCTTGGTGCTCACATGGTAAATGATATTATCTGATAATGATATAAAAAGTAAAAAAGCTTGCAATATTTTCTTTATAGTCATTTGACCCCTATAACTTCTCCAACTTAAATTAAAAATGTATTTGTTAATAGTCACCGTGGAGTGTCACCAGGAGCTTTCTATAGACTATAAATATCCATGATTAATTGTCTCTATGCTTTTGATACACTGTAATTTGTTTAGAATTAATGGACTCAGCTCATGAGTAAATGCTGAGTTCCTCCATATATCAGTACTGTCTAATCCATTAGCTGCACTAAAGTTTATCTGTAAGAATAAATCAATGAGCCGATGCTTATCTGACACTGTGCTATTCAAATAGTTTATACTTAATAATATCTGTAAAAAGACCCCTCCTGTGTAGTTTGTCACAATTTAAAGGAGAATTGAATTGCCTGGGTTTATGTATCAGGAGGATTATATTTTTATATATATTCTCAAAAAAATTATAAAATACGTGTACGTAGCTCCATTCTTCACTGGTCATTTGCAATGCCATTTTTACATTTGCAGCTATTCATGGTTCTGGAAAAAACCCCACAAAACAACAACAGCAACAAAACTCAGAGAAGGACACGTTTGTTTATTTTGAAGCTATATTTTAGAAGCACAGTATCTTTCTGGTTTAAGTCTAGAGTTTGCATATCACATAGGAGAAAAATCATGGTGATATAAAACTTATATCAAGGGTTAATGTATAAAAATATACAGAAGAGATGAAAGTTTGATACTTTTCAGTGCACCAGGGAAAGTGTTCATATTTCATATCAAATAATATAACAGATGCTGTCATTGGGTGATAGCTGTTCAATGTATTATGTGCTCATTATGTTTATTTGCTGTGTATAACACATATGAACATGTTAAACATCAGAATCTTGTCCCAAAGCACAAGTGAGATAAGCAGAGGAAATAAGAGGGAGATGAGATACTCTAAATTTATTATAATAGTATTTTGGCAAAAGCATGAGCAGAGACTTGTCAGTTTTTGATCACAGAATCTGAGTATTTTATTTTGAGTTTAAGATTACTGTAGCTTGGAAAACAGTTCCTATGAAACCCTACTCTTAAAATAGAGGCAGCTAAGTCAGAAATGGTGGAGGATTGTGGAGACAAGTGAGGTACCATGACTTTTAGGGTCATTCCTTATTCATGCCAGCTCATATTATGTAGCTGGCAGACACAAAGTTTTTAGGGAAGGTTTCTGCCTGTATCACTTTTCCCCACAATGCCTTGCTGTGCTGTTCCAGACTTGCATTCTGCATATGGATCCAGCAAACATAAATGTTGATGAACTCCCGGGTATATCAGAAAGGATGGTTTTGGTCCAGCATGACAGAATCGTATCTGGAAAAGGGAAACATGGTACAGTGACAGCTGCCAGTCAGCTTGTATTACACTGACTGCTTCTTACAGCATCTGCAGAGCAGCATTACAGGACCTTGGGTGGAAATTGAAAGTAGATACTGATGTCTGTCTAATGCTGGCTGTAACTTTATATGACCCTGAAGAACAGAATTTATTTTATCACCTGTTTTTTATAGAATTTGGCCCAACAGCTTTGTAATTTAAATGCATAGGGTTATGAACAAAATAGCTCCTAAACCAAGGAAACGTTGGCAAAGGCATAAATCCAGTACATACCCATTGGTTCACAGCTTTACAGAAATACAAAAAAGGGCCTCAGAAGGACTAAGACAATGTGAAAAAAAAAAAAAAAAAAGTAGAGTCATTGCTCCTGTCCAGATATTCCTAGCAGACTGTTTCTCACAAAGATAAGAAAAACAACCACTCAGAGAATTTTTCCTCTGAGATAAAAAATAATTAGTTGAGAATAAGAAGGAGAATTAAAAGTTTCCCATAGTGTATAAAAGAAGAACTTAAGGTGTTCTTTATGATCCTTTGAAAACTGGAGGATCTAAGACAATTTCTCATTCCTTTCTGGACTCCTCTTTCTGCACTGCAGGAGACTCAGGGTTGCTCCTTGCTGGCATAGGAAGGTGAATGAAGATAAGAATGAAGTGAAGAGGTCCTTGGCTTTTGCATGTCCTTGGCTCTTACATCCCTCCATACCAGACTGAGTATAGCTGAACCATCAATGTGGAGTTTGGGATGAAATTCATCTGAAGCAATAAAAGTAGGTTTTCCATTGAGGATGACATGGGTTCCTTGCTCGGTTCTATTGTGTGTGCTGATTAAATCTTCTTGAAGTCTAAAGGCAGTTTAGGATGACTTGCCCAGGTGTTGATCTTACTTTCATCAGGATGAAGCTAAGTCTTGTTGTGAAGTAGCCATTTGGATTCTCTCTATAGACTTAGACATATGTTGAGATGCATCCTGCTTTGCTATTGGGTCAGTGAATGTCAGCCTATTGGGTAGCTAAATTTAGAGGTGATTTATTCTGCCACAGAGGCTGATGAGGTATTTTAAACCCCCAGATTTAGATCTATATTCAGTACCGCACACTTCAGTTCTGGGAGCTCAGTGCTTTTCTTTGATGTCAGTGAAGTTACTGTTTCTTACAATAAACTCATGCTTGGCCTTGATTTTACATACCAAGAAAGGACTATGAGTGTCAGAAGTACTAGACTCTGTCTTCCAGAAGAGTATAAAAATATCCAGCCCATCCATCAAGCTGGGCATAGCACAACTCAGTTTGTCATGACAACAAAGTAATCTGAGAGCTTGCTGATAATGACTCTAATAAATGCCCTAGTGCATGAGAGGCATATCAGCAAAATGACAAATTGATAAAAGAGAAGGTTACACAGGAACGCAAATTAAAAGCTTTCGGTCTGTGTCAAGTATTTCTTCTTGCCTGGTAATAGCTGAATAGCAAGGAAATGAAAGAAATTCTCTTGACTGCAGGATCAAACTCACAGAGAGAGAGAGAAACCCCTTACATCATGTGCAAAAAGTACTTAACACTAGTGCATCTACAGCACACTGAAGAACAAAAGGGTTTTGCTTTGACTAACTCAAGGTACCTAACCGTGGCTATAGAGTTGGGAGTCATAGATACATTCAGTAAAGCTTTCAAACACCAACTGAAGCATCAAGGTGAGATGCTGGAAGCAGAGTGTGTGACTATCCCACACTGTGCTCAGCTGTTACTGAAGGCAGTGCAACAACTTAAGGATATGAGGCAGGATAAACTGGGCCAAATTCTGTATTTCACTTAGGCTCAAGGATCCTGAAAGAACTATTTTGATATTTTCATATTTTTCTGTTGCTTCAGAGTTTAAAGAAAACCCAGCCAAAAATGGTGTTCTTACACCTTTTCTCCTAACTTTGGGTTATTTAGTTGAAGCTTTGGTGACACCTGAGACAACAGGAGAGAGTAGGGTGTTGATCTCACCAATGGACAACATCATGAAGGAAGAAAATATTTGACATCCAGAAGATATATGCCAATATGGTCTTGAGCAATGAAGGAAGAATACAACATCAGACTGTTTCAGGTTTTGGGGGGAGATCTGAAGTCTGAATATGCAGTGAAGCTTCTCTTGCATTTTTCCACTGTATTCCTTTCCTTCATGGAAGATAAATGTGTATTTTGTTTTGTTTTGGTTTTTTTGCCTTTTTTGTCTTTTTTTTCCCCCCTTTCAGTAGAACTATGATATTCATGTAAACATTTCAGTGTGATACAGGTTTTTTAATCAAAGGGTTTTTATTTGGCTTGCCTTTACTTGCAGTCTCCGAAATAGCATTTCCATTCCTCAGACCTCTGAAATTATATAGACTACTTCTTTAGAAGCCTTTTGTAATCTGCCCTTTAGCTTCCAGATCTTCTGAAGACAGGGGAAGACTTCTATTCACATCTTTTGCACCTTGATCCTCCTTCCCAAAGGAAATTAGCCTGCTGAGAAGTTACCCTAACTATGAATATACTACATGTAATCTACCAACTGTCCTTAACTAGCACTCAGCTCCAGAGAACTGAGACTTCACAGTCCTGAAAGATTCTGCAACTTTGATTTTGGTAAAGGTTGTTTGGTTCCCACCTCTCCTGTATATTTTTCCCATATTTTTTTGTGGAGAGGTAAGAATTCATTTCAAGCTGTTGAAATGTCATCTCTGATGTTTTAGGAAGTTCTGTATGGGAAAAACATCTTGGTTTTAATACAGATTGTGTTGATTTAATCAAATACATCAGAGAGACAGTAAAATTTCTAAAGCCTCACCACACTTTTCTCATTACAGATTTCATATGGGCTTACTTTTACTGGCAGAAACACCACTTCCATATTCCTGGGACAAGGAGAGAAGAAAGAGCCCTGTAGCAATTATTAGGTGCCGTATTCAGCCTCTTTCTGAATTACTCCATTTTCAAATATAATTAAAAATAATTGACTATTTGTTTAGTTCTAATGAACATCTGGGACTGTGATCCATCCTGAGATTCTGGAAATTGTGACTTGTTGTTATCTAACACATGGGAGAAAAGGTGTAAGGTGGTAATTTAATTGGGTGGGAAGCATCAACAGATGGTACTCCAGGAGTATGAATGGCCCTGTAGCCTACTCATGCATAGCTTTATTCTTCTCCCATCCTGTTTTGCAGCTGTACCTGCTCTGTCAGGATCCACCTGTCAAACCTGCACACTATCCAGCTCAGCCTTGTCAGTAGAATTTTCCTATATACTATTAAATGGCAGGAAATGTGGGATGGACAAATAGGATACGTAATTAGAGTAAGTTTGGGAGAGCATATCCTCTATCCTACTGTTGGCGTATCTACCAGAATATTCTTTTATGTTTTTCCCACTAATCCTAATCTTCTGAGAAGAAAAGTAAGGGCATGTACCGTCCTCCTTGTTTGGTCTTAGTTACCTCCTCTCTGCAGATTGGCAAAACCACCTGATGTATGACACTGTGAGATCTTGTCCACCAAAAGGTATTTGCAAAGGTGTGAATTTGTGCCTGCTCTGGCACCCTGTGAGCTGCTCCACAGTTCATTCTTACCCCAAGTTTTTTGAATGGTTTCATAGTCTGAGCTTTTGGACAGTCATGACAAGGGAGTGGAACTAGGTGATCTTTAAAATGTCTTCCACCTCAAAACACTCTGTGATTCTGTACATTTAGCAGATACTACTAATAGCATCTTATTGCTGAGCAAGGAAGTGTAAAATTACAGGGAATGAGTTTCCAGATGGATGTCTAACTAACAGTTACTGTTTGTACCAGCAATAAAGTTCGTAAATAAAGTAGAAGCTTTACATTCGTTGAAGTCCTGAAGCCCAAGGACAGACCAACTCTCTGTCTGAGGAGACTTTCAATCAAGTAGGATAATCCTTCAGATGCCTATGATTGATTTTCGTTGCCCAAAGTCTATGCTTGTTGTGTTAAATAATGTATCTGCCCTGTGAGACAGGCTGTAATTCTCTCTCTACTGCTAAAATGTTGTCTCCATCTCCCAGCTGGGAGTAACAAACTCCCTCTAACAGCATTAGACACAGAAATCTGGGGCAGATTATAAGAAAAAAGTGAACACAACATTTCCTTTGTGCATCCTTCCAGCTTTCAGCAGTGTGCAGCTTGGTTCTTAATGAAGTTTTCTTGTATGAATCTAACTTTCTTAATTAGGCTCTCCTGTAACAGGGAGTTGAGCAGTTTAACTGAATAACATGGAAACAAGCAGCAAAAAAACCCAGAGAACATTGTGTGCTGGTGGATATAGGAAAGAATCCTACAGAAAAAGCATTCTGGTGCCCTTGATGAAGGACACGTTACTCAGTTATGTGAAATGGAGCTATATATGTTAAAGGATGAGATTTAGCACCATTAGGATATCTTTTGCTGATCCCCTTTGGGCATTAACCCAATGTTTATGGGGAAATATATTGCCCATGTGTGGTAAAAATATCTTGACTCTTCTGCATGTTCCACTGCTGCAAAAGCAATGAGAAGTTTAGGTTTTAGTGTCTATTATAGTTGGTTTTTTTTCTTTTCCCTTTAAAGTGGAAGTGAAAATAGGGAAGTAATTCAGAGATAATTTCATGATCCAAATTACTTTTTGTGCATATATAGCAAAGTACAGTAATATAAATTCTGAGCTTAGACTGGATGGTTCACTGAGAAACAGTTTAATTTATCACATTAATTATGTAATTAAAGCATGAAGGAAGTAGTGGTTTAATTGAATACAGGCAATGTTTATTTGTTCACACAGGTATTTTGCATCCTTGTAAATTCATCAAATGAAGAAAATGTTTGCAACGCTATAATTGGAGGGCCTAATTTATCCTTCTTTTAACTACCTCCAAATATATAAAAGTTGTTTGTTTATTCATGCCTGGAAATTGAGTAATTTGCTTCTTAGAAAAAGGTAAAGAGTGCAGGAAAGTTAATTCTTACTGTAGAAAGCTGTACAGAAATGCAGAACATACATTCATTTATCTCCCTCTATAATTGTGCCATAAAGGAGCACATGCCTGATTATAATTCTAAAAGAAAATCTTATCTGCAAACCATATGCTCTGCGATGCCCTTATGCAGATTGTTACTTTTGTCTGACAATATTCAAGTCAACTATTTTTCTAAAAAATCCAACAAAGCAGTATAACATTCTGCTTTTTGCTTTCATCTCTCACACATCCATATACAGATATTTAACACTGCTGGCTGCTGGTGTGATGCATGAACTTTTGTGGGATATGGAGTAGGAATGACCTTTCAGCTTCATTATTGTACAGGTCATTTTGCTTCATTATTGCTATCAATATTTTCACTTATACTAACCAGGTTGAAATTACCTTGAAGTTCTGTTCCTTTATTCTTTCTAGAGATATCTTACAAAAATAAGATTATCTTGTTAGTGTAAAAGAGTTTGCAGCAGGAGGGGTTTAGTTTATTGTTCTTTCTTGGTTTTAGTTCTTTATGTTCATTATTGATTTGATTTAAATTCTCCTGTGAAGACAGAAAAATATTTGAAAGGGCAGATTAGGGAACTCAGAGGTGGTCTGTTCATCAGTCCCTTTGTCCTTCCTCCACTCCAAAGCCCAATCTACAAGCTCAAACAGCCTTGAGAAAGACAGCCATGCATATAACCAGATCCAACCATGACAAATTGTATTTTACTTCTTCTATTTCTGATTTCCCCCTCCTTGGCTCTCCCTTCATCACATCATATCCTACACTTTTTCCTTTTTTCATTCTATCTCATTTCCTCCATATTTTCTGCCTGTCACATCTAAGGTTGTTGGGTGGTAGCATCTTTCCAACTTCTAGTCTTTTCAAGTGTCTGAAGTCATACTGAGAGAGAATGAAACAAAGTGAGGAGCTGAGACACTGCAAAGTTTCAAGTCATCAGGACATGTATTTGAGAAAATGGCCTCAAGTTGTACCAGGGAAGGTTTAGATTGGATATTAGAACAAATGTCTTCACTGAAAGGGTTGTCAAGCATTGGAACAGGATACCCATGGAAGTGGTGGTCTCACCATCCCTGAAGTGTTCAAAACAATGTGTGGATGTTGAATTTGGGATATGGGTGAGTGGTGAACATGACAGTGCTGGATTAGTGGTTGGACTCAGTGATCTTAGAGGTCTTTCCAACCATAATAATTCTGTGATTCAGACTCAGCACTCCATATCCTGCTTAGCATTTGAAAATCTTGGTAGGGCTCGTGTTTGCCAACTGATTAATTAATAGATAAATAAGAAGTGGCATTTTCATTGTTGGAGTGATTGTCTGGGATTTTTGTGATGAACGGTTATTAGTTTGACAAAATTCAATTTTTTTCATATGTGATTTGATAATAAATATGAATTCTGTGGATGACAATGTGATGTGCAATCACACATGCAGTCAGATGCCTGCAGTCCTCTCATAAGAGGTATCAGTTAAAGAAAATGAATTTGAATACCAGTCCAAAGTTATGTCTTTCAGAAGAAGGAATAAAAAGCATTCTGCTCATCTGGAGGACAATTTTTGGGAAGTCACACAGACTGAAAAGTGTCTTCAGAGTTGATGTGGTCAAGCAGCTCTGCCCCAGCTGTCCACAAAACTATGTGGCAAAAAAGGACCATGAAAAATCCCTGGTTTTACACAGAGATAATTACACAAATTTCCCTTTTAAAATATCCCTGCTGAGGATGAAAATGGAATATTGCATCCAGTTTTTAACTCCTTGTGTTGTGTGTGTGGTCTTATCTCATTTTCTGTTCCATTACTACCTATGAAATGAGCATCTTCTCTATTTTCTCAAAATGAGCAATTTTATGTTATTAAGAGTCCATTTCAGCCCAGACCTAAAATCAGGGGCAGATTCAGAGTTATTCTGATTTTTTTTTTAAGTGTTTCACTAATTGCTCCCAGATGGTAATAAAACAATTGTCAGGGAAAACACAAGTGTAATAATATTGTCACATAAATGAAAAGATGCCACAAATGAATACATTTACAGATTATTTGCGTGCCGAAAATACTTGAGAACAGACAAGTGGCAATTGGTTTGCAATGTCTCTGCTGGGAAACTCCATACAATTATAATTAGTGCTCTGCCTCTTATTATTCTGACTTGCTTGGGAGATAGACTGCAAATGACTATCTAATGGCTTTGGTTGTGTATTTTTCCTTTGTTATCAGACCATAACAGCAACAAGAACAGTATTGCCACGCTACTCAATCTACCAAAGTGTCCTTTGGACCAGATGGTTTGGGCTTCACTGAACTAAATTTAAATCATGAAATTATTGCACTGTATCCCATGTTATCACCTTGACAGACCTGGCAGGTAGAAGTTGGTTTCCGTTGGTAGGTTTTGGTGCAAGATAAAAATTTGATCAACAGGGAATAATTTAGGTTTACCCAGTTATTTACTTTATTGGTGCTTCCTTCTACCACTGATTCATATTTCCAACTTCATTCAGGCCCCCTACGGTGCAAAATAGGTCATTATTGTCTTTATTGGGAAGAGATGGTTGGTGTTGACAAAACATAGGATCAATAAAGAATTTTAGGTGATCAATTCTCTACTGTTCTCGTGTTCCTTGGCTTTTTCCCAGAGTGAAGTCACTTGGGGAAGTAGTGGACCGAAACAAAAGATTGCAGTAGTTAGGGAAAATGAGGGCAGTAATGAAATTCTAGTCCTTTGACAGATATGAGTGGAACATCAATAATGACTAAACGTATTTGCAGTGTTTGCTGTAATATCCTAAATAACATAATGAGGTCCCCTGTTAACAAAAACAATTGGAAAACATTAAAGACTCCTTATTGTGATAAAAATTAGCAATTTCAATTCATTCTCATGTATTTATAGTACTATATTAGTCACTATAAAAATATGAAGGGCTTTAAAAAGGGATTTTGCTGGGTTTTTTTTCCTTTTCTTCTATACAAGAAAATCATTGTATGGATATGATATTTGTAAGGGTTTTGTTCTTCTTTTTAAGAACACTGAGGAAAACAAAGAATGAAAAATCCTACCTATCTTTTCAGTGAAGAGCATTTCAAATATCCTTTTATACACAATATGGAAAAAAGCGCTTAACGCAGGCTCTAAAATCAGGTATTAAAGGACAGGCATAAGTGGTTGTGAAGGGAACTAAAATACTGGTGTGGGGATCAGTGCAGTAAATGAATAAAACTTGGTTAATGATGCAATAAAGAAGCAGGAGTGGAATGGGGAAGAAAATTTGAGAAAAGCTCATTTTATGAAGAAGGGTGAAAAGTTCTAACAGAGTGCCCTGTCACTCAGGTATTGACTGGAGAAGACTGGAGCATATTGATCCCCAATGTACTTCCTCACTGAATAAGCACTAAAATCAGAAGGTGTTGCTTTTTCACACTTGGTTAAACAAGGGCTGAGAACATTCTGGAAAATGTAGAAGTGCAAAGCAAGCTGCAGTAACTGTGAGTTTGGTTTATGCTATATCAAAACAGGTACATTTTTGATGTGCCCCCAAGATCACAGAATCATCAAATCACAGAATGGTTCAGGCTGGAGCGACCTTAAAGACAGTATAGTTTCAAACCTCTGCTATGGGCAGTGACATCTTCTGCTAGAACAGGCTGCTCCAAGCCCTGTCCAACCTGGCCTTGAACACTTCCAGGGATGGGGCAGCCGTAAGGTTTCTGGGCAAGGTATTTGACTGTAAATGACTAAATTTGTAGAGAAAGAAAAATAAGAAAGAAGGAATTAAGAAAACATTCTACCTAAATTTCCTAGACAGAAGAAACTGCGTAAATTGAACTTTTAACCAACTATAATGGCAAAAAATTCATGATGATTATATCATAGCACTGGCCATACTGTTATTGCATGTGATCTCTTTGAATTTAGCATCCTTATTTTTGTTGGCGTGCCGTAACAATGATATTCCATAATCTTAGGGTTACACTTCCAACTCCTTCTATCTTATTTTTCTCCCCCTTGAAGTCAGCAGTTCTCTACACCACTGTGGGAGACCATGAAGGCTTCTCTGACATGGAAGAACAGGTTCTGTGGAAAATTAAGGCAAGAAAAAAATAAGGAAAATGCAAGTAGCAGCAGTAATGAAAGCCTCTGTCTTTATAAAGATACTCATTGTCCTCGTTTGCTTCTTGTTCATATTGCCTGCCCCCTTCCAGGGCATGTGACCGTATGTTTAACCATTAGCTTGGTACAGATTTTTCTGTGCAATTTTTATTGCCCTTATGTCAATCCTAGGCTGTATTTTGCATAAAATTAGTCAAAGAATCAGTGGAAAAAGAAACGATCATTTTAATTGCAAATTTAAGTGCTGTGATCAATATTCCAAACATGCTGAGCTATAATATCAGAATCTGTACTAAGAATAACATTTATATGCAGCTATTCCTTTCTGACAGATTTTCTGCCTAAATACCATGCCCAATAAGAAAAAGAAGACAAATTGAAAAATCTCATTCTGGGAACACACTGTGTGATCAGGAGAACAATGTAGAAATCAAAGATGTCCCTGAGGGATATGTTTGTCTGAGTCAGTTCAAAACCCTTTAAACTGGTCTTTCAAAAGAACATGATGCTCTTATTTGTTCTGTTTTGCAGCAATGTGCTGATTAATGCTTGTGCAAATTTTGAGAAGACTAGTTTGGCATAAGGATTTGCTTTCCTTCACCTCTTCTGCTCCCTTTTTTTTTTTTTTTNNTTCTCCCTTTTTTTTTTTTTTTTTTTTGTGGACTCACAAGCTGACTAAGCCAAAATCAAACTTAGAAGAGGACATTCAAAGAAACTTTGGTGCAAAAAGAGACAGCAAATACTGAGGCTCCTTTTTGTTGTTCCTTGTTGGGGGAAGGCAGAAATGTACAGCCCTATCATAGCACCATATTTACAAAAATATAATTAAAACCGATCTTTCACTGACACAAGAGATTTGCAGATCTGGAAGGGATTCCTGGGACATCAAACTTCCCATAACAATGTAGGCAACTATATCACAGAATCACAGAATCATAAACTAATAGAATCCTAAGTACATAGTATCATACAATCATAATCATAGAATCACAGAATGGCTTGGATTGAAAGGAAATCTTGAAGATCATCTAGATCCAACTTGTTGCCATGCGCAGGGACACCTTCCACTGCTCCAGGTTTCTCAGAACCTCATCCAACCTGACCTTGGACACTTCCACGGATGGGGCTTCCACAACTTCCAAGTGCAACCTGTGCCAGGGACTCACCACCCCCACAGTAAAGAATTTATTCCCAATATCTCATCTAAACCTCCTCTCTGAGAGTGTGAAGCCGTTCCCATTTGTCTTGTCATTCAAAGTCTGTCTCCAGCTGTCTTGTAGCTCCTTTAGCCACTGGAAGCTGCTCTAAGGTCTCCCAGGAGCCTTCTGTTTTCCATGCTGAACAAATCCAGCTCTCTCAGCCTGTATCCATAGCAGAGGTACTCCAGCCCTCTCAGCATCTCCATGGTCTCCTCTGGACTTGCTTCAGTAGTTCCACATCCTTCTTGTGCTGGAGGTCCCAGAGCTGGACACAGCACAGCAGGTGGGGTCTCTCCAGAGCAGAGCAGAGGGGGAGAATCACATCCTTCAACCTGCTGACCACACTGTGGAGATGCACTCCAGGATACAGTTGGCTTCCTGGAATGTCACTTCAAGGAACAAACTTAAAAACATTTGCACAGCAGATACTACAGAAAAAGAATGTGTTCTTTTTAAGTATTAACTTCACAGTTTCTGCTGACGAGGGTGCTATAAGTACCATGGTGACGATCTCATATTAAAAAAATCTCCACCGAGCACCAAACACCCAGCAGAAAAGGTGAGAATAGTGATTTCAAGCTTTCTTCACACAGAGTCCTCCTTCTAGTTCAAAAGATCACAGATATTTTTAGTTGAAAACTCACTTTATCAGAGGACTGATGCCGCATATGAGAAACTTGCTGCTTCACTGTTTTCCCTGCCCTGATCATTTCAGTGTAAGCAATGAGATTCACAAAATAACTTCTTACATCACAGCAGGAGTGGGAAAAAGCTTGCTTTAAAATACAGCATGTTATTTCATCTCTGTGTGAGTCAAAATACTAGGAAACTTACCTTCCTGCAGAATATTTACCTGCCTTGGACAGACTTACAGGTTTTAAGTCAGTTTTAGAGAAAAAAAAAGCTGACATCTCTTGGAGTCAAGTGCTCTATTGTGAAGCACTTCAAAGAGGAACACAGTAAAAGTAAAGTGTCATCATTAAAAAACCCCAAAAAGATATAACAAAAGAGAGTGCCAGGAAAACTCAGCAGGAAAACATAGATAATATTTTGTGGGGAAGGGAACAAATTACAAGAAGTATGAGCAACCTATTTTAGTGGAAGGTGTCCTGTCCTAGTTCAGCAGGTGGGACCAGTTGTCACTGTGTGGGGGTGATCAAAGCTGTGTATTCTACCCCCTCTATTCATTCCCAAGGTCAATGGCCCATTTGCAGCAGCTTCCCAGGGAGTCGTTAGCACCTCCACTCCCAGCCTGAGGAGGCGTAGCTGCTAATGGGCCATCAACAGTTCAACAATACCCCATGACTCACAGAGTTAATCACCCATTGTGTGAGTCCCCGCCCCGGGGGAGGGACTAGATGCTCCCTGAGGGTACAAAAAGGGGTAGGTAAGAAGACCTCAGGAACCTTTTGTCATACCCAGAGGAGCAGCAGGACCTTGACAGGAGGAGACCACCACTCTGGACCAGACTACAGCCATCACCTGTACCAACAGGTTTTTTCACTTCTTTTTGCTTTGGACTTGGGGGAACCACGCGGATCTCAGCACAAGGCTAACAAACCCGTTTGGGTTTGTACCCCAGGGCACTGGGTTATACTGCTGGGTTTTGGGAGTTAAAAGCAATTTCCCTTTGCGTCAGGGTATTTACTGTATTATTATTATTAAATTGTGGCTCTGACTCATAATCTCTCTTGTGTTGAGTTCATTTCTCCTGCTGGTTTACCTCTAAACCAGCACATGTCCTTATCCATAGCAGGGAGTTGGAACTAAATGGTCTTTTGAGGTCCCTTCCAATTCAAAGCATTCTACGGTTCTATGATTCTATGACTTTTTGACACAGTTGCCTACATTGTTAGGAGAGGTTTGATGTCCCAGGATTCTATTATTCTATGACACAGTTTCTAGTTTACGACTAGGTTACAGAAGAACTAACACTACTCATTGATTATGGGTCTCAGTTTCTCTGGTGGCTGGATTCCATGGAAATTTGAGTCCCATGATCCAGCTGGGGGTATCTGAATTGAAGTAGTATGCCAGCTGCCAAGGTGCCACATTAAAACCCACTGGGGACCCATGCAGAGGTGCTGAACATCTGATTACTGGGGAGATTTGAGCTTGTTGAGGGGTAAATGGACTCACTGGCTAGGACAGGGCTATAATCAAGAATATTGAGTGAAGAATTTATCTGTGGATGGAATTAAGAAACAAAACACTGTCATTAGCCTTTCTAGGTGTAAGCAAGATGCTGCCCGGGTACCTGGACCAAAGGGAATTAGTGCAGTCAAGAAGCCAACCAAACAAAAGAGTGAGTGGCAGCATGTTCAGAGACTGTTGTGAAAGACAGGCAACCAGAAAGACTGTACAGATATCTTGGCTATGACAAATGTTTCATTCTGCTTGTCCATTTTTCTGCCTCTGAGAATGGTGTTTTGCAAAATCTCTGGCAGCACAAAGAGAGAGTCTGTTCTCCCCTTCCTTGTTCCAGGCTCTGCATTTCTGCTGCTTCCCTTGTACTGTCATGAACAAATTGAGTCTAAGGACATGGTTCCTCAAGACATGGGGAGACAAATTAATAAGCTGTCCTTATTTTCCAGAAGGCAATGTCTCCCTGTACACTCCCATCTTCCCTGTCCCCTCTCATCTGCTCTCCCACTGCTCACCCCGTGCCTGCTGAAGAGACTTTTCTGACTTAATATGCCTCAGTGAAAGGAGGAATAAACCCCTAGTGAAACAGTGGATATTTTACTGCCTTTTTAGAGAGTTACATTAGTTCAGTAAAAGGTCTGTAAGGTGCCAGAGGCAACACAAATGGTTGAAAGCTAAAATTATGTGGCTAGGAGTGGGGGAGGGCTGAGGTTAGGTAGGGCTGAGGAAGAGATGAACAAGGCAAGAGGAAAGAGAAATTTGCAAGATATAGAAGGTGTTTGGTTGGTCCAGTACAAATATATGTCCTGGAGAAGAGCAAGAAGCAGTTCATAATGTGGCCCTGAACAGCAGGTTGGTAAACACTGCAAGGGACTAAGGCACAGCTGAAGGATCCAGCCTAGCTGTGGAACTGAGCAAGGGGCTGAAAACATCAGATACCAAACATTTCAGTGATTGGAAGAATCAGATGGGGACTATGGATTACAAAGGAGCCTTGAGATCATGCTGACCTTGGATGAAGTTGAGTCTGGGTTTATAGAGATTAAAATTTAGTGTGTGCATCTGCAATATGAATAAACATCAACAATGAGTAGAAACACTGACTTGCCTGTTCTCTATATTCTGAAAGCTGAGTTTCCTTGAAGAAGGAAAGACTTTTTATAAGAGATAAGACAATGTATTAGTAATACTGTGGGCTGTGGAGATGGGATGTCCAGCTCCATCTTGAGCTCCTGACATCTGAAGAGGTCAGTTGCAGACCCTGAAAGTTCTGATGGGACAGAGCAGGCCCACAGAAAGTCTTCCTCTGGTGAACCTGATTTGCTTTGAATTTCTCTGGCCAGGTGTACAATAGAGCTTATAGAAAAATGTCATGGGTTTCCAGGGGTCCCACAGAGATGGGGTTAGTAGGAATTTCTATATTTGCTGATTGTTTTTACTTAGAAAGAACTAGCTCACCCAGAGAGACACACGTTAGTGGTTATGAATGGATTAGCCTGGGGGTAACAATTTTCATAGTACCTACAGGCATAGGAGCTTATGGAGAGAGGTGTGACCTGAGTACAGTTTGAGATTGCACAACTGAAAGGCCCTCTGCAGATACAAAAGCTTTGTGAATAGAATAAAAATCCCTTTAATCTGACAGAACTGGGATGCTTCCATGTTATCATGCAGGACACAGTATCTAAAGCAGCAAGCTAGTCAGACAGTCCTCTGAGTCACACAGCTGGAGTTGTTGTTTTGTTGTTGCACCAAGATTAAAGTACTTGAAGGGTCTTGACTTCTATGACTCTGCTATGGGAAGCCTGGTGTTGAGCTGGTATGAAACCTAGTCTGACTGTTGTGAGTGTGGTGTGTGCAGGGAGCCATGTGGGACACCCATTGGGTCACTGGAGCCACCTCTCTAAAAGGACCTCAGTCCTGGTCCAGGTACTCAGTGTGACTGTCGGAGTGACTCCTGGATGGTCTGACAGGGAACTTGGCTTGACAACTCTATGGTTCCCCTTTTCACTTAATTTTTCAGGCTTCCACTTATGGAAGGAAGCAGTTTAATCCCACTGTTCTTCATGTGCAGAATTAACCTGGGGGGTTGGCAACCCTGCAAACACCTTTCAGACCTCAATGGAAAAAGGAGCCGGGGAAAAGTCAATTTTTATTACAAACTTTATTTTCATATGCCATTCATGCTGCTCATGTGATAAGGCTTTCTTGTTTCTGTTTTTTTTTTTTTTTTTTTTTTTTTAAANTTTTTTTTTTTTTTTTAACAAAAGAGCAGCATCTCTTCTTAAAAGCAATGGCTGCTTCCTCATGCAATGAGATTTTTCTTAAAAATGACACAGCACATAATCCTGATATCCTGAGGGTAAAGTTTAACCACTTGGAAAAATGACCTTTTGTACTATTATGAGAACTATATAGCAGGCTTTGGTGCCTGAGTTTTGTTCCTTCTCTATTATAGAAAATGATTCAAAACCTGTTGCTCAGTGTGCTGATTTGGGCTGGGGGAGAGTTAATTTTCTTTGGTGACTAACATGGGTCTGTATTTTGGATTTGTGCTGAAAACAGTGTTGATAGTACAGGAATGTTTTTCCTTTTGCTCATCAGTGTCTGCACAGCATCAAGGCCTTTTCTGCTTTTTGTACTGCCATGAAGGGGAGGGGGCTGGGGGGATGTCCTGGTTTCAGCTGGGGATAGAGTTAATTTCTTCTCAGTAGAAGAAATGTCATCATGCTCAGTACATAAAGAGAGCAAAAGAAGGAACAAGGAGGGACCTGCTGGACATCTACTGGAAACTCAGCTCAGCAGAGAGAAGATGGTCTAGGAGGTTCTTGGGTTGTGTTGAAGAGAACTTCCTGGAGCCTCTTTTCCCAGGCAACCAGTGACGGGATGAGAGGACATAGTGTTAAGCTGCAGCAGGGTAGGTTTAGGTTTGACATTAGGAGGAATTTGGTCACAGAAAGAGTGATTAGACTCTTGGAATGGACTGCCTAGGGAGGTGCTGGAGTCACTGTCCCTGGACCTGTCTAAGGGAGGACTGGACATGGCAGTCATGTCCCATCCAGTGATGGTGTTCAGCCATAGGATGGACTCCGTGATCTAGGAGGTATTTTCTATCCTAATTGATTCCATGATTCTGAGGGGACATTTGGAATTATGGCATCTGCCTTCCCATGAGCAGGCAGGTGTTCATCCATCTCCAGGGAAGTTGGGCTCCATCACTAGTAGTGGTGACTTAGAAAGAGAAAAGCTCTAACTTCAAAACTGTCCCCCCTATCTTCCCTCTCCTCTGCTCTTTAATATACTGAGCATGATGTTCTGTTGTGCTGTCCCAGCTGTGTCTACTCCCAACTCCCCAGGCAGTCTGAGCTCAAACCAGCTCTTGGGAAAGCTGCCCCTGCCTACTCAAGGCCCAGGAAGGTGCCTGGGCTGCCCTGCTGCCCTGCAAACACCAGCACAGCGCAGAGCTGCACCTCACAGGGGCCACTCAGCAGGACTCTGCAGGACCCAGAGGAGAGCAGCACCCTGAGCTCCCAGTTGTGCTGCTGAGGCAAACGCTCCCACACTGATTCCACCAAAGTTTGCACCCAGCTGGTCATTTTCTCCCCATCCAAGTAGGAGTCTGTGCAGAGGTTGCATAGGAGGGATGAGCTCTGATTGTTGTTGGAGGGGTGGAGAAAACAAAGTGTATTCCCCACTATCCCTGAGCATGTGCACTCCAGCACCACATGGATGTCGGAGCACCTTCCTGGCAGATGCATGCTACTCTGCAGCTGCAGCCTGAAAGAGTACCCAGGAGGTGGTCTCAGGAACACAACCAGCTGGCACAAGATTTAGTCCCCAAAGACACTCCAAGATTCATCGATGTTGTCCTTCCCAGTGGCCAGGTGCATTTCTGGTGTTAAAGTCTTCTTGCAACGCACTCGGCAGACGTGGAGAAGGTCGTGCACCAACTTCTTCACATCCCTGCATAGCTCAGACAGTTCCTGCACTGACAATAGGTTGAGCACAGAAAATGGCTTGACACTGTAGTGTGGTCCCTTGAGGTCCTCCTCCTCACTGTTATTCTTCTCCCAGCTTCTGGAGCTGTCCTGCTCACAGCAGCTGTGAAAGGCAAGATGCCTTTGCTGGGCCATCCAGCAAACCTCAGTGAGCACGGCTGCTGCAGCAGCACAAAAGATCCAGTGCTGCAATTTGGAAAGGAGTGGGGCTTCTTTTGGGGAGCTGATCACCTCAATGTCCTGACAAAGCCCTGTCATCAGCTGATGCAGAAAAACCTCATGCAGCTTCATCCACTGGGCCGTGACCACAATGACCACGTGATCATGCACCTTCCCAAGTAGGAAGGCCAGAACATCCAGGAAGAGTGTGACTGTCACAGCCATGTGTGAGGGACTGAAAAAAAAATTATTGCAATTATTACCGACTTGAAACAACTCTGTGTGTGGAAGGAGACATATCGGGTTCTTCCGAGGTGGAATGTTGTACTGTTCCTGGCATAACCCATCCTCCTTGAGAGCTTCTAATGCTCTATCAATCACTGGCACAACAGGAGCACTGCCCCTCACCACACCCCCTGGAGACCCTAACCCAGTCCCAGCATGGCTATTAGCCAATTGGCACACTTTAAACCCCACACTATCATCCTCTGGGGCCCCTAACCTATCCCCAGAATGGCTATTAGACAATTGGTACACTTGAAACCCCACAACACACCACGTGGAGCCCCTAACCCAACCCCAGAACAGCTGGCACATCAAAAGACTCAGTTGGGTTGGGGTGGCCACAGGAGTCCAGTTTGCCAGTAAAAATGTGTTGTTTTGACCTCTTGAAAAGTGCCACAGTGTTTTGCCTGTGTGCATCCTCAAGGTGTAAAAGAGCTGAAGGCCCTTTTAATAAATCTGTTTGGTATGTTTTGGCCTTGCATCTCTTTGATGTAAAACCTCTTTGATGAGCTCCTGAGAAGAGGTTCGTGTCTTACATCATGGCCTGGAGAAGCTGGGAGAAAGGTTTGCTCAGCAAGTCTGAGTGTGAGGGAGCACGGGGCTACAGGCTTGAAAGGACCACAGTCCCTGGCTGGAGATAGTACAGAGCCCATCCTTCCTGAGCTACCCTCATTGTCAGTCCCTGGCTGGGCTGTGCCCTGGGAAAAGACAAGAGACACCTGAGAAGAATCTCCTGAGCTCCCACCCAAGCACTGCCAAGGCCACCACTAAACCATGTCTCTTAGTGGCACATCTACACAGCTTTTAAATCCCTTCAGGGATGGCGACTCCACCACTGCCCTGGGCAGCCTCATCCAATGCTTGACCTGCCTTTCAGTGGAGAGTTTTCCTTGTAGTCAACCTAAATCTCACCTTATGTAACTTTCTGTTTTCCTTTGTCCTGTTGCGTGAGTAGTGCCACTTCTGTCAAACAGTCTGTCTCCCCATCCTTAAGGTCTTTCCAGCAGCATGCCAAAAAAGAACCATTCTACTACACCACTGCAGCCCTGATTTCCGGATAAGTGTGGTGACAGCAGCATCAGACGCAAGGAGGCTTAGCGCTGGTGTTAAGATAAACCTTAGACACAATTTCCTTGCTAGAGCTTTGCTCACATATAATTCTTGAAAGATTTGGTTGCAAGACATTAAGGGAAATCCAACTTTCTTTTCCATGGGACAGAATTTCAAAGTACCATGAAAGCACAGTCCTGGGAATGTGTGGATATAGTCAGTCAATGTGGGAGCCTGATTTCGGATTTATCTTGCCCACTCTTTAAATAAACCCCCTAATTCAGGTTGATAGTGAAGTTGGCAGGTACAGAGGAAGAGTAAAAGATCCAGTTTCAGTAAGTCTGGAATCTGTGTCAGAATATTTCACAAACTGAAGGTCTCAGTGTAGCACTGGGAGCCGTGTAGCTTTCCTGGTCCCAATACTGCCTGGGTCTGTAAGTGGCAAACAGGTATATGAGTAGGATACTTGGACATTTCAATCACAGACAAAAATTTTCATTGTTACGAAGTGTCCCATTAATTCTTCTGTCTGAAAATCCTTACCAGGAACTTCAAAGTTCTTTTCTGAAAAGAGCTCCATGAGACTTTTTGATTTTCCTAAGGAAGATGAAGAAAGGTATTGGGCATTGCACACTACATAATTGAAGGCTGTCAACTGGACAGTTCAGTCAACCAAATCTGCCCTGCCTTCAGAGTTTTTAAAGGAGAAATTTTGGGGAAAAAGTAAATACAAATTCACAAGCTTCTGTTTTCTTCTGGCGGGCATTTTCTGTCAGTGATCTAATTTCAGTTATCTTTATAAAAGCATCTCCTGCATCTTTAATGGTTTTTTTTCCCAAATCAGATTAACCTAGCACAGTGTTTAATAATGAATTCCACTCAGCATGCCAGTAGAACAGAAGAGTTCTTTTGTCTGATCTTAGACAAGTTCTCTAATAGGTAAAAATGAGATCCATGGGGCAGAATATGCTAATGCATTATGAAAAGAATTTATTAGAATTTCTGAAAGGTATTTGACTTATCTCATAGCACATTTAATGCAGTTTCATGGTTATCAGCCCTTTTCAGGTTGTTGCATTTGAAATACATGAGGGACCAAGGAAAACATTTGCAAAACATTTTTCCTTCTTAACAAACTGCTTCTGTTAAACTGTTACTGTACTTTAACTTTGCAGTTTGTTGTTCAACCTTACTAGAACTGTAAAATATTTAAGTAAAAGGTCTAAACCCTGTATTAAACTCTTTTAGCTCTATGAGGAAGCTCAGTTTGCTGGGTGACATCAATCCTTATAAGTAGCCTGAAACAAAATCCTGAAACTTCTGGATTTTAGCTCAGTCCTGTTCTGTTCAGTGACTTACTTTGTCTGTTTGTTGGAATACAAATGATGAGTCCCTCAGGAACTTTATCCTATGAGTAATAAATGAGTCTACAGCATCTGCTTTGTTGATGTGAGGGATCAATACCCAGCCTTATGACTGACACTTATGTAGATCACAGCAAACATCAGAAGGTATACAACTGAGACTGAGATTAATGTCACCTAAAATTAGGCATGTAGTTATTGGTTATGATTTTCTTTATGTCCTATTTTGTTACCTTTTTCTAAAATGAAAGTTATAAACAGGAATCAAAGTGATCTAAATTTAGGCACACTTGGATCTCATTTACAGTTTTGATATGGTAGACTCTAAATACTGAGAATATTTGGATGAATTTTTAGGTGTGAACAACCCAAAACGAAGAGGGTCTTGAGCTTTGTAGTTGTGCTACTCTGGATTGTTGTTTAAGGCTTCTTGGGAATCGTAAAAATATTTTGCAGTATAGGACAGATGAGCCCTTGATGAGCTAACTTTCTGCAGTGCTTGGATAAACATAAATTCAGATGCCATACAACAGTCAAATGTGTTTATCTATACATATTAATTTCCAGATATGTAAACATATGTCTATATTTGTTCAGAGGCCTAAAAAAATAGAGAAATAAATTTAATTAGGCGGTGTGATCTCCCTTCATCATTAATGATAAAGGATCTGGAGTTTCCTCTTGCAGTCTATGTAATCTCAGGATCAGGAACAGCAAACAGTGTTTGACTTCTGCCTTTTGCACTGACAGCCATTCTCTGTCTCTTCTGGTGACCTGCAGAAAAAGAGTTGCATGAAGCCCTCAAGAAAACAGGTCCAGTCTGAGGAAATCATGCTGAATAGAGCAAGATTTAGAAGTTTATGTGGTCCTGCAGATGTGCAAAAAACCTGTCAGAAAAATAACGTATTAGCCTCATTAGAGAGAAAGAGGGACTAAGAGCTGCAATTCTCAGGATGTTTAATAATTAGAGAAGGACTTTAAGTTGTACTGAATAGAAAGAATTAGCCAGCTGTAGTCTGGAAATCATTATCTAAAAGTCCATGCAATTAAACAGCATGAACCAAGATATCTTGAGACCAACCTAACCTCAGGTGGTGGCTTCTCCCTTCTGATATTTGTGGATTCAAGACAAAGATCTTCTCCAGTGTTTTCCCACCCTAGAAACTGACTTCAGATATATGTAAGTCATCATATTTGACTGAATTTATTTTTTCATGTGCTGCAAATATTTTTATAAAGAAAGCACTCATCTTGATAAAAAGCCACATATCCATATATAGTTTTTCTTACACAGTCTTGAATGGGTAGAAGTTCTTGCCAAAGCAGTGCTCTGAAAGACTCGTTCACATCTGTGTCCAGATTAAATTAAAATGGCAAAGCCATTGGAGACCAATTCATAGCAGATGACAGAGAGGAAAGAAACAGGGTAAATAAATTTAGAACTGACATTTTCCTTAATGACTGTTTCTTTGAACTTCTCTTAGAAACAGCTCATTCTACTGCCAGGGGCTGCTCTTTTCCAGGGTCTCATAAAAGTCAGCTGAATTTTGCAGCTGTTTTCAAGCACTAAAACCACAGGGCCTAAATATATAGACATACACTGATGTACCTCCTCATAAATTATAATGATGAACAAATAATGCAAATGACTCTCCTTGCCTTCTCCCAGTAGGTATTTGGGTTCACTTAGAAGATAACATATGTTCTTAATTTTTATTTCTTTTTACTGGCCTGGATTATACTGATAATGTTTGCTCCAATATCACTTTATCCCACATAGTGACTACAGGAAGTTTCTAGAAAAACTTTTCTCTATAACATCTGGTTATCTCAGTCACCTCTTTATGTTCTGTCCTACCCATATTATCTTACTGTGGCTCACCAGTCAAAATTTCCACATTCACTCTTTTATGCTTGAGTCTTTTATAATAAAAATCTGTATTCTAAGGTGTAGAATGATACATCAATTTTTTGACTTTCCAGCCCAGAAAGTGTAGAAAAAAGGTTTGCAGGAAAATGATGGCTTTATAGCGGAAGGTTGAATGTTTATCTCCGTGGATGCAGAATAACCTTGGGAGAAAATGAAATTCCATTGCTTGTCCCAGGCCAGTATAGCCTCTTATTCTTCTGTAGACAGAGCCTTACTGAGGTATCCTATTTTCCTGTGTTGGAGCACAGAAACTGTAATCCAGGATTCTTGCCCCACCTGAGAATCACAAGGAAACACCTTTCCTAAATCAATCACTATGGAAAGTGGGTACTTAAGCACTCCCTACGTGCCACATTTTTTACCCTGGGAGAATCCTTCAGCATTTGTACTGGGCTTTCCAATAGTGTCTTCTATAAAAACCCAATTAATAAATTGGTGGATTGACCAAACTGAATGTTAGACCCACTGGCATTTCCTAAAGAGAGAGCTGTATTATACACCCTGCTCAGAGATTTTCCAAGTGCTTTATGGACTTCAGTCTTCGTCCTCTTATGCATCCTGCAGAACATGTGCTAGCCAGGAGAAGAACAAAGTGTCTCAGGGCAACAGATTTGCTGGTTCACTTAAGCCCTTTGAAGGCTTCCCACTTAAGCCCTTTGAAGGCTTCCAGTCTCAATGGTGCTATTTTTGCCTTTTCAGACTGGTGTCAGTGAGGTGCATTAGCAGTTCAGGACACGTTAAAGGGAAGCTCACACTGCTGTGGCCTGCATAGGAAATTGCTGTATGAAATGCACCCAAAACATATGAACCCAACTGAAAATCTCAAGAGAAAATCATAGTAGAACAGCTCTCTGTATTGCAGTTTGCCTCCCTGCTTGTCTCTTGGTAATATTATGAAAATAACTTTTCCATCATGTTGGTATGTCCATTTTGGAGCCTGAATCCTGTGGGCCTGAAAATGGTCTCAAAGAGACTAAAGTGAGAAAATCAGATGGCTTCTAATTGCAGGAAAGATTGAGAATCTGGAAGCTTCAAAACTCAAAACAGAAATGTGTTACAGGAAAATATTTGAAGCCTGGAAAGATATGAATTAGTTGACAAGGGATTTTTTGCTATGATTTGATTTGAACTATCTCATCTGACTTGTTATTCCAAACCCATAATGACTCTTTAATACATTACCCGTAACCCTTTTTTTCAGCAGAACCATTAGCTCAGCTGTGTGATTACAGTGTCTGACCCACACTCTGATTTTCCAATCACAAATACAGCTGCTGGATTTTGGCTTACTAAGGGGCAGTGTAGAAAATGTCAGGACTGGGAACTGAGCTCAGACTTTGCTCCACTAAACAGTTGTTAAAAAACTAGACTAAAATGGAATGAGTTTTGTAAGGACTGCTTTTTTTAATTTTGTTCTCTGTACTATTTTCTTTGCATGTTCACAGCAATAGGTACTTCTGAAAGACTGTAAAAGTTATGACTTAAAATGTGTTTTAAAGCAATAACTATGCACAGTTAAGTTGGACCAGACTTTTGTTCAGCACTTTTTAGTTTAAATGTGCTTTCTGTACATAAACTTGGATTTTTTCCTGCTGGACTCTGTGCAGAATTGTGCATTTTGGGGTTTCCAGCTGTATAGATAAAACAGAAGACCCATTTGGATTTACTCAGCTCTGGAAGTACAGGCAGGCAGTTCTAAGGAGGATTGTCAGAGTTGTGCTTAAGATACATTTCTTACATATCTAAATCTTTTTCTGGTTCAGAACATTCTTGATTTCCAATTTTCTTCTCTTTTCTCTGTCTTTTCCATGGCCTAGTTGGGCTATATTATCACTTTTGTCCTGCTTCCATACTAGATGACTTAAAATCTCTTTTCAACTCAGTTTTCTTTTAAATAATTGCATCATTTGAGTTCTTGATGTAAGTTTCTGAGATTTTTGCAAATATTATAATTTTTTGTTCTGCAAACTACAAAGAAGTGGTTTGTACCTTTCCTGGTGGAGGGGAGAATTTGTTTGTTTTTTCCTAGTGTAACCTGAAATGCTATTTGTGTCCTATAGGATGAGAAGAGCTATAGTTTTCATTATATCAAGTTTGAGAGTTATAAAGAGAAGACAAATATCTCATTTTATCAGCAGGTTTAACATAGCCTGAAGGAAGAAAGAGGTTGTGCATAAGAGAGAAAGAAATTCTTGTACTTTTATATTCTAGATTTCCTTTTTTGTGCCTTGGCCTTGTGTGAGTAAAGAACATAAAATAAGTTTTGTAACCTGAAACACTTCTTTATGGCCAGCTAAGTTTTATCTTAATTCTAAAACTAGATTGTTCAGAATGTCAGTGTCTGCTGGCTACCAAATTAGGCTTTCATCCATATCCATTTTAATGTTTAAAAAGGAAACAAGAAAAAAATACTCTCTTTATTGCTTCCTGCAAGACAAAATATTCTGTTTGGGGGATAGATGAGGCATGACCACACATTATGATACCTGAGGGACGGATGATCTGTCTTTCTGAGGACAGCCAGTTGATGCACTTTCCTCTGGAAGTAGGACATGCCATAATTCCATCAGTGGTGCAAAAAGTGACGCTGCCATTTAATCAAGACAGTAATAACACTCTCAACCTTAATCCATAGTTATCTGGGTGCCTCTTATCTCTGTGCTTGTGGAGAGAACTGCACAGATTAAACAGCAAAGTCACTGAAATTATCTTGGTCCTAATTCTGTGGGCCTGATAATGAGAACTTAAATTTGTTATCTACACTAGTGCTGAAATAGTTCATACCTTGCTATAATCTGTAGGAAATTGTGGCTGATACTCATCTTGAGATTGTCAGTAAATGTCAGTACCTACATTGAAAGGTAGATGTCTAAATTCCTTTTATTGCCACTGAAATTGAGAGAATAAAATTCCTGAAGTTTTAGAGGTGTTCCTCTTACCCTGAATTAACGTGCACTTTGTCACCAGAATAGCTCCATGGACTCCAGACTTGCTGAACTCCTCTAAGTCTCTACTGAGTGTCAAGAGATTGGACACACAGCCCCTGAGTAAATGTTTGTATTTTGCTTCTAACTTGGAGTAAAATAATTTTTATATCCTCTTTTAGTCTCTAAATATAATATTTTCTTTATAGTACATTTCAGATTGGTGTATCATCAGTTACTAAGTACTGATTAGGAATATTAAAAGAAAAAAGGGAAATGCAAGATTGAATAAATGAAAGTGTGAATAAAAAAAGCAAGATCAAGAATGAGGAAAATTAATTTTCAGTGATAAGAAAATAACCAATCTCTGTTACTTTGTTTCTGTTTTAGGAAGGATTAATTGCAAGGAATTGCAGATTCTCCAGATTGCCAAAATTCTCAATCAACTAATTACTTTTAACAACAGAAAAATGGAACAAGCAGAGATCTTTTTTGAAGCATTTGGGGGTAAGGGTCTATTTTCACACTTGTCTGCTACACAGATTGTAAGGAGGTGTATCCTCAAAAGAGTTAAACTGTTTATCAAGTATAAGCCTAGCACAAGTCCTTTCCTCCCACTTTGTTCTCTGAAATAATCCTATTAAAATAAGAAAATTTATTACATACCTATCTTCACAGATTTTATCAATATTGAAACCTTTTAAACATAATATGTGATGAAATAAACCCTGCTCACCAATGTGGTAAAATCTAATAGACATCAAAGCAGCTAAAAGCCCTCCTAAATCAATGTAGTTGCTCTGCAGCAATTTCTAGAACAGAAGGTGAAAATCCCCTTAATATTTGATAAATGAAGGAAAATGTATAGAAGCAGATTTATAGGACACCACATTTGCACTCTTAAAAGACCTTCATTATGTTATTAACACCACAGTGATAAAAAGCACTTCCATCATTCATCAACCACGTTGTGTCTGTCCTGCCGTTAAACAGATGGAAAAATCCCTGATCCAAATTCCCAAAACTTTTAGAGTACACTTAGTTTCATTTTCTTGCCTTAGGCCAATCCATTTAACAACTCATCATAGCCAGGTTGGCCAGGTCTTCAAGTTGAATGTTATGAATAAGAAGCAGATTGAAAGTGACCTTTATTCTCCCTCCTCCTTCTTCTACCAAAGCCTGGCATTTAACACCTGAGAGAATATAAAGACCAGGGGTTTATTCTTTTCAAGGACATCCAGGAATTTACCAGCATTGGTAAAAGTAAAAAAACAAAACAAAAACAAAAACCCCCCCCCCCCCATGATTCATTCTATCATTATTTCCATGGTTTATAATGTGCTGATCAGTGATATTTGGTAAATACATATTTGCTTAGAGCTGCCTGTCAATCCTGCCAACCATTGCTTGAGCCATTCTTTCAATCATTTCAGTCCTGTATTGCTTCTGTCTGCAAGTCCCAACCTCTGCTAAGAACACATTTTGTAATGTGACAGGCACAAGAGGAAGATACTTTCCAAAGAAGGAAGCTTCAGGTAAAAAAATTAAACACTTCAAAAAATGAAGGTCAAGGTTTTCTTCTGTGTTTAAATATTTGTTTGCTTCTTTACTCACAGCTGCTCCTCAGCACTGCCTGATGACACATTTTCATCCTTCAGGTGCTGAGTTTCTGTCAGCTGCCATTTAACAAGCTGAATTTGGATACCACCTGAAAATAAGAATATCCAGGTGATTTCCCCTCCCTGTCCTCTACTTCTGTGTTAGAAATAGCTACCTAAGCAAATGATGTATCTAGGTGGAAAAAACCCCAAAACACCATGAGAAATTTAAGGGTAGGTGAAACACCATGGTAAAAGGAGAGGGAGGAGCATGTCCACCTGTCTCAGGGACCTGTCAAACTGTGATGACAAGTCTTCAGATGGATTGGATTTTGAACAAAGAAACAGCAGTCACCCAAACCATACTGCACTTTCAAGCCTCACCTCTGCATGGGGTTAAAGAACAGATGATCCTGGATATCTGATTGAATAAGAAAGACATCTGTTTTAGTGTATTGTCATTCTCCATTTGTTCTTTTCACTTCAGCAGCCTTAGATGACCCATTCAGCTGATTTTGGATTGATTCAACTTCTCCTTGTAACTTTATAGGAAGGCTTGCAATCTAGCACAGATGAAGTTATAGTGAACTGCAGAATACCTGAACAAGTGCTGTGCGAAAATAGTTTTTCAGTAAATCAAATATTTATCTAGCAACGAAAACCTGCTCTCCCAATCAACTGTTTCCTAGGTCTTTATGCATCTCATTGTTTATTTCTTCCTCTTCTCCCAAGAAGGCAGAGAACCACAGGGCTGATGGACTGGAGGAGAGTGGCTGTTCATCCTGTAATCCCTGTTAAACATTGCACATGAAATGGCTGATTAGCAAGATGTTCATTATTGATACAGATGAATTTTCATCTTGTGGCTGGAATAACAATGTGACATTAAAATTCTTAGAGACTTGCAGGTCCTTCTGATGGACAGATATCCCTTGCTGCCTTTTTCTCCTTTAGGGAGATTTTTTTTATCTTCTGTTCCAAGAGATTTGATTTTCTGTTGATTTATGTCTATTTTAGGGTCCCTTATCTCTCTCACTTCTGTTTCTGCTTTCAGAATGTCTTTCTTCCTTTCCTTCAGGGGCCTATTTCTCTTTGTTCTGTCTCTCATTTTCTGTGTCTGACACATCTGCTCCTGCCTCTCTCAATGTACAGTGTGATAGATGGAACATGACTGGAGAAAAAAAAAGAAAGTTTCAGTTCTCCCCAGGAGTGGAAAGGTGACCTGCAGATATCTGGAAAAAAAAGGGAAGAAAGTTCATTTTTATGTGCTGAATATTCTGCACAGCAAGAGACACTGCGCGTTGAGAGACTGCACAGGAGGGAGTTTAACCACCTACTCCGTAGTCCATCCCATTAAATTTATGCACAGTTTATCTCTTGGTCTGTGTCTGTGTACATATATGCATAAAAAAACCTCTGCTAATACAGGGCCTTATTAAAATGTGTTTCTATTGTTTTTAAAGGGTTTTTGGTCCTCAAACTAATTTACCTTTTCTGCTATGAATTCAGTTTTATACGACTTGGACAAAGAAGGAAACAAGGAATCTGATCCTTTCATATTTCACATTTTCAGTCTCCTAAAAACATTTCCAATGCCTTTTTTTATGTTTGTGTCTTGAAACTTCAGAGTCTGCTTTGGCAAAATTGTAATGATTTTGAATTATTTTAGGGCAAAATAAGTACAATAACGCTGAAGCAAAATGTTTTTTCAGAGATTAAAATTAAAAAAAAAAAGGGTTTTCTAACCAGATCTGCTTTTAGAAGTTGGAAATCACTTTGGGCTTTCCAGAAAGACTTTATTTTCCCTAATAATATGTATATATCATCATTAGTTTTGCATATCATGTTTTCTGGAAGGAGGGTTGGAAGCCAGAGCTGCAAGGTCCTGGCTGCTGGTTCAATAGCACAGATTTTGGGAGGTTTGAGATTCAAACCAGAAACAATCGCCAGAAGGCCATTGCTATGGAGGTGACCTTTGACAGGAAATGGATTTCACAGACTCAGTTTCTTGTTGCACAACAGGGATTTTGGCAGATTAGAGACATGTGGGGACTACTCCTATGGTAGAGCTATTCTGGAGCACCCAGAAATTACTCATGTGATCTTCCTGGATATTTGGAAAATACTTCTCATAAAAGTCTACATTTTGTCAGACAATCTGAACAAATGCTGTTCCACAAAGCTCTGCCTTCCAGATCAATGGGTAGTGTGATTCCTTTTTTTATTATTTTTTTTTAACTTCCCCCTTTTAATCTAAAAAGTGTTTCACTGGAAAATTCCAACTAGCTGTAATAGAAACTGCAAATTCACTTCACATATGCTACCTCAGAGTCGCCAACTGGCATGGTACATAAGCAACAATTTACAAAGTGAAGCAATCTGAGAACATTCCCCAGCAGTTAACACATGGAAGGCATGAATATGCATGAACCATTTTCAGGTTGTTGTGTAGCACATTTTCATTCTGAAACAATTATAAAAAACATTATTAGAGAGACGTTAAATGTGTCAGAGAAGCACTTGGCATAGCCCTTTTCAAAGGGTTGTTTATTTGGGGGTATTGTTGTTTCCTTGTGTTTGTTTTTTTTAAAAAAACAACTCAATAAAATAGTACTGAGAAAAAAATTATCAGTAGTAATAAACTGATTTCCTATGAAAGGATTCAACTTAAATGGCCTTTTCCCATTTAAAGTCTAATTCAGGAAACTTTTGGAAGCCATGGCCAAAAGTTTAACCCTAGCCTGTTGTGTCCTTCACTGGATCCACTTAAAGTGAAATGTGCTCAATTCGGCTAAAGGACTGAGAGTGGCAGAACAGCCACTTAGGAGTGAAAAAAGGAATGGTTTAAATAGTCATAAGCTCTGGGGAGTCCCTGGTCCCATGCACAGGACTGTGGGAGGCCCCTTCTGCAGGAATGTTATCATCCCTTTCAGAGAGCAGGAGCTGTAAGCAATCCCTCTGTTGAGTGCTAGCAGAGATGGCTCAGAGTTTCTCAACAGGCTAGATTTGGATTTTGCTGCTTTCTCTTCCCTTAGGCACAGGGCTAGGCACATGGCTAGGTAGGTCCCTTATTTCTGTTGTCTTTCAAAGACCCCTCTCCTTTCCTCACACTTCCCTAAAGTTGTCTTCCAAAAGTGAGTTTGTGCTTTTTCCAATGACCTGGGAGATACTTTGATTGTGTCCTTCATGAGCAGAAGTTCCTTTATTGCCTTGTTGAGATGGGAACTGCTGAAACATTCACTGGATAACAACAACAGAGATTAAGATGTGGAATGAATAGTTGAAAAGTTTAGACAGCAATTTGTCAACTGTTCTCTACTAACTTGTTTCCTACTGATTAACTTTATTTTGTTCTCTGAACTGAATCCAGTCCCTTGGTATAACAGCCTAGTGTGTCAGGGAGTCCTGCCCTAGCATTAACAAACACTGTTTCACAGAGTGTAAATCCTCCCACTGCTTCTGAGAAACCATCTCATAATCTCACTTCAGATTCTCAGAAGCATTCTCTTAATCTCTAGGCAAAATTTATTTCAGTCATTTACTTCAGCTTTTTTCTGTCACCTCTTATCTGTCCTCATAGATCACTTACAAAGAGCAGTTGTGTCTTCTCTTCATCTTCATTTTGGTAAGACAGTGGTGCAGCAAGTATTTCTCCAATTCTTGTTGGACAGTCAATCTCTTCCCAATCACCCCTTTCTTGCTTCTGTTACAGTTATGCTGCCTCTTTTTTCACAAATAACCTGACCAGAACTGTGTGTTGTTTGCTTATTGACACTTCTTCACAGTCATATATAGCAGAATGAATAATTCCTTATATCAACAGCTAAAAAAATAAATAATAAAAAAAAGAATCTGGGATTATAGAAGCTTTTTATAATTTCCTGTTCTTTCTCATCTTCTCTCATTTCCCATTAATAAACTCTCAGGATCTAGCAATATTTTTTCTCAATAGATGTACATTTCTTGGCACTTGCACACCTACACTTTTTTACTTTCTATTATCTCAGGAGTCGAGCAGGTCTGCTTCTTACTGCCTGACATTTTTCTCCTCAGTTTATTGACAGCACTTTCTTATTTGCTGCCAAACCAAATGATCAATTTCCTACTTTTTGTGCCAGGGTCACTGATGAAAATATCAAATAAAATTAGACCCAATGCTGATCCTCAAAAAATCCATTTGAAATGTGCTTTCCGACAGGAAGCTCTTTCCTATTGGAAAGCTCTATCGTATGATCCATTCCCACATGCCTTTTAATGGGATCTTTTTAACCTGACAGCTTCTTAGCAATTCCATCTGATTCTGTTTCGGTCAAAGTCCTCCCTATGGCTCAGTACATGAAATACTTTGCTGAAGTCCAGAGAGATGATAGTGTGAGCACTGCCTGTCCATGGGTCCTCTGGAGGTCCTAAACATGACGAAGAGCTTCTTTACTGTGCGGTGACCATGCACTGGAACAGATCCCCCAGATTCTCTGTGGCCGTGGAGTCTCCCTCACTGGAGGCATTCAAGAACTGTCTAGACACAATCCTGTGCCAAGTGCTCTGGGATGACCTGTTTAAGCAGTGAGTTTGGACCAGATGACCCAGTGTGGTCCCTTCCAACCTGACCCATTCTGTGATTCTGTGAACTCCCCAGCCAAGGCAGAGTGACCTGGAGCAGGTGACACAAAAACATAGATGGGTTTTAAATGTCTTCAGAGATGGACCCTCCATGATCTCCCTGGGAGCTGTCCCAGGGCTCTGCCACTCACAGGGCAAAGAAGTTCTTCCTCATGTTGAGGTGGAAATTCTTGTATTTTAGTTTATGTCCATTACTCCTCGTCCTGTTGCTGGACATTGTCAAAAACAGTCTGGCACCATTCCTTAGCACCTGCCTTTGAGATATTTATGTGCATTTATGAGATCCCCTCTCGGTCTTCTGTAGATTAAACAGGCCCAAGTGCTGCAGTCTCTCCTCGTAAGACAGATGCTCCAGCCCCCTAATCATCTTTGTGTCTCCACTGGACCCCCTCCAGTTGCTCCTTGTCTTTCTTGTACAGAGGAGCCCAGAGCTGGACACAGCATGCCAGATGAAGTCGAGCAGAGGGGGAGGATCCTCTCCCTTCACCTGCTGGCTACACTCTTCCCCTGGTACCTCCAGATACCATTGTCCCTCCTGGCCCCAGCTCATGGTCAAATTGTCATCCACCAAGACTCCTGGGTACTTCTCAGCAGAGCTGCTGTCTAGCAGGTCAGTCAGAACTTGTCCTGGTACTTGGGGTTATTCCTCCCCAGGTGCAGGACGCTGCACTTGCTGCTGTTGAACCTGTACCCTGGGGGGTCACCACTTGTGACCAGCTGCCAGCTGGATTTAATACCATCCCAACCACTCTTTGGGCTGATACTTATTCTCATAAATGGTCCTTGCATTGTCATCTCCCATGCCAAGACAGGTAGAGAGAATATTTCATGTTTTGATTCTGGAGCACAGTTCAGGAAATGCATATCTTTCTTTGCCCTCTTTTTCCTTTGGGAACTTCTTTTACCCTCTTATGTTTTTCTTATTCAAAGAGGAGACTAATACCCCATTCCTTCTATGTTTTGTCAGACTTGCCTGAACAGATGGCAAACTCTCTTGGGCAAAATGAACTGGGTCTGTTTTTGCTTAGTGATAGTAATCAAAGATAAAAATCTTGATCCCACCTCCCTTTTTGTTTACTGAAAGAGGTGAGCTGATATCAGGAAATACAAGACTTAGGTTTTTAAGTATAAATTAGCATGAAATTAGCACAATCTACTCATACGAACTAGTACTTTATAATAATTTTGTGAAAGTTTCTATTTAATAATGTGCATAGAAAATCTTGAAAAGCATTTAAAAGCAATGAAATTACATTATTTTTTTATGAGATTTGTTTTCTTTAAAAATTCCAGCCATGGAAATAGAAAATGCAGCATCATATCCAAAGGTGCATGGAAGGAACAAACCGTAATTTTAGTATGTTATGAGAAAGATAAAATACATCTTCCAAAACACCTCAGAAATCACTCCCATGCAGTTGTGTCTGGCTTATATGACTTGAGCATTCCAAATTCTATTTTGTAGCATCCTTGATGTTTTCTTCTATCTCATAAATGCCCACTAAAATAGAAGCAGCTTGTATTTTCAATTCAGGGAACTGCAGTTATGTGCTGGGATCAGATTGCAAATCAGTCATATTTTTGTGGTATACTTCTGTAGGTTGAAGTTTTATCTAGTTTCTCTCACTTAAAAAAATATGAATCTCCACCCTGATATTCTCCTTAATTCAATATGAAACTTTGCAAGAACCACTTAATCCAAGAACAAGTGAATGTATTAATGCAATTCTGAATGATCTGAATTGCCCATTTATCCTAAGGTAGTGAGGTTTCTCCAGCACAAAAGAGCTCTTTAAACAAACAAGGGTAATTACCTACTGATCATTTATCTTAAAAAGCAATACAAGACAATAGCCTTAAAAAGCTAAAGCCCAAAAATACTTATGGAACCATGTAAAATAATTTGCCAGAAAACTTTTAACTGATATGCTTTTCATTCTCATAGTTTTTCTCTCAGGCAGTCTCCAAAATCTGATGCCACAGGAAGCTCCCTAATATTCAGATGTAACAATGGGCATATTTCAGTCTAGATTTGGGTGAAAGAACAGCCTCTCACTCCTTCACCATGCTGAAAAATGAGGATCAGTGAGAAGAGGTGTGGACATAATCTGGTTATAACTGGAATAGATACTGGGAGTAGAAAGGATGAAATGGACACTGCAACAAGTGAAAAAAAACAGCAACGTTGCAGGGAATACTTGCAGTCACCCAAGTGATTTGTTTTACTTCAAGTGTTTAATTTTGGGATTATTTAATACCTTTAACTTTGTGTCAATTTGCCAATTTAAAAGTTAAAATACCATTTGAGTTGGAAAATGGAAGAATATTAATTGGAGAATGTAAAAAAAAGGTTTCATCTTTGTTCAGACAGCCTCTATATGACACAAATTTACTAGACTCAGAAATGTTTATGTGTCTCTACCTTAATTCTGAGTGCTTTGGTGTGATACAAAGAGAAGATTTTGAAAATTTCATGTACATGTAAACTACAGTTTAGAAGGAATTGAAGTTTCTAAGCCTACAGATCATTATGCAGAAATTCCTCTTGGCCAATTCAATACCTGACAGAAGGCAATGATTCAGATCACAGATTCAAACACCTGGTTGTGGGCCATCTGTGTGCAGTGGTGCTTTCACTCCTGTTCTGCTCTCTAGGGATTTACTCAGCACATTCAGTGCAGTGGAGAGAATTAGCTGTCTACATCATAGACTGGTATCTCCCTCATGGGAGCCAAATGGCTCTCTCAGTTCCACTATATGGGCACAATTCAGTAGCCTAAATAAAGGAGTCTAGAATTTTCATGTTGTGGAGTTTCCAAGGCATCTCACAGGGCTTTAAAAAAAACAACACAGGACCTAGAGGAGTCTGCTATACTTCTGGAGCAGCAGCTGGAGACTAGAGGATCTATTTTAAGGCTTCTCATAGTAGATGACAGATTGTGACAGGACAAGGGGCAATGGTTTTAAGCTAAAAGGGGGTAGGTTTAGATCAGATGTTAGGAAGAAATTCTTTCCTGTGAGTGTGGTGAAGTACTGGACCAGGCAGTGCAGAGAAACTGTGGCTGCCCCATCCCTGAAAGTGTACAAGCCCAGGATGGATGGGGATTGGAGCAACCTGGGCTAGTGGAATGTGTCCCTGCCCATGGCAGGGGGGTTGGAATTGGATGATCTTTGGGGTCCCTTCCAAACCAAACCATTCTATGACTTTATGCTTCTATGATTCTAGATGCCTCTGTGTTGGTAATGAAATTGCTCCTCTTGATCCTGTTATCTGTGTGAGCTTTGATGCTCAGCTCACACCTGTCTGGTGTCTTCAGGTGAGCTAAATGCTGCCAGGAGTGACTATAGGTTTGCTGTACATACTTAGATGCAATTTGGATGCAATACCTACAGACACTGCTTTTAATCATCTTTTTCCCACCTAAAGCCATTTTGGATCCTTAGGGCAGCTGTTCACCTGAATCAGCTGTAAGCATGGTTTTCTAGTACCAATAGAGATGCTTTTATGGCATCCCACCCCACCTCAAGGTCTCCCATACAACCATTCAATGAATGTATCCATGGTCTTGTATCTTGAAAAATCCAGATGAAAGAGAGGATAATTTTGTCAATTTTTTTACATTACATCATTATTTCTTTTTCCTTTTGCCTTGAGGGGATTCAGACTTGCATTGTCCATTATGCTGAATAATACCAGATAGGTTGAAGGGAAAGTGGGACTATAGAAGACTCAAGTCTGTGTTGAGGTGGATTGCTGTACAGTGAAGAGCTCACAGTTGATAGGGCTGAAGGAGGTGAAACAAAGCAGAGTTTAGCTCTGGAGCCCTCAGTTAAGACAACCAGAAAGGAGATTGTGCAGGATGGGGTATCTTATCTTATTCATTTTCCCAAAGAATCAGAGATTTCTGTTNAATTTATGTCTTGCACGGTTTATTTCCAGTGCCAAAGAAATATAAAACATGCAAATACAATCCATGAAGGAGCACAGACAGATCTGTTTCCTTTTCAGTGATTTTTTTAAGCTCTGTAGCAGCACCTTGTGCATTTTGTTGCACCTCTGATGCGTAATGAGGCTCAGTGTTAACCACTGCATTTTTTCAGAGCTGGTTTAAACTGCATTAAAGAACCCACCATGGCATCCACACCTTCAGTTTTACTGCTATAATGCAAGAGTTCCACATTCAAAATCTCTTCTGTCATATCCAGTTTTCATGTAGCCTCTGTGGCAGAAATCAGACCAAGAGGTGTCACACACATCAAGGCACACACTCTGGTGCAGTCAGAAAGGTCTTATTTTAATGTCTCCATCACTGCTAGCCCACAGCAGAATTGGAGAGCTGCATTTTATTTTCATTTTGCCTTGCCTTTAACTTTCTCAGGGAAATACAGCTGGTGAAGGCTATCAAGTTTTAGCCATTTTATTGTTTTACTTTTGTTATTTGCCATCAATATAAGATTTTCTTATTTTGACAGGTTCATATTCACCCTGATAGAAAGCAGCAGTAACTTGCTTATTCACATTGGTGAACTCAGAAAATTACTTTTTTTCAAACGATTCTTCCTCCTGCTGGTTTTGGAGCATTAGGCATTGACTGCAAACTGTCACATGGATTTTTATTTTTATTGGTAAAATGTGGTGTGTGTTTGTTTGTTTGTTTGTTTTTAATAAACTCCAGAGGTTACAAATTTGGGGGTGGGGGGAAGCAAGATTACTTTCTCCTTCAGATACTTAGACATCCAGAATCATGTACAGGCAGAGCAGATCTTGCTAAAATAATCTGTATTAGTTTGGATACTCTGAATTCACAAGTCGAGCTTAGTAAAGATTTTGCAGCCCTGTCAATGTGTCAGGAGGACTGGCTGAAGAGGTTGTCTCTGAGGGCTGCCTGCTTTGTGAGTCAGGGTCACTCACAATTATTTTCCAACACAACAAGGAATTAATTTATTTTCATAGAATCATAGAATCAATTGGGTTGGAAAAGACCTCCAAGATCATCAGGTCCAACCATTGGGCCAACTCCAATCCATTTACTAGATCATGGCACTCAGTGCCACATCCGATCTCAGTTTAAAAACCTCCAGGGATGGTGAATCCACCACCTCTCTGGGCAGCCCATTCCAATGCCTGAGCACTCTCTCTGCAAAGAAGTTTTTTCCCATCTCCAACTTCAATTTCCCCTGGCGGAGCTTGAGCCTGTGTCACCTTGTCCTATTGCTGAGTGCCTGGGAGAAGAGACCAACCCCCACCTGGCCACAACTTCCCTTCAGGTAGTTCCAGACAGTGCTGAGGTCACCTCTGAGCCTCCTCTTCTCCAGCACAAACACCCCCAGCTCCCTCAGCCTCTCCCCACAGGACTTGTGCTCCAGTCCCTTCACCAGCCTTGTTGCTCTTCTCTGGACCCGCTCCAGCACCTCAAGATCTTTCCTGAACTGAGGGGCCCAGAACTGAACACAACACTCAAGGTGTGGCCTCACCAACGCAGAGTACAGGGGAAGGATCCCTTCCCTGGTCCTGCTGGCCACGCTAGTTTTGATACAGGC